>CAJQZP010001367.1:3070000-3410000 GCA_907164705.1 Parnassius apollo
AATTCGGTCGATAAAAATGCAGGCCAAGTCAACGCACGCTTTATAGACGAAACTTGCCAAAATGTTCATTCACGGGATAGCATTAACATTTGGGTATAAACTCCAGATGTTTTGTTTTAGCTTATAGATTTTATGTACGTTAAAAACACTTTATAAATTGACAATACTATTTTAATTCTGGTATGGAAATGTACAGCCGACCGCGATATAGTAATAGTATACTTATGTATTATGTCAGTTTTCATATACCTATTAAACCAGTCGTTCGATGAAAAATATATTATTCGTTTTGAAATAATTTTGAAAGATTGTGTTAAATAAATATGGTACGGCACACCTTATATCTGTCAATAATCGGCCAAATGAGAGTCGGACTCGCGCATGAAGGGTTCCGTACCATCGTACAAGATTTAATAATACTATGTAGATAGAATATATTAAGATTTAATAATACTATGTAGATAGAATATAGCAACACAAACTCTGTGAGCATTTCAAGCGTAGACAGAGAAACCTATAGTATAGACTAATAATTAGCGTGGCCTCGAGTGAGAAAGGACGATAACGTAGTTTTAGGTTATACAATAATCTTTACGACTTTTAAACTTGTTTACATAAAATTTTTAATTGTTCTAAGAACTGAACTGAACAAATTTCACCAATCTTAAGCTCACAGAATACTTTTTTTCTCACTTGTAAACTCCTTAGATCGCTACGAACTGTCAAAGTTGTTTAGCAAAGTGTAGTTTGCTAAATAAAAAAACCGGCACAGAGAAAGGGACAAACAATCACACCACTCTGACTCATTTCTGTGCAAGACGTATGCATAAATCTATCTTTTTCGTGTGCGAAAGCGAAAGAAGGCGTCAATTTGTCTATAGGTTTCTCTGTCTACGATTTCAAGCGTCTACTTGTTGCCATTATTAAGATCGAGAAAAATAAGCCAAAAACACGTTTCTTGTAACCACCTTTCATTTTTTATTTTTTTATTTTTAGGTATATTAGTAGGTATCTTGAATGCAGTTGAGGGAGGGCGGGAGGTAAGACATATCATTTTATTTAATTAAGCGGATATAGGCAAAATTATTCTCACCAAATTTAATACGAGTATAATGTATTTTCGCCGAGTAACGCCTCATCATCATCATCATTATTACAGCCCTTCACAAGTCCACTGCTGAACATAGGCCTCCCCCAAGTAATGCCACAAAGCACGGTCCTGGGCCACCTGCATCCATCGACTTCCTGCAAGTCTTACCAGGTCGTCACTCCATCTAGTGGGGGGTCGCCCTACACTACGCCTCCGGTACGAGGGTGCCACTCGAGAACCTTTTTTCCCCATCGGTTATCGGTTCTTCGAGCTATATGGCCGGCCCATTGCCACTTCAGCTTACTAATCCGTTGGGCTATGTCGGTCACTCTGGTTTTACTGCGGATATCCTCATTTCTGAGTCTATCACGCAGAGAAACTCCGAGCATAGCCCTCTCCATAGCTCGCTGAGCGACCTTGAGCGTCTTCATAAGTAACGCCTGATTCTATTAAAATATTATTAGCTTATTATGAAATATATCGTATTAATTGGTAATAGTAGTTCACTGATTTTTCCTTTTTTTCAATAGTGTCAAAGGTGTCAACAGTGTCAAAGGTACTTAACATCTGGTTCTGCAATCATTAATCAGTCCGCTAAACGACGATGGTGGCAAATCCTACTTACGACGGGATATGCACATATTCAACATTAAACTACTGCAGTCAATAACTGAAATCGGTTTTTCGATTTTCCAACCCTATTATAAAAATTTAGTAACAATATGTCATTCATAGAAATAACTAGCTTTTCTAACTTTAAGCGTTACCTGCGTCCATGTTAAGCGTCCAAACAGTCATGATCCCACTTAATACGAATTATACGAAGTGCTCAAACTATCTGTTAGGAGGGCCGCTCTGAAGGTGTTTTAAAAACAAAACTTTTTCACCCAATCCCGGAAGTTCTTTTGGTTTATTTCCCCAATGTTAAAATAATACAAAAAATGTAGAGTCAGCAAATAGAGTCAGCGCTTTTAACTAACTAGGGTTGGACATAACATATCGCATGGAAACTTTCTCATATCTTAGAATCATAATGATCGCAGATTTAAGTTTGACTTTACGGGTGAAGTATCCAAAAATCTTAAAATACGTTTTACTAATAACAACTCAAAATAAATTAAAAGCAAAAATCAAAATAAAAGACTTTCTAATCAGTGATGGACAGCAGGATCTTCCTGATAACAACTCAAAATAAAAAAGGGGAGGCGTATGTTCAGAAGGGCACTTTTATAAGCTGCAATTAATGTATGGAAGTTTCTAATCGAAATCGAAAGCTTATAAATAGTGGTTTCAAAGATATAATTAAAACATGGCAGAATTTTAAACCATATTTCGTCCTTAATTTTAAGCCCTTAAGGATAGAACTGTCAAAAATTATTTCTTAGTGGATGTCTACGTCATAATAGACAACTTTTCAAATTTCAGATTTCTACGCCCAGCTATTTGGATTGTGCGTCTTAATAATATATTTTTCATACAAACTTTGCACCCTCGTTAAGAACTTACGGGTTGATAGTCAATTCGAATTTTATTAATTTATATTCCAGAGTATATGCACAAATATTCAAACAAAAAAAACAACATTAAATAATTTTTCTACACACAAATTTGCACATCCTCTTGCCCTCCGTAAAGTTGTTTTGAAAAATCGTTAAATCAGAAATTGTTTTATTTTATTTACAGAGTACCTTTATTAATTTACATACACACTGTAACTTAAAAATCCCTTACGGGTAAAATTGTATATTTTACCCCCTAGTTTTTCATTTACTAAACTTTTTACTTCTAGCGGTTTGAGCTGTGCGTTGATAGGTGAGTATTTATACAAAGTATGGGTTTAGGTGAAAAATTGTGAATGAAGTGATTGGTGGTTAATCCAGGATTCCATTAGTTGCCTTTTAAACATGCTAGGCTAATAACTCAGTTGGCAACATACTATTTTGCTGTATGTCAAATGTAAACATGGCATTCAGATTAAGTTGGAATGCTTCATTATTAGTAGAAAGGCACCTAAATGCCAGTGAATAGCAGCGTAAAATGGTGTGCGAACCGGAGATCATTTTTATTGTAAACGCGGCATTTCATCTTAGTCCTCAGGGGTGTTAACGCATTTTGCTTCTTAATCGAGGATAAATGTAGATGTCTACGGGCCTCAGCATCCACTTAGCATCAAGTGGACTGTGTGCTTGTTTGTCACCCTTATTTTAGAAAATAAACCATACCAAACACAATAGCATTATGTGACCCGCTTTTTATGTTGGGTAAGTCAATGGAGGTTACCCTATCGCTTTAAATATATAGGCACGCGGCATTTTGCGTTTCAAGTTAGCTATTTTAATTGGCTGCAGCAACCACGTTCCCAACTTCCCGGCGGCGCCGGCGCGCGGGTTAATCGTCGCCAGTGAACTCGTAACGAATTACGATCGTTACGAGTTCAGTGGCGTACGACGAATCGAAATTTGAAGAAAAAATCAGGTACAATTTTTCGTAACATTAAAACTGTGCGCCTCACAAATGTAACTAACAGAATTTAATATTATTTTTGAAGTTAGACCTTAGATAATTAATTCCGTATTGATTTAAAGCTGCCTCATCGACCGTCGATCAAGAGTCATTTAAGCAGATTTAAAAAAAGAGTAAGTTTACAATACGACTGGATTTTTATTTTTGTATGAGTATTACGCGATATCTTCTTCGATTGTGGACCGATTTTAATAAAGTACAACAAATTTTTAATAAATGGGTTATAATCTATATTTTTAATAAATAATGCTTCAGGCGTGGTCCTATGAATTTAAAATTCTACCCCGTTCAAATTTTCAAATTAGGAGATAACGTAAATGTAAATCTAATAAGACTTTTTAGACAATATTGGTTTTGTGATTTTCCTTAGTTAACTCACAAGAGAGTGGATAAATAAACTTTTAATGAAAAGTAAAAGCTCACTTCAAAGAACTAAAAGGAACAAAATAATTTTATATTCTGAAGTCAAAGCCCCGACTTTTTTTATTAGCGCCGATATCAGAATGTTAAATTATTTTATACTTTTTAACTTTTTGCAACGATTCTAAGCATGAAGTTGATATAATAATTTGATATTGAGATAGTGGTATATTAATATTGCAAAACACCTAATAGTCACTAGCTCACTCATAAAAACCTTCTTACTTTTTAAAACGTACATATATATAATAACCCCTTGTACAAAAACACTAGCTGTAAATTTCCAAACAAAAAGTCACATCGTTCCACCCCCTTACCCCTCCCCCGTAACAATACTCGCAAAGAAATATTGTGTACGATATAAGTTACTAGCATCTTACTATATATATATGTGTGTGTTTATTAGCCTTAAAAAAAAAAAAGAAACAGCGGCCACCTAGGCCCAAACCCCAAACCAAAGAAAGGTTAGGTCGAAAAAACCCGCGGAATACACAAGAGGGAAAAAAAAAAAAAGCGGGGTTTAGGCACACCCCCCCCCCCCCCCCAAAAAAAAAAAAAAAAAAAAAACCCACCCACACAAAAACCACAGAAAGCAGGCCACAAAAACAACAAACTTCCTCGAGCGTTTTAATAATTTTTTTAAATTAAACTAAACTGAATTATTACAAAATGAACGCACAGACCTAGACTAGGCTGTAATGAATCTAATGAGACCAAGATTGTCTCATTTCGTAAAGGTTTAGGAGGTGAAAACGTTATCGCCCGAAACAATATTTCCAAGAGGAGATGTAGGCAATGGCCTCCAAGACTTGCAACTCTCTACTCACACCGCGTATCGGCACTTCATAATCCTCTTAAACAACTTTTTAAAATACCACAGAGTACGGAATAGCCACAATGCCGTGTTGCTGGTAAGCCTGCTTAAATTCCAATTGTAATACTGGCACTCGTATGGCTAAATGATTGCGAGACTTCGCACTTAAGCATCGATCTTTATAACAAGCGATCCGTTCCGGGTTCGCACGGATGTTTTCAGTATATCGACAATTCAATCGCGAATCTAAACCATTCAGGGATCCACTCAAAGAAACACACAAACATTTCATCAAAATCTGTCGAGCCAGTTTCAAGTTTTTTCAAGACTAACTCACGGCAATTGATTTTTATAATATATTTAATTAGGATTATAGGAAGAAAATATTTCCCTTCTGAAGATATAACTGCGTAAATCGCATTAAGGTTTATTTTCAATAAGAGAGATAGATATCCCGTTTTCTTTTTATCTTGAACAACCGGACAAATAAGCACGGCCGGCTGAAGAAAGATAAATGAATAAGTAATTACTGTGTCTATGTGTTCTGATGAGAGAGTACCCAGAATTCATTATATCCTCTCTCGATGTGATAAACAACTTTGATGTTCATTCGACCTTATTATTATAGTGAAGTTTCAGGGTTGCCAATTTGTATATGCTTATTTTGTAGCATATGCGATGAAAAGTATTTATTATCCGAGATACGAAGACTAAGTATTAAAATACATTATTCATATGTTATACAAAGTTGCATTCTGCATCAGTATTATATGAATCAACACTTATTACTTTTTTTTTATAGGATAGGGTGACAAACGAGCACACAGTCCACCTGATGGTAAGTGGTTGCTGTGGCCCATAGACATCTACATCTATCCTCGATTACGAATCAAAATGCAGATGCGTTGTCACCCGTGAGGACTAAGATGGAATGCCTCGTTTCCAGTAAAATGGGTCTCCGGTTCTCTACACTCACCATACGAAATACAGCAGCATTAAGCTACTATTTCACGCTAGTATTCTGTGAGAGCGTGGTCCTTCCCCAGTCGAGCCGACCCATTCGTTCTACAACTATACTACTAATATAACTGCAGCATGGCTCTACCACGTATAAAACTACTAACTTTACTTGTTTGTTTATTCCTTACGAAGGTCTATAAATTATGTTTTTTACTAAAAACTATTATTAAAGTAACTCATATTATCCCTCGGGTATTTACAAACACACCATATACAAATTATTACTATTTCTGTGGTGGCAACTATCGCAAATTCGTCCTATGGGCCAATCTATGCACAAGGCCTACGTTCAGCAGTGAACTTTTGATAGTCTTTAGACATTTTATAGAATAAGAGTTGGAAACAAGCATACAGTCTACCTGATGGTAAGTGGATGCTGTGGCTCATAGATATCTACAAAATGAAGATGCGTTGTCACCCCTGAGGACTAAGGTGAAATGCCTCGTTTTCAGTAAAAGGGGTCTTCGGTTCTCCACTATCACCAAACGAAAAACAGCTGCATTAAGCTGCTATTTTACGCTGGTATTCTGTGAGTACATGTTCCTACCCCGGTCGAGCCGATCCATTCGTGCTGCAACCATAATACAGCTGCAGCTTGGCCCTAAAATGTACAAAGTGTCAGTGTGGTTTCATATGAATAATATTTAAATCTGGGACATGACCCTATACTGCTAGTCGTTTGGGGAAGTTCGAAGTCGCGTAACGGGCTAAGGCTGTTATGAAGAGGGTTCAGAGTTTCTCAGGCGTGATATACTTCTTAATGTGGATATCTACAGTAGAACCAAAGTAAACGAAAACTTTGTAATTATTATATGGTGACATAATTATACCGACACATAATTGTCACTTCAATAAATTATTTGTTACTTGAATAAATTATGTCCATATCTTTGATCCATACTGCCAAACGAGCATAATATGTTGTATTAGATATCTGTGTTTTATATAGTGCAAATAAAAGTGTAAATTTAACAATTTAAAAATTACAGTTGTATTTTGATTTTGGACCACTAAGCTAGGAGCGAGAATTTGAAGTAGAAGGATGTTTGATCATTAGGCCAAATGTACTCTGGAAGAAACCATGCTAGAAAATAGGGTGGGTAGTCAATGCAGTTATAACAGCTCTGAAAACACGTATAAATTCTATAATCCTCTCAAAATTTGAAATCGATATCGGTGACATCTTCGTGCAAAAAGATGAATCTCTCAATGAGATACAATTTTTTCTGGCACCAGGGCAACTTCACTTTGGAATGTGGTAGGTAAGTAAAATTATTAGGAAGTATAATGTAAAATTTTGAAATATTAGTGTTTTTTTTTATATTTGTTGTTGGTTATAATGGATAAACCACACCACGGACATAACTAAATGAATGTAATAATGTGCAAAAATATTGAAGAGCAATGACTGGGGCATTGTTTTGTATATATGCACTAGAAACCGAAAACCTTTTATTTGAAACCATTGATATATCTACTGAAAACTCAAGATAGGTGCACACTCAGCGTGTCAATAACATCCTCATAAAATGAACGTATAATTTCAAATTGTGCGTTCATTTCAAATAGCATAACGTCGCGTCGCTCATATCACTGGACGCACGATAAAAATGGGGAAGTGTTCCTTAAAACGTTTTTAAGAAAAATTCGTTTTTGTATACTTATCAATGTTTGAAACAAAATTTTTCGCTTAGGGTCTCTCTCTTACAAATAATTTTACTTTACTCGCAAGTTGCGACATCTAGTGAGCGGTAAGTTATTAGCCCTCATTGTGTAAAATTAATTAAAAAGAGAATAACATTTTGATAATTGTAATAAAACAAGCTAAGTGATATTGGTATATTGTATCTTTGTCCTACGTTCTTGCTATACATACTAAGCTAAGTTAGCTGTGCTATATATATATTTATTTTATTATAATTAATTTTAATATCATGCACATATTAGCGACATCTTTCCTTTTGGCAATATAACTATTACGTAGTAAAGAGCTAAGCGCCCTCTATGAACCATTATAAATATAAAATCCTACTTAATTTTGGTTAGTGTCGACAGATGGCACGAATACGTTTAATTTGAAGGTATCATGTTCAGAAACACATTTGGACAATAATTATAAATATCTTATAAAAAATAAATACATTGATTTAATTTGGGTCTTAATAAGTAATAAATAAAGAAGTTTATTTTAAAATTTAGAACATTTTTCATTAAAAACTAGTATTCAAGATATTTAGTTACTTCAAATCAGTTTTAGGAACGTTACCTATATTTTGACAGCTGATTAAAGTGCAACAAAATAAGGTTTGTTTTTGCTTTTTGTAGAATATTTCTTGATATTAATATTTTAACTGTTTATAGTAGGTATATAAATATATTAAACATAAAAGTATATCTATCCATCTCAGAGCTATCAGCAACAATGAACCCGAGCAGAATTCTTCTCCACCCGCGTATTTATGTCGACCATGCTCAACAATCAAACAATATGTGCTATATGCATTCTGATACAGGCCATACTGACACTAGTATCGGCGATCAACTTGAGAGTATCTCCCAGAATTCCTACCAGCTCATTTTACAGTCGCGCTCATGTAATGATTGAATCCGAGGAAAGTCAGGGCACCTAGGATGAGGAAGATTAAAGACGTTAAGCATCATTGGAGATGATTTGACTAATCAACCACCTGATGGTAAGTGCATGCTGTGGCCATGAAGATCTACATGATAAATGTATCATCATCGTCTCAATTAAGGTTTAAATTGTAGATGCGTAGAACTGAGAACTAAGATAGAATGCCTCGTTTCCTGTAAAAAGGGTCTCCGGTTCTCAGTTAAAGTCACCATATGAAAACACAGCACCGTCAAACCGCTATTTTACGCTGGTATTCTGTATACTACTATATGTGATTGATTATAAAATTTATCTGACTTTTCTCAAACTTGTGTTGTGTTATATCAATAAATTTGCCTATACACCTATACCATTATTTTAAATTATTTGATTACTGAAGATAAATAAGTTTACTTTCAAAATATTCAAATTACTTACCGATTTGACCATCCTTCAAGAGAGCTGCTTCTATATTCGGACTTGCACATTTTGTTATGGACATCATTTATTTTACTTTTTAATTTAACACCCAATTTCTTTGGACTGTTTGATACTTTAATGTTTGACATTACGTTATTATAATAGTTAGGTCAGTGCTTTACATTGTATAATCTTAAACATAAAACATTATATTTTTTTTTAGGTGCACAATGGAAGTAACCGACTGCCATGTTTCTGAAACTGATAGTGAATTCGCCTTTGAGACTGACCATTTGGCACTAAGAGGAAATGAAGATTATTGCAAACTATTGAAGTACATTGTTAGATTAGAGGCAATTAAAATGATGGCTTTAAAAGATATTGAGAATTTATCTGAAGCACAAAAGAAAGCGATGGAAGACCCATTGCAGTTTGTGCAAGACTTAAAAGATGATAAAGTTAAATTTCCTCCAAGACATAAAGTTCCTGACTTACCTAAAATTGACTGGAATAAATACGGTATAGATATATCATTGGATTGTGAGGATTCAACTCTTGTTAAAGAAGATAATGATGCCACCACAAAAGTAAGAGGTAGAAAGTTCACTGATAATAAACCTGAGACATTTAATCAACTTTGGTCATGTGAGGAGCAAAAACGACTTGAAGAGTTACTAGAAATATATCCAGAGGAGCCGATTGAGGCAAGGAGATATAAGAAAATAGCACAAGCTTTAGGAACTAGAACACCTTTACAGGTTATGAGTAGAATACAGAAGTACTTTGCAAAATTAGCTAAAGCTGGCTTACCCATACCTGGTAGAGCACCAAAGAGGATAATGAAGGATAAAAATCAGTCCATTTTCTATAAAAAGTCAACATTTTTCCCTCAGCTTCATGTGCCTGTGAAAATGGAAGACCCAATGGATAGTACTGAGGTGTATGATGGGGCTTCTACAGTGGATACAAAAAGTGGTACCAAGTATATGTTAGAGTTATTAAAAGCTGCAAAGGAGCAGCGAGTACTAGATGAAACTTCACCCGTATATCAAACTAATACTATGTGTGTTGGATGTCAAAAAACAGGATTTTTGGGTGCAAGGTGGACAGATAATGCTGGTACCGATTATTGCACGGATTGCATTGTGAAGCTTTTGCCGGCAGAAAAACTAATACCTGTTAGAATGGTTTTGTAATATTATTAAATAAATTTATTTTCAAATCTTTCCTTTTATTTATTTATTTTAAAAACTAATGACTTAAAAGTTTAATCAATTAACTTTAGAGGAGTTTATATTTTTTTAAATTTTAATAGGGTTTGTAATGGATAAATCAAAACATAATAAAAATAGAATCAACATAACAATATTTCTGTAATATATTGTGTATTACTGAAACATGTATGAATGCATTATTCCTTTATTCTAGATATAACTCATATTTATAGTTTTAAATTCTTTAATATTATATTGTTGCATGATTTTTAATTAAAATTATCAAGACACAATAATTTATGCTGGTATCATTCAACTGATATATAATTTAATTTAAAATTGTTATAAATATTAAATAAATTACAAAAATCTGAGAATTTCACATACACATAAGAGTCAACACTGAAATCACACTGCAACACTAAATAATTAATAACGGTTTAATTTCATAAATTAATTATTGTTCAAATTTGACAGATAGGTAATTTAAAAGTTTTAAAATTTATTATGCACTGCATGCAAAGAACAGAATATATTTTCCTGCAAAAATATCGTGAAATCAGCCTGAAATATGCCAGCTTTCAGGCGGCGCGGCGGTCTCGTAATAGTGCGGCAACCGCTGTCGTAGCGACTGATGAAGAATCACTGATCTGGAACAGTGAACACGTCCCGCACCTAACTAGTGCACTGCCCTGTATAGCTAAGCTATCTATAATATTTAAATAAAACAGGTTTTTACGGACTTTATCACGTATATTAACTTATTTTAGATTTCCGACCTTTTGAGCACTTTACAGCACCCATGGTCACGGGGAGGACGGAGGTGTTCAGCGTCTCAATGTCGTAGTTAACCACGGTTACCTCCAGATTCTCCTTTCGTGTAAAGAATCGGTGTTCTTAAGCGAGCATTTGTGGTCTATCAAATCTGATGTAGTGGCGGGGGCGATCCTGTACGTGTTCACAGACTGCAGACTTCCCGGAGCGTCGATTTAATTTGTCCAATGTATCTAAGATAGTACACATTCACAATCAAGCTTGTAAAAGTAAAAAAAAAGTAAAGTTACAGCCTATATACGTCCCCGCCCCCCTCATCTGAGGGGGAAGTTTGTACACTCCTGTATTTTGCAGAGGGATATTTATACACTTATATATATACACTTTACTGATGATATAAACTGATCTACTGACTGACTAATCTTCTTCGGTGGCTTGAAGTTGTTTTAAAGCGAGCACGCTTTAAGATGAATATATATTATTATTTACATCGCGCTCGAAGGTAAGGGAAAACATTATGAGAAAACCTGCATGTCTGAGTAATTAAAAAAAAAATATATTTCGAAGACTTGAAATCTGCAAATACGCATTGAGACAGCGCAGTGTACACTACCTGACCCCTAAATCGCTTCAGAAATGGGACAAGCCCTGGCCCAAGAATGGGGCGTTGGGGCATATATAGACTAACTAAAGACTTGAGAAGTCATATTCTTGCATTATTTTATGTTTATTTTAAGTACATCACAAAAGCTTCCCCGCGTAACCTATTTCCCTATCTTCAATAGGTCCTAGGCAAACTATCGATGGCAAATCTTACAGTCGTTATAATTGAATACATGTATGATTTTATCGCATGTAATAATTAATACTTATTTGAAATTCTAGACGGCTTGAGTGCTTTGCAGTAGGCATGGTAACTGAGGGGGGGGGGGAGGGAACCCCGTGTTTGATATCCTAATGGTACGTCCTTCTACAGTGTACGTCTTGAAGACTTACTCGGAAATTTGTGCCCTTTTGTGAGTATTTGTGGTCTATCAAATCTGATGTAATGCTGAGGATGTTCGAGTTTGTTTCGATCCTTAATGTCAGTTACATGTTGCTACGTAGGGTGCTACGTGTTCTTTTACGTAGGGTTTTAATGATCTTTTAGTTTATTATTTGTATGAGATGCCAAATTAATAATAATAATAATAACTTCTCCGCCGCCTGGAAAGACTACAGAAAGGCATTTGACTCGGTGCCCCATACATAGCTAAAGAGGGTCCTCGAGCTGTACAAGATTGACTGTACAGTTCGAGACTTCCTCGAGCAGTGTATGGGGCAGTGGAGTACGATCCTCTGTCATCTAGGCGAGCGGATGACGGCTGCGGAAAGCCGCATAAGGATAAGAAGGGGTACATTCCAGGGCGACTGTTGAGTCCAATCTGGTTCTTCCTCTCTTTGAACCCTCTCAGTACTTTACTGGAGGACTTCGGGAGGGGATTTTAGCTTCGGAAAGAAGGTACAAAAGTGACCCACCTTTTCTATATGGATGACCTCAATTTATTCGCTTCCAGTCGCTCCCATCTTATGGAATTGCTAAACATCACTTGTGAATTTAGCAATTCTATTAGAATGGAGCTGGGGACGGATAAGTGTGCGGTCCTCCATATTGAAAGGGGAAGGGTTGCTAAATCTGAGGGCATAGACTTATCTATGCCTGCCAACTTAAGGACCCTTTCCGAGGCTGAAACATACCGTTACCAGTGTATGTCACAGAACATCGGTATCGATGACGCTGGTATGAAACAGTCAGTTTGCGGCGTGTTTTATGCACGCTTAACCAAAGTGCTTAACAGCCTTTTATCCGGTGTGAATAGGACACACGCATATAACGGCTGGGTCATGCCTGTCCTCATGTATACCTTTGGCATACTCAGGTGGAGTCAGACTGAACTAAACGCCCTGGATAGAAAAGTCCGCACTACCATAACGTCCCGTAGGATGCATCATCCGAGATCGTCGGTAATGAGGCTGTACTTGCCACGAAAGCATGGTGGGCGTGGCTTCTTGAGCGCGCTCACCATGCATAATCGCGAAGTGTGCAGCCTCCGTGATTACTTCCTGGAGAGAGCGGATGATCCATTCTATAATGACGTCATTTCTAGTGATAAAGGACTTACCCCTCTATCCTTAGCCAACGAGCAATGGCAGGACCCGGCAGTACAGAGCATTTCCGACCGGGAGACCGTATGGAAGGAGAAGGAGCTCCACGGGAGGTACTACAGGGCTCTACATGAGCCCCACGTAGATACAGCCGCCTCCCTCAACTGGCTACGTTTCGGTGACCTCTTCGGGGAAACCGAGGGTTTTGTCAGTGCAATACAGGATCAGGTTATTAAGACCAACAACTATCGGAGATACATCCTAAAGGATGGCACTGTCGACGTCTGTCGAGCTCGTCGCCATCTCGGGGAGTCACTTAGGCATGTCATCTCCGGTTGTTCGGCGCTTTCTAACTCTGAGTACTTGCACAGGCACAACCTAGTAGCCAGAATTTTTCACCAGGAGCTCGCTCTGAAATACGGTCTCGTGGACCGGAAATTGCCGTATTACAAGTACTTGCCGGAAGCCGTGCTCGAAAATGACCGCGCCAGGCTCTACTGGGACCGGGCCATCATCACGGACAGGACTATTCTTACGAATAAGCCTGATATTGTGCTGATGGACCGGGCACAGTCAAGAATATTTTTGGTCGACATTACCATTCCGTATGACGAGAACCTCGTGAAAGCCGAAACAGATAAACGAACAAAATATCTGGACCTGGCTCACGAGGTGACCGACATGTGGGGTGGTATGCCGGCCGAAATTATTCCTGTAGTCGTCTCTGCGAATGGGCTAATCCCAGTCAGCCTCTCGGGTCATCTGAGGCGACTGGGAACTCCGTGACGGACCGCTCCAGGCTCAAATGCAGAAGGCGGTGCTCCTCGATACCGCCCGCATCGTCCGCCGGTTTCTTTCCCTTTTCCTCCTAACCCTCGGCCGTTTGGTCTCCCCTGTCGAAGGGCTTCCATCTGGTTGGGCTTTTATTTATTTATGTATATTTGTATTTATTTTATTTTAATTATATATACCTATGTATATTTATCTTTTCATTTTAATTTATAATTATATATTTATAGAACCCAACCAGATGAGAAAACTATATAGATACCCCACATATAATAATAATAATAATCTTTATTAGCAAGAATATGGTTGTACAATGGTGTTCGAGGAGTATAATTTGTTCTACATATTCTACCTCAGTAGTGTGCAAATATTAATAGTCAAGTACTCATAAATTATACAACAACACTATCAATTTTAACAGTTGATGATGATTAATTAATTATGCAACAGTGTCAGAAAAATAAATTTCCAATAAGATGTATAAGTATTATTATAACTCAATGTCAAATATTAATGTTCTTATGTCAGTAAATATAATGTCAATTATAAATGTTACATATCTAATTGTCATTAACTTATTTCAATATTTATATCAAATTTATTAATTAAACAAATAAAAATTTTATTTTATAAGAATTCCATAATTCAAACATTATTTTAAACATTGTGTCAAATTCTTAAATGTATCGTCTACTTATGTGAAAAGAAGTCTATAATTGAGTAAAAAGATTGCTGGAGAGCCATTTTTTTAGGTGAGTTTTCATTCTCATTGTTTGTAACTCTCTAATCGCTTTAGGTATCTTATTAAAAACTTTTATACACATTACGCAACAATTTTAATGAAACAAAGCCGTCCTGCAGGCAGGCATTAACAATTTAGTTCACAATCAAACTTGCATACTCCTGTATCTTGTAGATGGATCTTAGATTTGACCATAGATTTAGTATAAATTAACGTTAGAACTTAGAATTGACGGATTGTAAAAATTGACTAAATATTTTCGGCACTCTGTGGTATGTTCTTATGGAAACTTATTTCAAAATGTAGCCAATCTCGTCTGACATACGGTAGTAGCCTCACTCGATCACTGTAACGTAGACACGGGACCCGAAGCTTGCTGCCGTCGTGCAATACTTGGTTGACGTACTAGAGTTCGTCGGACAGGTGTTTACTGTTACTGATCTCTTGCGCTTGCAAAAACAAAGATTTTCCTATGACAGCAAACTGTGATGGATGGTAGTGAGATTCGCCGATTCTATATCGGTTAATATTGTAGGTCGTTTTCCTATCTAATAACTCTACTAACATCTAGGCAAACTATTTCCTCTAACTCTATTGCGAATAAAATTTTATACAGTTAAAGTGGTGCGAATATGCAGTTACCTTGTCTAATAGTAAAACTGTGCAAGTATGGTCTACAAATTTTTTGCAGAATTTTGGATTTACAGGCAAAGTAAGAAGGGTTTTGGACCCTCTAAGTACTCCAAAAATATATCGCCGACAGGAGATATAGGCAAGCCTATGACCACTTCATCTACTTGCTTGTAAAGCTATACCTTTCACAATAAAAAGTCTGAAGATGTGAGGCAATGTCAGATCAATACACCATATTCTCCGGGCATATTTTCTTTTAATTTTGTAGTTACAATTATTAAAATGCAAGCTTCAATAGGTTCTCTGTTTAGCTTAATAGATTACTTGTGATGTGATTTTTGTTAGACCTTTAGTTTTCACAAAGATACAACAAAGGAAGTGTTATTTTAGCTTGTCTTTTTACTTACGCGTATTTTATCATTATGCTATCCACTTCATTATTTTTTTTTCTTTTTTAAAAAAAAATGTTACCCCCTACACTAGGATATTCTCCTGTATTGTGGAGGTGGGTTATAAATATAAATTGTACCAGAACTAACATCCAGACCCGGAAAAATTATTTATAGGCCATAAAAATACTTGTTCCGTGCGGGATTCGAACCCGCGGCCCCCAGCACTGCAACTCATCGCTAAGCCACTGCGCCTCGGAGCCGTCATCATTAAGGTACTCTATATCTTTTAAATAATTCCTAAATTAAAGTCAACTAAATACTAAACTCTATTAAGCTTTTTGTGTGCCGTGCATTAAGTACTATTAGTGACACAATTCACGCAAAAGCATTTTATGCAGCTTGTTCGTCATACTACAAATTAATACTGACGCCTAAACTTACCTATTTCCACTTTTGTTTTGATACACTGAAAAATAATATTTTAGTTATTAATATTTGCTTAACAATACAAACATTTAGATATTTTTTCGGTAGTAAGAGTGTAAAATAAGCACAGATCTCATATTATATTAAGTTGATGAAGTAATGCTACAATTTCACACACATATTTTGAGTGAGCATGGTCCCGATGTTCCCGATCAAGCCGATTCCGCCATAACCAAATCATCCAACCAAACTACAGCGTGGCTCTATATGTTGAGTATCAAACATTTTAATTCTCACTTTACGAACTTTTATTTTTATAAGATTAAACTGGGTCGCTCATTGCCACTTCAGCTTATTGATCCTCTGGGATATCTCAGTCTTGTTAATCTGCGAATTCACTTATAATATTTATTACGCAGAGAAATTCTGAGCTATCCCTTCCATCGAACGCTCACACTGATGGGGAAGAAATATTCTCCAGTGGCAGCCTCGTACTGGCAAGCGCAGTGTTCGCAAGCGACCGCCGACTGGATGGATTGACGACTTGATAAAATAAGCCAGCTTATGGGGGAGGCCTATGTTCAGCAGTGGACTTGTGATTGGCTGTAGTATTAGTAGTAGTACACACATACATACGTATACAATACACCTGATTAAGTGGCCACTGCAGCCCATGGAGACCTGCAATGCAACCAATCTCAAATAAAGAAGGAGAAGGCTACAGATGGAACAAGATCTGCCTCAACGGAACCATCGGCACAGGGCAGGATTATAGACTATAATCCTGTCCTGTGACGATGGCTACTGTACTGGCTACTATAACTTATAGTACCCAAGTGTATGCGCAAGCACAGGTGCACTCTCTCTTCCCTCACTCTCATAATCCGATGGGACGGTAAACCGACACGACCGGAGAGAGATCAGGCGCAGGACCAACGGCTTTACGTGCTTTCCGAGGCACGGGGGTGAAACACCGGCAACTGCCTGACTCTGGGCAGCTACTGAGAATTTCTTGATGGAAAAACTCAATAACCGAGTTAGAGAGGGGGGGGGGCTAATAAAAGGAAATCTCAATCATTTATTAATTTTATATTCATATTTTCATTTATATTTACTATGTTTTCGAGCAACATCTAATATTTAAGCGACGGATGCATATAATTTTTAGAAAAACCAGAGAAATGATTGACGCCGGGAGGTCGGGAGGTTAACCATTATTACCGAAGACTCCGGTATAATCATTTCTCCGGTTTTTCTAAAAATTATATGCATCCGTTATAATGTTGAAAAAAAATCTGTAATATTTATTGCAACATAAATCTAAATTTTATGTAAGAAAATTTCTATAACCATGTGATGCTTACACAAGGCCTGGTCATTAATCAAAATATTTTATCTAGACTTACATTAATCTTAGCGTAAAAATTTATGAAATAAAAGCGTTGAAATATTATGCAAAGTCATAAGTAAATGATTAAAATGTCTGGGGGACAAGATATATTTATACACACACATAACGAGTGTGCGCATTTGAGTGTGTGTGAGAATTTATTTTAAGCTCAGAGCAATTACATACTAAATATATGTATGTATTTGAAGTTAAATTAAGAAATGTAGAGAGAGAGTATCTTCTAATAGTGTTCTGTGTGTCAGTTCCTTAACTCAGTTCATAGAAATATGTAGCTCAATTAACACGTTATAATAAGAAAGAAATACAATACACAATACAAATTATTTAGTATTAAAACAAACGTTACCCACATTACGATTATCCCCTGTATCGTTTACATAAATTGCAACATCCAGACCTGGAATGTATTTTCACATTCAAAATGGACTTGTAGGAGGTAACACAAATACTTATTCTGTGCAAGATTCGAACTACGGACATTCTTTTCTAAATCCGTGATTCGAAATTTCGATTCGACAGCGCCATAGTAAAAACACACTCTGGGAGCTTGTAGCAAACTAAACGCGCGCCCAACGTGTGGACGCGGCGGCCAAACTCTGCCAACAATCCTTTGATCTTTTGTAAAAAGCCGACACCATACGGACCCCGCGCCAACTTGTGTTCAATCATTCCAATACATACCAATGAAGCCCAAACACCCGTTCTACACGATGGCCAATGATATTCGCCACTACATTCGCCACTGTGTTGGCCAACGTGTAGAGCCGCCGTAAGAAATGTACCAAACGCCGCTAATATACTCGTACCACAGATTACCGGGGGTAATCTGTGGCTCGTACGCACGAGCCACAGCACGCACACAACGACACTTGTTAAGTCGGAGACGGGAGACGGTCACCGACGCGCTACGCAATCACCTTTGCTTGGGACTTTGTTGGCTTTTAATAAAATTTTGCTAGCAGTCTTTTTTTCGTTAATTTTTATCTTTTTGTAAAATAAATTAATATATGGGTTTGTTTAAGTAAATCAGCTTTTTATAAATAGGTTATATTACTGTAAAAAAAAAAAAAAAAAAAAAAAAAAAAAAATATATATAAACACACTCATACGTCATAAGTAGCTCAATCTGAACTGACACCATATGCTCAGTGTTAATTTACTCGTAATTTAGTTATTTGGCTTTTGTAGTAATGTAAAACTGGATTTTTTTTGACAAACATTGATTCTTTGAGAGGAAACTAAAGAAATGATTAACAAATATGATGCATAGGTACGTATCCGTATGTATTATGTTTGTAAATATTATAACTACTTATAAAACTAAATGAGACTTAGCTGTTAAACAAAAAGACAATGACTACCCTGCAACAGTAGGCATTTAAGTCTCGCGCGGCGCATGATGAATCCTACTATTCTGATTTTACTATGGCAGCGCTTTAGCCAATCACCATTGCTGCTTGGCCACTACACAACCGAGACATAAATTCTTAATCAAAAGTCAGGAAATAGAATAGGTAACCCTTGAGCATAAAAGTGAAATGCCACATAGTTCTTAGATTGTATTTCAGTATTTATGTTATGAATACGTGGTTCTTTTTCTAGATACGTCATCTCAGTTTCGACTCCGAAATAGAATTTAGTCGTAGAATGGGCACTAGCACATTAAAATGTTGCAATACAATTACTGTTCAGACTGTTTGATAAGTACAAATTGAACCTGGCTCCTTAATACCTACACTGGTGGCTCCAAAATTCGCTCTTTCTGGTAACGTATACAAATACATCTCCTCAATACCTAAAAATGAGTTTATCGCATTTCTTGAAGGGAAGGCGTGTGAGTTTGTGGAGGTAACGATTTTTTTAAAGTGGTTGCTGCACAGCCCACATACCATCAGGTCACCACGTACAACCAGTTTGAAACAACGAAGGTACAGATGCGGTGCACTCTAAGGACTAAGATGGAATGCCTAACATCCTGTGATTATGATTCTGATGAATTTCTGCAATATCAGGGGACTTCACTCTAACCTAAACGCCGTCCACTACCATCTCGAGACGGCGAGGCCGGCTCTCTCTTTCTACCGCACCAGGTGTCTTCTCCGGCTGATGTCTAGGTATCTCTGCTACCCGGGGTACAAACTGGAACACTCCTTTGCGCCTCGGGCTGGAGTTTGCGTTTACGTCAGAGAAGACATCTGTTCTCTGCGCCTCAGCAGTCTTGAAGGTTCGGACCTGTCCATCCTTTGGCTACGCGTAGACAGCGACGACCATCCGCGCGTCTACGGGTGCCCCTATAGGTCCCATAGCGGTAATGCCGAAACAGACCGACTCTTCGACCACCCAAATGGCTACTTAGTTGCTACAGCAGATCCCCTCCACAGAGAGCGTGATCCTTGGCGACTTTAACGCCCATCACGCCGAACCGATCATGCGGGGAGATTGGTTCATGATTTTGCCTTGGCATATGGTCTGACACAACTGGTCACATCGCCTACGCGGATTCCAGATGTGGAGGATCATGCACCTTCCCTGTTGGACCTTCTGCTGACCTCGCACCCGGACGGATATCAGATTTCCATCGACGCCCCTTTAGGCTCTTCGGACCATTGTCTTGTCCGGAATTTGGTGCCACTCACCCCGAAATTTTGTTGCATTTTGCAGACAGCCGCCGTGTTTGGCACTATAGGTCAGCCGATTGGGATATGATGCGGTCATTCTTTGCATCCTACCCTTGGGGACGAGTTTGCTTCTCGCCGGACGATCCCAACGTTGTTGCGGATTCTGTCGCTGATGTGGTACTTCAGGGTATGGAACTTTTTATTCCTTCCTCTGTGGTGCCCATCGGAAGCAAATCTCATCCATGGTTTGGTCGCTCCTGTAAAATAGCATCACGCCATAAGCAGGAGTGCTACCAAGCCTGGGCTGACGCATCAACGTCCCGGGATGTAAACACCAGCGCTCTAAAAAAGAAGTATAATTCCGCCTCCAGGTCCTTCAAAATGTAATTGCCAAGGCAAAGTCAGAGCACATAGGCAGAATTGGCGAGAAATTAGTTCGCCTTCCTTCTGGAACCCGTGCATTCTGGTGTCTCGCCAAGGCTGTCCAGGGGAATTTCTGTCAGCCATCTTTTCCATCTCTGCACAGGGAGGACGACTCACTGGCCCATACCGCAAAGGAGAAAGCCAATCTGCTAGGCTCTTTCTTTGCGTCCAACTCGACTCTCGCTGACGGGGGAGTACGCTGCCGACCATCCCGAGGTGTGAGTGCTCCATGCCGGAGGTGCATTTCACACAGCACTCGGTTCGCAAAGCACTCCTCTCCCTGGACATCCACAACTCAAGTGGGCCTGACGGAAATCCCTCCAATTGTGCTGAGGACGTGTGCTCCAGAGCTGGCACCGGTTTTAACGCGTCTTTTCCGGTACTCCTACTCCCTAGGCGTAGTCCCAAAATCATGGAAGACGGCTTTCGTCCACCCGATCCAACTACCGGCCTATCCTCGTCACCTCCTTGTTTTCCAACACAATGGAGTCCATTGTCAACTGCCAGCTCATGAGGTACTTTGAGGATCACCAACTGATTAGTGATCTTGTGTGGAGGCAGTAGAGTCCAAGGGGGAGGCATTGGCCGTTAGTTTGGACATTGCGAAGGCCTTCGATCGAGTTTGGCACAAAGCGCTTTTTTCGAAGCTCCCTTCCTATGGACTTCCCGAGAAATCGTGCAATTGGATCACCAGCTTTCTTGCAGATCGGAGCATCAAGGTCGTTGTAGACGGTGCAAGCTCCGATTACAAGCCTATTAATGCACAAGGCTGCGTGCTATCGCCAACGCTGTTTCTACTGCATATCAATGATATGTTGCAAACCCGTAACATTCATTGCTATGCAGATGACAGCACTGGCGATGCTCTGTACACCAGCCATGCCAATATTTCTCGGGAAAACGTCTCCGAGTACCGGGACAAACTTGTGTCTGAAGTCGATCTTTGCTGAACAGAGTCTCGGATTGGGGGCGACTAAATCTAGTCCAGTTTAACCCTCCAGAAGACACAAGTTTGCGCGTTAACCGCTAAAAAGAACCCCTTTATCGTATCTCCTCAGTTTCAAGGCACTCCCCTTGTTGCCTCGGCCAGTATCGGAATCCTCGGCGTCGACATATCGAGTGACGTACAGTTTCGTGGTCACTTGGAAGAGAAGGCCAAATTGGCCTCTAAAAAGCTTGGCGTGCTCAGCAGAGCGGGACAGTATTTCATACCGGCACACCGCCTGCAACTTTACAAGGTGCAGGTTCGGCCGTACATGGAATACTGTTCCCATTTCTGGTCTGGAACTCCCCAGTACCAGCTCCTTCCACTTGACTCGCATCGACAGACTGCTTCCGATCAGCTCGATTCACTGGCGCCGCGAAGAGATGTTGCATCTCTTTGCATTCTCTTTCGCATATACCATGGGGAGTGCTCTGAGGAATTGTTCGGATTAATCGCAGCCGCCAAATTTCGTGAACGCACTACGCGGCAAACGGATATCCACACCATCTGGATGCCTTGCAGTCCACCACTGTACATTTCACAAGGAGTTTTCTTACGCGTACGACCTCTCTGTGGAATAGTTTACCACCGGCGGGTTTTCCGGACCGATACGATCTGGGGACCTTCAAGAAAAGAGCTTGCTCCTTTCTAAAGGGCCGGTAACGCACCTGCAATTCTCCTGGTGTTGCGGTTGATCATGGGCTTCGATAGTCACTTAACATCAGGTGAGCCGTGTGCTCGTTTGCCCCCTCTTCTACAAAAAAAAAAACAAAAAATAAATTGTTCCTAAGATGCAACCTCGTGTCAAAAACTCGTGAAATTAATTTGTTCAGACGCAACATTTCTGTGGGTATAGGATGAATATATTATTATGCACATTTTTTTGTATAAACATATAAGTTATCATAATTAGGCTAAAGGAGACGGGCGAATTTGGGCGTAACGTTACACAAGTAAAATATTTATCAATATTTTTTTTACAGTTTTTTTGTTGTTAATAATGAAATATTAAGCAGTTTTATCATGGCAAAAGAAATTAAATATTTAATAAAAATAATACTGACTTCCGTTACTTTCATTTTTAAACAATGTTGCCAGATGAAATAGGTTCGTTAATCGATTTTAATACAAAAATAGAAAAAAAGACAATAAAACGTGATTCAATGTTTTCATATATCGATCGATAAATCGATTTCACAATCAATTATCAATGTTTTATACAGGCCACAAAGCGGAAATGTCAACGTTAGTTCAAAAACTCAAACGTCAATCAAATCATTTGTTACGTTTGTTTGGCTCCGAGTTTCAGGTATACAAAAAGTACTCTGTGGCTCTGAGCTTGCGGTGGTATTGAACTTTCTGTTGTTTTTGTGTGCTGTAATAATATTCTGATCTTTAATGACTCTGGCTACGTATAAAGGATTCTGACGGCTTAAATTCTTGAAGAATACATGTGCAAAATGATAAATGATTTACTCTACGAGAACAGTGAATATCAACCATTCTAGCTGGCTATTAAGAAGTCGAATGAAATTGAGACATTCAAATCAGACAGCTCAAAACATATTTTACATATATTTTAGTTGACAGTATTACAGTATTAGTATTAGTACAAACAGTAATATTTTAATTGCTTGGTAGGAAAAAGAACTGTAGGTTGCTGTTGTCATGTAATGTCAAGATATGGTACCTAAGCTGGGCAAGGCATCAAGAGAATTTAATACGGCATGCACAGTTTTTAGACGATATTTTATTTGTTTATGATGTGGACAATTAATAAATCATTAAAAGAGAAAGTGTTTTTAATTCATACTCCCTCTGTTTTTTTATAATAATTATTTCAAACCTCTAGAAATTAGTTGGACGGTGGCGTCTGAATCTTCTATGTGTGAATGTCCTAACTATATACTTAAAATTATGGTAAAGTCTAGTTTACAATAAAGTCTAATAATTATTTTCTTATAGTGTAATATAAGAGCTCGGTGTATGAATAACATTGTAAGCATAACGTAAGCATTGTTTTGATACAGAGCAATTACATCCTATATTTTTTTTCTACCATGAAGCAGTCGTAAACATTTTAGTTTTATAAAAATGGTATTGGTATATAAATAAAATAATGCAGTAATCGTTACTGTAACACCAGGCCCAGCTTCCTATGAACTTTCGCCCGTCTCCTTTCTTATATTTAAGTCTGCTCACTAATCTCTTATTTTATTCTTAGGTTTCCACGTCAAAATCAAAGTGGAATAAATTCATCAATTTTTACTTCTCGCGTACCCAGCATTTATGAACGACTCTTTTCTATTAAGCCTTTATTGCTGATACTAAACATTTTGTTTTACATAGTATATGACTGTTTTAACTTAATTATAATCTAGCATATCGGTTTTCCAAGTTTAGTAATCAGCGTGTCCTGTGACACATAGGCCTCTTCCAGCTCTTTCCACTCTTCTCTGTTGTTAGCTTTTCTAGTCCCGATCGGCCCTACAATAATCTTGATATCGTCTGTCCATCTTTTTGCTTGTCTACCTCTTTTTCTTTTGCCATCTCGTGGTTGCCATTCTGTTATGAATTGCGTCCATTTTATCCTGCTTTCTCTTACCATATGTCGTGTCCATCGCCATTTTAACTGTCTATTTTTTTATTCATATGGCTACTAACAGTCAACTTACACTATAACAATCTTAAATAACAGAAAAATTTCTTAGGCTAAGTGTAGTGACTACTTACTAGTAAACACAGCATGCATTATAACTTTAACTTAAGTAGGTTCTTTTTTCCTAATTATGTCTTCCACCTTTGTTGTAGATCTAATATCTTCTGCTCTTTTGCTTGCTTGGTAGGAAAAAGCATCTTTTAGCGTCACGCCCAACATACTTCTTTCAATTCCCCTTTGACATGTTCTCAGTTTTAGAAGATGTTTCTGATTCAACGCCCAGGTTTGGCATAGACATGGCCAGATACAGGAGTTAAACACTTTTTTCTTTGTTGTTATAGGAAAGTATTTACTTTTGAATATTTTTTTAAGGGACCGGTATCTTTTCCAAGCACAAGCTACTCTTCTGTCTATTTCCATGTCTGTATGATCTCTAAATGATATTAATTGCCCTAAGTATCTGTATTTTGTAACATATTCAATATCTTCATAATCTACTTTTATGTCAATTTCTTCCCTGTTTGTCATTACTTTTGTTTTCGATTTATTCATAGTAAGACCAACTACTCGGCTTGCATTCGTCAACTGTTGTAGCATATGTTGAAGTGTATTAGCGTTGTCACTTATGAGGACTATATCATCCGCGAAGCTTAAATGATTGAGTTGCCTGCCGTTGATATTGATTCCAAAATTGTCCCCCTCGAGATCCATAAATATGCTTTCCAACATTGCAGAGAAAAGTTTTGAAGATAGTGGATCTCCTTGTGTCACCCCTCTAGAATTGGGAAAATATGAACGACTCTTACTCTGATTTAAATACATATATTTATAATTTAAATTTTATGGTAATAACTTTTGTTAAACATATTTTAGTATTTTTTTATATTTTACATACCTAGTACCTTTTAAAATATTCAGATAAATATAATTGTGAGGTGTTCGATGTTCCAATGTCATAGTAAACCACGGCTACCTTCAGTTAAAATTATTTATTTTTGGTCCGATTTTGGTGCGCACATCGAGAATTAAAAATAATATGCGCAACATAATATGTAAAATTAGTTTCATTTAGGTTATACTATAAAGTTGGAAAAAACCACCCCTAACGGTGACAAAATAGAAATAAAGTTTTTAATGTTAGTATTTAGACGACATTATGTTTGCCACATTCATTACTCCACTCAAAGGCTAAAAAAGTTTTAATATAAAAATAAGAGCCGAATTCAAATAACTGAAAAGCAGAACATAATTTCACATTCTGAAGCTTTAATTCTTCTATAGTGTGCTAGCACCAACCTCAGTTCTTTGAAATCAGTTTTTACTTTTATTAAAAGTGATTTTTTTATACTAGCTTACCTCTTCTTATTTACTCTCTTTAAATTCTTATTCAGAACATAAGTTGAATATGCAAGCCAAGTAGGTAAGCCAAATCCCTTATATACATATATTTATAAGTGAGCTTTTAACCGATGGGGAAGAACTTTCAGTTAAGTTAAGTAAGTAAAGTTAAGGGTTCTCGAGTGGTAGCTTAGTACCAGTAGGCGAAGTGTAGGGCGTCCCGCCCACTAGATGGAGTGACGACCTGGTAAAACATGCGGGAAGCCGCTGGATGCAAGTAGCTAAGGACTGTGCTTTATGTAATTCCTTGAGGGAGGCCTATGTTCAACTGTGGACTTGGGAAGGTCTGTAAATGATGAGTTTGAAGTCGTTACAAGTTTTTTGAATTGCCTAACCCTAAACCCTAAATATTTCCTATTTAAAAGCTTTCAATTTATACTCTAAACACAAGAAGATTATTTACATTTGATCAAATCCTTTTATTCAAAATGATTTATGACCTATATATAGTATAAAAGAGGGCCTTAACATCAATCATCTTTGTTAGCTTTGTTTGATTTGACGGTTTGTAATATTAATTAAGATATAAATATTTTCAATCCAGGGCTTATGTGTTAATTTAATAATAATGTCTGTATATTGGCAATATACAGTGGAAGTTGGCAACGTTATGACAGAGTAAACGAGAGTACGGAAACTTCATACAACCGTCTCGCAACGGACGCACACTAGCGCGCGGATAATATACAGCGGTATATGTAACAGGATTATTCCGTAGGCTAATGTAGGTGAACTACGTGCGTGTGTTGCGAGACAAACAAAAATTGTATGAAGCTTCCGCACTCTCGTTCACTCTGGTTATGGTGATATACCACCCATTATTAATTTCCTCAGATTATTCAACACTCCGTGCAATAAAGTATCATCATATTATTTTGACCATAAACGGCTCAATTATATAAGTATAAGTCATGTTATTTTCCATAGCTAGCTTCATCGTAGATATTCAAGAGGACGGTCTTTCAGGTGGATTAATACCACGAAGTAGCGTTTTAAAATAAATTTTCATTAGAAAGTACGAAGGAAAACATAATCTTGCCTAGATAAATTTATCTTTACCTTTGGTCTTATTTATCATTTAAATTGATTTAAAGTGTTTTTTATAGGTTGCCCGTTTTCAGTTGAAACACTTATAATAATAAAAGAAATATAACGGAGCAGCCGTTATATTACTTTTAGATTTATTAAACTAATATTTTGAACTTATGTATTATTTTAATTTTTTTAATTTTACTTTTGTTTTATCGTGGGGGGAGGGGGGCTTAGTAGCCGTCGCTTGGTCACCCGCAGTGAACAAAGAGGAGCCACTTGGCTGGCCCAAGGTGTTGGGCCGACCCGAGGTGGCCATTCCAAGTGGGTTTGGCGAGCTCAATCGGAGTGCATCCTGATGCAACTTCTTATGTGTGTCGGTGGGCTGCGGGGAGAGTGTATCTTCTCCTCCTACCGCTGCAGCCGAGGTGGGGTCGCATGAGGAGAAAGTGTTGGTATGGCGATGCGCCACTCGCCTTATCCGCGACTCTGGCACAGCGGTACAGTTGATGCGATGGTGGTGGTGGTGGGGGGGGGGAGCGAAGTGTCGGTATTGAGATGCCGCCGAAACTTTGTTTGCGGCGGGGCCAAAGACCAGATCCACCGCTGGGGTCGGGAAAGCTAATGCTTCTGAGCGCTCGTTTTTCCTGGCTCCATGGCCTCCGTTTATCGGACTCGGGGGTCTGTTACGCAGGTGGATTTGGGGGCCATGGAGGGAAGCACGCCTTGTATTCCTGGTGTGCCTTACCTGAGGAGGAGAAGTCCTACCTGAGAAGGGACGGCCATGGGGCGGCCGGCGCTAATGAGGCCGCGGATTTGTGCGAAAGCATTCCCGTGACCCTGCCAATAGGCGGCGAAGGTGAAACACCATGGGGTTTTAGTCGGTCCGAGTTTGCCATAACCCGTACTTGCCCTCATGAGGCAGGTAAAAAATTTGTCACTACACTTAACTTAAGGAACTTTTCTGTTATTTGAGATGATATTGTATAAGTTGACTGTTAGTAAGCCATGTGAATAGAAAAAGAACTTCGACCAAGAGGTCAATTGACGGATTCAACTTGGCTAGGCTACGTGCGGGATATTACAACACTTTTTTTTTAAATTCAATATAGATAGATATACTTATAGAAAGTCACCTTTTTAATTCACCACTGGTTTGGAAAAACTTCTGTCCTGGGAAGAACCAACAAGAAACCCAGCGGGACTTTTAAAAAAACAGCTTGCAATAATGTATGTTACAATTAACAACATATAACAAATTAGAAATAGCTTGGTAGCGATCACCCTTCCCAGGGCTTATTATCATAGCCCTTAATATTATAATAACCCCTTTTTAAGCAAACATAGTTAAATAAAGTTTTTGAACTTTGTGCAGGTCAAATTTTGTATTTTTTTCTGGGATTTAGTTGTAAAAGCGTATAACATCGCCCCAGAAATGAATTACTGACTTGATGGAGTCGAGTAACTAGTATTATTAGTTTGTGACTTTATCTGGTATTTACAAAATATATATCACTTATTTTTGAAAAACTACTTTTATTTTTGTGAACATTAAATTTTCATAAATGTATTGAGAGGCTAAAGTTAATATATTAATTTATCAAATTTTTTGTCTGCGCAATTTTTTAAATCATATATTGCTCTAGAGGCCCTCCTCTGTAAAACAAATATAATTTCAGTGTCAATCGCATGTCCCCACAGTAAAATTAAACGACATTATGCTATGGAAATAACTAAAGTAAACTAGTCTAGCTGTTTCAACACTGCTAAGACTTGTAATATTTTTTACAGCATATGCTGCAGAACGAAATCTGCTTGCGAGTTTCATATATGGGAGCCCCATTGAAGCTTAGTATGTATTGTGATTCCAAGAAATATGGTGGTATTAACAAGACTAAGTTCCTCCCCACTTAAAATTACATTAGTTATTATACATGGTAGAGCCACGCTGCAGTTATGTTATGGTTATACCACGAATGGGTCCACCAGTTGGTGAAGGACCACGGTCTCACAAAATACCAGCGTAAAATAGCAGCATAATACTGCTGTTTTTTGTATGGTGAGTGTAGAGATCCGAAGACCCTTTTTTACTGGAACGAGGTAATCCATCTTAGTTCTCAGGGTGACAACGCATCTACGATTGGATTTTTAATCGAGGATATATATATATATATATATATATATATATATATATATATATATATATATATATATATATAATCAACGGGCCACTGCATCCACTTACCATCAGGTGAACTGTGTGCTCATTTGTAACCTTTATTCTATAAAAAAAACAACATGTTTGACATTTGGAGTTATGAATTTCATTAATTTAGTTTTAGTGCCATTTATATCCAAATTATTAACATTAAACTAATTTAGGTATAGCATTATTTATTTTGTCAGAATTTAGTAACTGACAAATTTTATTCATTAATAAATTTTAGTTTTATTCAATGTGTAGTGTTCGCGTAAATTTAAGAAATCATAATTTTATGTACATTCAAAGTATAACTGATTTTTGTTTTCATTGCTTCTTCTCCCAACAAGAATTATTAATGTGATATTAGGACAAAGCTTACTAGTTAAAGCTTTATTCATTATATGACTAAAGGATGCCCCAGGCATACAATAATTACTAATCAGCTGTCCTTTTAAATGGTTATTTAAAATCATGTCCTAATTTTTGCTTTTGTCATCACAATACGTAATAATTTTATGTTTTTTAATATTTAAATTACTTTTGAAGTATAAATTCTTTGTCATGGTACCGTCATAGAGTGTAGATGAAAATGAGAAGTCGTTAGTTACTATTTACATTAATATTTACAATTATTGTCTCCGACGATTACCTTGTGTAGAGCACTCATATTGACTATGATGTTTGACATTATATTTAAATAACTTTACCAGATCGTTCGTGGCCAATATGTGTGCTTTTAAGTCATCCTGAGCCCATGCATATTTATTTGATATAATTTGTAGGGAGTTATTAAGTGATAAAACTTCTGAATTGAGACACTCTATTTCAGTTTCGTAATAGTTTTTCATATGTTCCACCTCAATTTAATATAATTTAAGCTTATTAATTATTCTTGCTCTTCTTTGCGTACATTTATGTAATTTTTATATTAATTTTAGTTTTAATTAACTTTTGTACTTTCCCAACACATTTATTAATTTTTATGTATTTCTTTAATTTTCTTCTACTGCAAATAATCCTTCCTGCTGCTCTTGATGTGAAAAAATCATCACCAGTCAAATCGATTGTTGTGGAGTTTTAATTGTACAATTCCTCATATTCCTTGCTGCATCGGTCAAACTCATCGACTGTTCCCTGAAGCTAAACCCTTTCTTTTAGAACATTCCTATAATCTGTATGCAACTTCTCGTCAGGCATTGACCTCATAACTTGAAAACAAGATTATACAATACAATCATTGAATAGTGCCAATGGTAACATAATATGGATCTGAGACGTGATCCTTTCTGCTGGCTGTATAAAGAATCTAAAGGCCGCTCAGGGAGTTTCTCTGCATTATAAACTTAGAAATGAGGACATCCGATATCCGTAATAGACCCAGAGTAACCAACATAGCCCAACAGATTAGTAAGCAATTCAAAATACTTATAAAATGAGGAGACTGATTGCTATATATATATATATATATATATATATATATATATATATATATATATATTAGTTTATAAGTATAGTCGGTAAGTCGTTGTTGTGGCCCAAACATCTACATATATCCTCGATAACGAATCAAAATGCAGATGCGTTGTCACCCGTGAGGACTAAGATGGAATACCTCGTTTCCAGTAAAAAGGGTCTCTGGTTCTCTACATTCATCATACGAAACACGGCAACATTAAGCTACTATTTTACGCTGGTATTCCGTGAAAGTGTGCTCCCTCCCCGGTCGAGCCGACCCATTCGTGCTGGCTCTACCGCGTAATCTGTGTGGGGTACTAAACCTGGGCCGATGGTACATGATTTGGTTGAAAATCTAATATATATTATAATTTAGCATGTATTAAATGACCTTCTAATACTGAATTGTAATACCATTAATTATTTACAGAATTCAAAATACTTAATTATATAATTTGTAATAATTAATTTAAGAAAAGCAGAAAAACCCGATATATTGATGCAGTTTGTAATACGTCTGTCAGTTTTAAGACATTAAATATAAAAAATTAATTCATTTAACTATTAGTAATAGTAATAGCTGAATTCAATTGCAATCTAACCCGTGTTGTAAATACTGCAATCTTTGGTGATATTTGGAATGAGGCTTCGCACGAGTGTATTTGGATATCGACAATAGCGCCACCTAAGGGGTCTCATTGTGAGTCTAAGCCGTCCAGGGAACATCAAACGCATACAAAAAATATCATCAAAACCGTTCAAGCCATTCTCGAGCTTTAGCGAGCCTAACGGGCAGTAATCAATTTTATATGTAGATATTTTAGAAATTAACCAAATAAAATAAAGAAAATGGTATATAAAAGAGCATTGCCCATTTTAGTCGAACGCTGGCTGTTAACGAAAAAGCTAATTACCCCATTAAACTGGCTGTTGAAACTGTGGGTCCGCAACACGCACACATAGGCATAAGTGTTGTAATAATATTAAGAAAATTTTACAATTATAAATATATACAAGAATTACAGTGCATATGGTTTAAATTGTCAGCAATTTTAAAGTTCACACCTGGACATAGGATAATATTGCTTTTAAGCATGCATTGCTTATATTGGTTACTTGTACCCACAACGCTGGACAGTCGTGTGTTATTGGAGTCTGAATTAAAAAAATACCGCCATCAGTTGAAGACTTAGTATCCCAGCACCGAATTCTGCTGGCTGACATCTGCTTAACTGTTCGCCTCAACAAACATAAGGATCGTCCCCCACCCAAAATAAAGTGGCATTTGTTGCATAAGGAGGAGTATGCAAGTGAATTTAGAGAGCTAGTTGTAAACAAGATGATAGAGATGGGTGATATGGAAGGAATGAGTGTGAATGAGTGCTGGAAGGAAATGGCTGATTGTATCCGAAGTGTGGCAAGGAAGGTGTTAGGAGAAACAAAAGGGAAGCGTATGATAGATAAGGATGGGTGGTGGTGGAGTGAAAGTATTAGAGAAGTTTTGAGAGAAAAGAAAAATGCCTTTAAAGAATGGCAGAGCGTAGAAGACCAGAATGATTCCATAAAAGAAAGTAAGAGAGGGGCGTATAAAGAATGTAAGAAGAGAGCAAAGAAGGAAGTTGCTATTTGTAGGGCAGAGGCGCAAGATAAATTATATCGGTCCCTTGAAAGCCCCGAAGGTCAAAAACGACTTTTTCAAATTGCAAAAGCGAGAGAGAGGAATGGAAGAGATGTTTCACATGTAAAATGTATAAAAGATGATTCTGGAAGGATTTTGACTGACGATGAAAGTATAAAGAAGCGATGGAAGGAGTATTTTGAGAAATTGATGAATGAGGAGAATGAATGGAATGGTATGCTTGAAAACCCACCAGTGAATATGGGCTTAGTGAGAGAAATTAGTGTGGAAGAAGTAAAAATGGCTGTTAGGAATATGAAGAATGGGAAGGCGGTCGGCCCAGATGGAATACCAGTAGAAGTGTGGAAGTTGCTGAGTGCGGATGGATGGAAGTGGTTGTGTTTATTTTTCGGTAAATTGTTGCAGGAAGAACAAATACCTGAGGAATGGTGCAGTAGTATACTGGTCCCCATTTTTAAAAACAAAGGAGACGTTCAAAACTGCAGCAGTTACCGGGGAATAAAACTCATGTCACATACGATGAAAGTCTGGGAAAGAATAATAGAGAAAAGAATGAGAGAAGAGAGTGAGATAACACAAAACCAGTTCGGATTCATGCCCGGTCGAGGTACGACAGATGCCATTTTCGCATTACGCCAATTGTGCGAAAAGTACAAGCGCGTGCATAAAAATCTGCACATGGTTTTTGTCGACCTTGAAAAGGCGTACGATCGGGTTCGCCGTGAGGTTTTGTGGTGGGCGTTAAAGATGAAAGGTATGCCTGGGAAGTATGTGAGGTTAGTCCGTGCTATGTACAGAGCATCCCGTACATGTGTACGATCTGCCGCGGGAACTACGGGCAGTATCGATGTGGCGGTAGGGCTGCACCAAGGGTCGGCATTGAGCCCTTACCTCTTCCTACTGATTATGGACGCTTTGACGTCGGACCTGCAGGATGAGGCACCCTGGTGCATGCTCTTTGCCGATGACATCGTGCTTGTCGGGGAAGAAGGCATCGAGGTACAGAGCAGACTGACAGGGTGGCAACAGAGGCTGGAAAGTGTTGGCTTGAAGATCAGCAGATCCAAAACCGAATATCTGTGCTGGGATTTCGGCGGTCTTTCCAGTCCTGTACCCATGTCGTTGGATGGCGCTATACTGCCTACCAGCTCAGAATTCAAGTACCTCGGTTCCCTCATTCAAGGCGACGGCGGAATAGATAGAGCTGTGCAGCATAGGATTAACGCAGGGTGGATGAAATGGCGACAGGTCACAGCCACAACGTGCGATCCCCGAATGCCAATAAGGCTGAAGGGGAAAATTTACAAATCGATCATCCGACCTATCGTCATGTATGGAAGTGAATGCTGGGCCGTCAAGAAGAAGGATGAAAATAGACTGCATGCGAATGAAATGAGAATGTTACGATGGATGTGTGGTGTGACAAGGATGGATAAGATAAGGAATGAGTATATAAGAGGAAGCCTGAAAGTAGCGCCAGTGGTAGAAAAGGTGAGAGGAAGCAGATTGGCATGGTTTGGGCATGTGATGCGGAGGGATGAAAGTCATGTCACAAAACGAGTGTTGAATATGAATGTGGAGGGACACACGGGCAGAGGAAGGCCGAATAAAAGATGGATCGATTGTGTGAAGAGTGATATGAGAATGAAAGGAGTAAGTATGGAAATGACGGCTGATAGAGAGGAATGGAACAAGAAGATTTACTGCGCCGACCCCAGATAATGGGAAATGGCTTAGAGAATGATGAGAATGATGACCGCCATCAGTCAGTCATCAGAGTCACGTCCGTCAAACAGCAGGATGCACTATACAACTAAATCTTAGAAAAAAGCTGGTAAAATCTTCCTAGTTTCTCTTGCTTAATTTAATTATCTTAGTTTGCTATATTTTATTATTATATCATTCTATGTACTCAAAAATGTAGAAAATAGGACTGCCAGGTAGACGAGAATATCATAGCCAAGTAAATCTAGAACGAACATAAAGACAGCTTATTTCCTATACAAAAGAAAAAGTCAACACCTTATATTGGAAGTTTACACATTTTTATATTACAATTTATTTATTTAAACTGCACAATCTAAATGGTTTACACATTGTGCTTTGAAGTTATAAAATGTACAACATTAATAATTATTAGCTTATCGCCAAGCGGTGTTACACCCTTCAAGTTATAAAAGTCGTGATCCTCCTAGCCTAGCATTCGTTGTAAACAATTCTTTGCGTAATAAGGTCGTCTAGAAGAAATCGTTTCCAGAGTAATATGATTGCCCAATGTACCTTCTTTATATATTTAATGGATGGAGTGAAAATGTACGGAGGTTTGTTTTTTTGGTTAATTTGTAATAACATAGTGGTAAAAAGTTGCCGTTGTATTAGGTAATGTAATATGTTAACTCTTTTCCTGTTCTATGAATCATATATGAACATTTCAATTGTTTAATTATTGTTCGCGGACAGAGAAACTGTTAATTATGTTTCACGGCTTCATTCTTTGCGATTTATTTTTAACGTATTGTTGTAGCTCCTTCATGTTAGTTTTAGACTTGCGCGATTTTTTTCTTTTATTCTAAAAGTATTTTTTTTTGTATGGTATCTATACTAATGCTGACAACACTACCCTTGCTTAGCTCGGGTCGCGTTTTCCCATTCGAGTTATTTTGTATCTCCATGCTCAAGGCTTCGCACGTATCTCTAGACTTATCGTACATAAGATAACAAATTTTCGAATTTTTGAAATTTTAGATATTTTTGATAATTTAGATTCTTTCCATTCCTAATATCAATCCTGACCATTATCATAAACTGTATACTTCAAGATACTTTATCGCAGATAGATTGAAAACAAGTTTGGTAGTGAATCTAATTGTCAAGCTGAAACAAAACCAACTAAACTAAAGGGTTAGTGATGCTATAGCGTTAAAATGCCAGAAGAGAAAATTAAATAATAAAACATTTTTTTAGTGAGAACGAAAAAGTTAAAGGATTCTTATAAGAAGGATTAACCTAATCGGTTTATGTTCGCATTCAATCTGAATAGATTGTAAATTTCAAACAATTTAAAGAACGACTTGCAGTTGCGAAGTTTGTAGGTATTCGTAATTTATCTTTGTCACTTCATGAACCCATTACATTAGGCTTTAGTCGGTAAAGATTTTCGCTTGATAGCGTTTGATATTGATTAAAATTAATATTAGAGAAAGGAAGTCGATTTAATTTGATACAATAAAGTCATTACTAACATTAAGTTAACCATGTAGGCGGTGTAAGAATGTCCACGTCATAATATCAAAACCACCTGGTAAGTGAGACCTACGCCAACAAAAGAGTTGACATCTGAATCGGTGTCAAGTTTCAAGGCAGTTGCTTTCTTTTAATTAGAGCCATAGGAATGAAAAACGTATTTCAATAGATTTAAAAGGAAATTTGTGATGTTTTTTGATATGAAATATGTAACTTAGGAAGTTGTAATGCCGTATAGTGATAGCTTAAAAGTGTCTACTACTTCGTATCATCTCGTTGGTTAAGTAGTGACAGAGGGAAACAATCTAGGAGATAATCAGCAGCGTCTTCCGAATAAGTCTTCATAAAAAACAAAACCTGCGGCTCTCAACTCGGCTGCCAAGCAACTATGGAATAAATACCCCTTATGAGGCAATCTTTATATATACATATTTATACGTGATAGAGCCACGCTGCGGCTAGTTCTCTCTATGCATCTTCTCTGAGCGCTTTATTGTGATAAAAACAACTTTTGCAATTCCACAGCAGTTCTGAATTTTACGTGGCAAAGCCATGCTGCAGCTATAATATGGTTGTAGCACGAAAGGATCGGCTCGATCGGGTAACCACATCTCACAGAATACAAGTGAAAAATAGAAGCTTGTGAGTGTAGAGACCTGGAGAAACGTTTAACTGGAATCGAGGTATTGCACATTAGTCCTCAGGGGTGATAACGCATCTGCATTTTTATTCATAATCGAGAATAAACGTAGATGTCTATGGGCCACAGGATCCACTTACCACCAGGCTCGTTTGTCACCCTAATTCTATACAAAAAAAAAATCTATAGTGGGAGGCCTCTATGGTTCAGCAGTGGACATATGATAGACTATAACGGTAACGGTAACTTTAACTATGTTGTAATTAATGTCACTTTTTGTGTTCTGTTGAATATACTGCGTTACATAACATACTTTTATATGTTAGATGCGTATCTGCTATGAAATAGCTATTTTCTTGTGTATTCAACTATTACCATGTTTTTATACGGCGCGTATTTAAAGCTTTATAAACAAATATTACATGTATATTAATATCGATCACGATGCATTTTTGAAACGTGTGTTAATTAAAGAAGTAACAAAAAAAATCAGAAAGTTTCTGAGTCAGCCATATAGGTATATAATTTACTCAAAACTTGTAGAACGGAAAACGTTTGTGGAAATAAAGACTTATTTCCACAAAGGTTTTCCGTTCTACAAGTTTTGAGCGTTAGTTAGTTAGTTAGTTAGGTAGTTTTACGCGACCGCAGAAATTACTCTCATTGTCATGTCATCTGTCTAGATGACTTTTCTCTAGACGAGTAATTTCTGGAAAAACCTATTGTGCTCAATAATGAACTTCTAACGGGTAGTAACATGGTGAGTATATTGCAACGGATTCACATGTCTATTACTTTAAATAATAAAGGTCGAACAATAGTTAAATGTTAGTGAATTTGAATAAGTATCAAAATGTTTATCAAACAATTTGCATCATGACTGGATATTTTATTAGTTTGAACGACTGTTTAGTAGCGTAGTGGTGTAAGAATATTCACTATCCCATATCGCTTCGTGGGTGTCGCAAGACGAGACAGGAGAAAACTGAATCAGACGATTCGCAGTACTAGTATCTTGCTGATAACAATTCATTATAACAAAAAGAACTGCGGTTGCCAACCCGCCTGGGAAGCGTAGGTGGGAAGCGTAATGGACGAACAGAATTTAAAAGCGTTTTATGTATACTTATATGAGAGCCGTGGTAGCTCAGTGGTTAACGCTCGCTGTAAATATAACAGAACGCGAGAGTAACCCGGGTTCGATCCCCGCCGGCACCAATGAAATTGTTAATTGCAATTTTAAGTGCTGATTTACCACGTGCTCGGCGGTGAAGGAAAACATCGTGAGGAAACCTGCATGTCTGAGGAATAAGAAAAATGTTTCGAAGACATGTGAAGTTCGTCAACACGCAATTGGGCAGCGCGGCGGACACTTCCTTGCCCTAAACCCTCTCAGAAATGAGGGGAGGCCTGAGCCCAGCAGTGGGACGTATATAGGCTGTAACTTTACTAACTTTACTATATGAAACCTTGTATGAAACACTCTTTTACTAATTAATACCGCAAAAGAATGTTTCACGTTAGGCTCGTTAATTACCCCCCCGATCGGGTTCCCGCCTTGTCGTGGCGGGGGGGCTTAGTAGCCGTGGCTTGGTCTCCCGCGGTGAACAAAGAGGAACCCAAATGGCTGGTCCGAGGTGGAGGGCCGGCCCGAGGTGGCCACTCCGAGTGGGCTTCCCAAAAGCCCGCTTCGGATGTGTGTTGGTGGACTGCGGTGAGAGGTGTGTCCTCCCCACCTACCGCTGCAGCCGAGGTGGAGTCGCGGAGGAAGAGGAGTGTTGGTATGGCGATGCGCCACTCGCCCTATCCTCCGCGACTCAAACGGGGCCGCACCGTTGATGCGGTGGTGGTGGGGCTGCGGGGGGAGAGGATTGTCGGTATTGCGAGGCGCCGCTCTCCCTACCCTCCGCAGCCGAATCTTGGTTGGCGGCGGAGCCATAGACCAGATCCGCCGCTGGGGTCGGGAAGGCTAGTACTTCTAAGTGCTTGTTTTTCCTGGCCCCATGGCCTTCTTGCATTGGACGCGGGGGCGTCCGTTGCCCAGATGTAATTAGAGGCCGAGAAGGAAGGCGCGCCATGTGTTCTGGTGCGCCTTACCTGTGAAGGAGAACGGGGTGGAATATTCCGCTCCCGAGGAGGTGCTGCCATGGGGCGGCAGGCGCTGGTGGGGCTGCGGATGTGTGCGAAAGCGTTCCCGTGGCCCTGCTAATAGCGACAAAGGTGGAACACCATGGGGTTTTAGTCGGTGCGAGTCCGACATAACCCGTCCTTGCCCCCGCGAGGCGGGTATGCGTAGGCATTTCCCCATGAAAAAAAAAAAAAAAAAAAAGGCTCGTTAATTAAGTTCTTTTGAATAACCACATAGAATAATATTAGTGTAGAGTCAATGGAAAATGTTGTGTACTTATTTCACTGCCATTCTTTTACTAAATAAAACATAAATCTTGATATTATTAGTGTCTTAATAAGGATTATAAAATACACGTTTTGAGCAGTAATCGCCGCGCGGCGTGCAGCGTTAAGCCATAGCGCTATCGATCCGTCAAAGTGGTGTAAAATAATTTAACAACCTTCACCGTCACGAGGTTGCCTGGAAAATCTTAATGCGTTTCACAGTTGGTAAGGTGATCTGTTTTAAATATCTGCTTAAACATTAAAAATTATAACACATCATTATCGTCATCACTACCGCAGCCCTTCATAAGTCCACTGCTAAACATAGATCTCCTCCACGGAATGCCACAAAGGATGGTCTTGAGCCACCTACGTCCATTCCTGCATCTCTTACTAGGTCGTCGAGAAGCCGTCTTATACTTTGGGTATTGGTACGAGGCTGTCAAATGAGGGTCAGCCATTTCACCTTATTGATCCGTTGGGCTATGTCGGTTACCCGGGTTCTACTGCGGTAGGTTATTCTCATATCTAAGTCTATGACGAAGAAAAACTCTGAGCGCACCCCTTTCCATAGCTCAATTTATCAAATTCTTGGCCCAAAAGTTCTTTGCCAACAAATTTAACGGACTTATTTCAGCTAAGAAAAAGAATGTTTAGAAAACTAGATCAAAGAAAAATATACTATCAAGATATAACCGGCGTCTTATACATTTTATTCCGAAGAAAACCTAAAAAGCAGTTATGCAAAAAATATTAACCCCACCCAAAATTATTTTTGTGAAATAGACACTAGGAAAATAAAATTACATATAATAATACTAAAAATATTAAATATAATTATATGTACAATTATACTAAATATATTATATACACTCATTTGCAAGAAACGGTTTTGATATTTCCTGGGTGAAAAAAATACTGTACGAAAATGGTTTTAATCATTTGAAAATGTTACTGACTGGTTATAAAATAGCCGTGGTGTTAAAAATCTTAAAAATGTGATTACCGCGGAGGGGAAACGTATTTCGCAAGAAACCATATTATGGATATTCGCTAGCATGCTCAGACGAATGCAAGCTGTGATTTCAGAAATAATACTGTCACACTCCATACTAAACTTTTATTTGCTTTTACTTTATTAAAGGAAAAACGAACAAAAACTTGTGTCATTTTTAGTTAGTGAGTAGGTACACTACTAGCGCTTTGAACTTTAACATTATTTCTCATTAATCTGATCAAAATGTTATGATAAAACTGAAGAAAAATATTCCTTGCTAATTAATATACAAAATTCTGCGTATAAGAATTTCTTTTATAGAATAAGGGTGACACACGAGCACACAGTCCACATGGTGGTAAGTGGATGCTGTGGCCCAAAGACATTTATACTCGATTAAGAATGAAAATGCAGATGCGTTGTCGTCGCCCCTGAGGACTAAGATGGAATGCCTCGTTTCCAGTAATAAAAGGTCTCCGGATCTCTTCACTCACCATACAAAACATAGCAATATTAAGCTGCTATTTTACGCTGGTACTCCTTTCCCGGTCGAGCCGACCCATTCGTGCTACAACCTTAAAAAAGCTCTACCACGTATTAAAATTATTAAAAAAATCTAATAGGAACAATAAAATTGGTTCTTTGCTTAGGTGCTTGTTTTCTTATACAAAAGGGTTTGTAATAATACTAGACGCTTGATCTTCACTCTATCGTGGAATATCTAAACGTATGAAAAAAGGCTCGTATGACTATTTACAACGTGTGTTAGTACCTATTTCATTGTAGGGTTAGTATAATAAATGTATGTCTATTCATAACATGTGTTAGTCCCTACTTTATTATATGGTTAATATAATAATTATATGGTTATCAACAAGTTGTATTAGTCCCAACTTACACGTAGTAAAAGTTAAGTATGGCATGAGAAGCATCGGAGTAGATTCAACGCTGTGTAAATGCGGTCATTAATTAGTATGTTAGGGGTGACTGTGAAAAATAGAGTGAGAAATTGTGTTAGAAAAAAGATATTTGCAAGATGATCTTGTGACCAGGATTAAGGAAGAAATATTTCGGGTGTTTAGAGACGTAGACAGAATGAATAAGGAAAGAGAGACAAAGAAAATTATTGCTGGAGAATTAAGTGGCAGAGTCAGCAAAGACTGAGACGAAAGCTTATCGATCAAATTGTCGATAATATATTGAAGATGAGTCAAATTTATCTTTAAGTTTAAAGTTTGAATGAAGATTAGATGCTTGGAGTACACTTTCCGATACAATGAAAATGGCTTTCTTATTTTCCTTGGTATAATTGTCATTTTGCTTTTATGTATAACTGCTACTGAAACTGCTTGCTGAAATTGTTTAACTCTATGAAAACTTAGAACTAAAGGCTTATTTTAGTTATTATTTTTTTTTTTTTTATAGGATAGGGTGACAAACGAGCACACAGTCCACCTGATGGTAAGTGGTTGCTGTGGCCCATAGACATCTACATCTATCCTCGATTACGAATCAAAATGCAGATGCGTTGTCACCCGTGAGGACTAAGATGGAATGCCTCGTTTCCAGTAAAAAGGGTCTCCTTCTCTGCACTCACCATACGAAATACAGCAGCATTAAGCTACTATTTCACGCTGGTATTCTGTGAGAGCGTGGTCCTTCCCCGGTCGAGCCGACCCATTCGTGCTACAACTATACTACTAATATAACTGCAGCATGGCTCTACCACGTAAAATTAATATTAATTTTTAGCCCGCGCATTCTTTAAATACTTTCTGTGTAAATAAATCTAATTTAAGCTCTAATTTCATATATGACTAAGAATACTTTTACCCCATGTAAACTGATTTCATTTATGATTATTATTTATAGTTTTTCTCAAATATATACTTTGAATAAAACTTTAAGTCCTCATGAAGCTATGAATGCTGTAAAACACTGAAAAATCGTGATTTAAAAAAATAATGAAATTAAAAATTAGCTTTCTTTAATAAATATAATTAAAAAAAATTGATCTCGTATATATAGTAATACAATCTTAGACGAGGCTATCACAGCAAAACTTTCAGTGCACCTCAAGTACCTACTTATTCAGAGTTTAAATTTTCAGTATCAAAATATATACCATTGAAACTTAAAATAAAATTAAAAAAAACACCAAATAAAATAAAATTTATTTCATTTGGTGTTAATACTATTTTCTAGCCACAGAAAGTAGAGATGTACAGGAGTGCTTGCCTGATATGAAATTTAGTTTTAACAATTTCTAAGCGGTTAGCAAAATTTAATTATAAAGTTCTAGCTTTATATTAAACTATGTTCATATTGCACGTTGCATCTATCCGTCAAATTATAAAATTGTAATGTCCTTTTATGTTCGGTTTGTCAGGCAGAAATCGCTTAAAGCGATATGACCAAAGTTTGTAGTCATAAGTTTTTTTGTTATTGTAATAACTTTGTTCAAATGCAATAAAGAGTTATTTATCTATCTATCCATCTATCTATCTATGTTTATTGTCTTAATATGGAACACGTTTAACCTTATCTAGGATTTTTAGATTGTGAAACCAAAAAAACAAATACGTTTTCTAACATGAAAACTAAGATGAAATACATCATCATCCTTTTCTTCATTGTTACAACCCTTCACAAATCTATTGCTGACCCATAGCCCTCCTCCAAATAATGCTCAAAAATAGAAACCGTTGCTATAGTAAAAACGTTTCCTGTTAGAATGTGATTGACAAACGAACACAAAGTCCACCTGATAGTAAGTGGATGCTGTGATTCATAAACGCCTTCATTTGTTTCAACTGAGAAATAAAATGGGGATGCTTTGTCACCCCTGAGGACTGAGATGGAATACCTCGTTTCTAGTAAAAAGGGTTTCTGGTTCTCTATACTCATCAAACGAAACACAGTAGCATTAAGCTGCTATTTTACGCTGCTATTCTGTGAGCGTGTGGTCCTACCCCGGTCGAGCCGATCCATTCGTGCTACAATCATAATATATATAATTACATCGCGGCTTTAACACGTAAAAAAGCAGCATGAAGTTAACAATTTTACATCTATATTCTTTGAGAGTGCAGTTCTTCCCCGGTTGAGTCGATACATTTATGCAGCCGTAGAACTGTGTGATGATAGTGGTTACATTAATTTATATTGAGCGGTTAAATTAATGAAATGCCACGAAAATAAATTACGAGAAATAGATTAGGAGATGCCTAAGTAATCATTCCACACCACTGCCCCACTTGATGGATTCGTTTACGTGTATAGCTATTAAATACTGTAACAACGTAAGGATTACTTCCTAATACAGGCCGTAATTTAGAAGAAAATATTTTACCACTCTATGAGAACTAAGTTGAAAAGCCCCGTTACTAGTCAAACGCGTATCGGGTTCTTGTCTTTCATTATATAAAATACATTAGCATTAATCTGCTAAATCACGCCGGCATTCTGTGCTAGCGTGGTCTTTACCTGGTCGAGCCGATTATTTCACAAGTAAAACAAACTAAAATCCAACACGTGTGTAGTTCAGATGCGTTAGAAGTGAAAACTTCAAAAAACTAAACTTCGAGAGAATGGAACGAATGCAGAGTTTCAGGAGTAGGATATTTCAGCCTATATTTGGTTAGTTAATTTTATTTATTTAATACATTTGTTAAATTTTAACTGTTTATTTAAACAATTAAAATTTTTATTAACCGTCTTAGAAGAAACAAACAGGAGACAAAGATAATAGAAAACATGTTTTAAAAAAAATACTAGCAATGCTATCAACATTACTAATATTCTCTTTAACCACTACTGGTAAGCTGAAATACTTCTGTTAGGAGTGGTCCACGGCAGTAGTCGTATGGCGGATTCGAACCCACAACCTTATGAGTACGCAGGCCACACTCTGCTCTTTGGCTACTGTCTTCTATCTTACTTACCGCACTGTATTCTATCTCATTCTCTCGCAGGCGATATAGATGTATGTATTTGTTTGTCTCTTTTTAGTGTCGCTTTTTCGTTACCTCAAAATTCATATTAAAACGATGCTACAGAAGTGTTCACTTCAAAAAACATAAAATTATGGCATAATCCACATATTACTTAATTTTTTCAACTTGGATTAAATTATCCGTGTAGTGGCGGTGTTAGAATGGCGAAGAAATAGCGGTAGAATATCCACTAGCCCATATCGTCCTACGGGTGTCGTAAGAGGCGACAGAGGGAAACTAAGACAGGAGATGAGCAGTAGCATATTCCTGATAACAACTCAAAATAATAGAAAATACCGGCAATTTATCGGGGAGGCCTTTGTTCAGCGGGGGACTTTTATAGGCTTTTATTGTACGTTTCAGTTCGTGACCACAGATCGCTTTTTCCGCATGGTTGATGAAACAGATTACTTCAAGGTTCTAAACTATAACTATTCGGAAAAAATGAAACATTTATTATTTACAGTACAATAAAATAACACCACAACATGCGATAGATGTGCGATAGCGCTTTTCCGAGCTCTTGAAAATGAATAAAAGCATTAATCAATCAAGCAAGCTGTTTCGTTGTACATATTAATCCTAGGCTAGAACAGAACTCGATATGAAATAAAATTTATAAGCTAGCACAAGTAGTCAAGGGAAAACAATGAAATATTATTTATTAAAAATACGTTCAGTTTTTAATGTATGTAATGTGTTATTTTGTAAATTTATTTTGTGTACCTACGCTGTCTGTTTATAGTAGATTACGTTATTTGTGATACAATTTTGATAAATATTATACAGCAGTTTAATTTCATTTTAACTTCAATTTAATTTTAGACGTGGTAGAGCCAAGCTACAGCTTTATTATGGTTGTAGCACGAATGGGTTGAGTTGAGCGAAGAAGGATCACGCTCTCACAGAATACCAGCATAAAATAGCTGCTTAATGCTGCTGTTTCATACGCTGCTATGAGTGTAGAGAATCGGAGACTCTTTTTACTGGGACGGAGGCATTCCATCTTAGCCCTCAGGGGTGACAACGCATCTATCAGATGTCTACAGGCCACAGCAACCACTTACCATCAGGTGACTGCGTGCTCGTTTGTCACCCTTATTCGATAAAAAATAGTTTTTTTTAAGCAATGTTGATTTAAAAATAAAGAGAAATTATATTAATTGTTATAAGCAGGTTGTATGGGTTATGTAGCAGGTTATATACTTCAAGAGTAACTCATATAAATTTTGAGAAAAAACAAAGAGAAATAAATTTGTATGTTTTATAAAATGTGATCCTATCAATGGTTTATTTGAACGACTCTTTAGTTATTTTAATTATGCCGGTCAATTACAGGCCCCTACCTAGGCAAAGTTATTTACCAAATAATAGGACTTTCCCCAATTCCTACACTTTCATGCAGAATACATACTCACTAAAATCCTTAACCTTAACCCATATAAATTAAGAGAAATTCCAATTAGAAATTCCACACCAAAGGGTGTTAAAATAGGAGATGAAGTTTTTAAAGGATTAAGACGACATTAAGTTTGTGGTATTCCCTTGTCCAATAAAACATTGATTTAACTCTACCATACCATGTGTCGTAGCACCGACAGTACAGAATGTTAAATTATTTTATTATATTTAGTTTTTTTGCAGGCTCCTATTCCTTTTTTAATAAAAATAATATTAAGTAAATAAATTTCAAAAAAGAATATGGTTCTACATTCAACACATAGGCTTTTTATGTATGTTCACCGATTTCTCGGAAACAGATGAACCGTTTATTTAATACTTTAAACCTGTGTCACTTCACATAATAAAAGGAAAATAATAAATTAAAAGTAACTTCGAAAACAGAAGCTAATAAATAAATTCCTCATAACAGTGTAACAAGTGCTTTAAATATTAAAAGTTGTGAGCTTTTAATTCTCAGATACACTATTGCATATCAATAGTTTAGTTATAGATTAAATATTATTTTAATTAAGTCAAGTTAAAAATAAATATGCTACAACTATAGTAATATAGCTGCAGCATGGCTTTACCGTATTAGTAGTATAGTTAAAACAACGGTTGGACCGGGAACAAATACTGTTATAAAATTGCAAATTAACGCTGCTGTGTTTCGTATAGTGAGTGTAGAGAATCGGATACGCTTTTTACTGAAAACGAGGCATTCCATTGTAATAGTGGGGATAAGCGGTCTACTATTAACAGACTTAGAGTGGTCGACTGGTGTATCGAGTATTGAATATGGAATATGAATGTGGAATGTATTTTACGTTTTTTTTTTGCGCCCGAAGCAATTAAAGGGCTACCCTATACGTAGGGAGGCGGAAAATGCATTACGCATACCACGATAGCCGGTCTATCGTGGTTATGAGGGGCTCACTGTCCTACCGGGGACCCTAAGTGATACCCTCTAAAAACCGCCTTTGGGGACAGGCAGCCGGCTGATCAAGCTGTATTGTGCCTTATCATGAGCGACCCTCTTTTGGGAAAAGAGGGCGCAGGCGGCTAAGTGCCGCTGAGGGAGTGCCTACGAAGGCAAATTAATGTTAGTTATTACAATAATTTAATTTAATTAGAGTTGGCCTGAGCCGTCAGGAGACAGTTCAGGTCGTTTGACAGTTTATTATGCGGGTCCGAGAGAGAGTTTCTCGGCCTGCGGACACGATAGCGAGAGGGGGGTGGGGGTGCATAAGAAGCTGCCTCACGAATTAAATGGTTTGGGTGCGACTCTGAGGCTTTGAAGAAGTTCTCAGAGAGTTTTTTAAAAAATTGTTGAATTGTTGGGAGCTCTAAGTCCCGATGAAGGTCGGCATTACGGACGTACCAAGGTGCGTTCGCAGCTCGACGACAGAAGAGGTTCTGAACTATTTGGAGTTCATTTAAAATATTAGGGTTTGCGTGGGCAAAGACGAGGCCCGTATTTTACGTCGACCCAGCCTATATTTATATGTCCGGCTACGTCGTTAGTTAACCAATAGTAACAATTTTTATTTGCCTAGCAAATTACAGTGCATACATTATGACCAATAAAGATTATTAAAAATACAACTATTATGTACGTTCCATTTGCCGGCGTGAGACTCGTGTTATCTTCTCGTATCTACGTCGCTGGGCTGGGCTATAAAAATTGTGCAGGCCGGCGCGCGCGCGTAGTCAGCGAGCGGCGGCGGTGTGGGACACAGCTCCGGAATAGCAAGAAGAAGCGAGCTGCGGCGTTGAAGAAACGGCTTCAAAATGGTCGACGGATACATAACGATAGCGGCGTGTGAGGACGATGTAGCGCTGAATGATATTTGCGGCTGTTTCTTGTTTCTTTGTTAGAACGTTAAATATATACGTCAAATTATCTCGCATCAATATGCAGTCCAGTAGCCGGGGATAGTTAGGAAATAAATGTTTTCTTCGCCTTCTGTGTTATGGTAGCAGCAGGGTATATATTATTTATTGCCGATTAGCCTGGCTGCTACATTACTCTCGTAATTTTTAAAATAGGTTTCATCTGGGTTGATGTAGATGATGGATTTTCAAACTTCCTCGCTGGTGGTTGTGATGATTATGAATCCTCTGAAGTATCCTCGTTAATAATATAGGCAGGCTTTAGTCAGTCGATCGATATAATTGTAGATTTCCTTCCGGGTATTTGTAATTTAAAAGTCTTGCTATTTCGCTCTAATACTTTATACGGTCCATCGTAGGTAGGTTGAAATTGTTTTTTCACTGAGTCGTTTCTTACAAAAACTTGCTTGCATATTTTTAAATCTTAATGAATGAATACTGATTTATTATTTCCGTGTGATGATGTGCATTTCGACGATAAGGCTTTGTTGATTGATTCTCGAATCTCGAGTTACAAAATCGTAATCCATTTCTTGATTATTTGACGATGTTGAAGTGAAGAAGTCACACGGTAGTCTTATGCTGCAGCCGTAGGTTAGCTGAGCGGTGCTAAGACTAGTGTCTGCACGCGGTGTTGCTCGTAGTCCGAGTAGCACTGTAGGTAGCTCATCAATCTACTTCGTATGTTGAGATAAACGAGTTTTGAGTGCGATCTTCAATATACGATGCCATCGTTCGATTATTCCGTTTGATTGAGGATGGTATGCCGTTGTACGTGTCTTCTGTATTCCCATAGTTTGAAGAAGTTTGAGGAATAGGATGCTGAATGATTTCAAAGTTTCTTCCTTGATCAGTTGTGATGGTTTTAGGTGATCCGAAACGAGTAATCCAATTTTCATAAATTATCTTCGCGAAGGATTCGGCTGAAGTATCATCGGTAGTTGCTTCTGGCCATCTTGTTGTTCTGTCGATCATTGTTACTAGGTAACGATGTCCTTGCGGTGAAGTAGGTAATGGTCCAACGATGTCAACGTGCAGGTGTTAGAATCTCTGCATGGGTGAAAATGTAGCTAGGCTACTTGATGTATGTCTTTGTACTTTGCATTTTTGGCATTGAATGCATTGCTTTGCCCAGTTGCCAACATCCACTTGCATTGAAGGCCAAAATAATTTTTCAGTGATGAGTTTTCTTGTTGTTCTAACACCTGGATGACTGATGTTGTGCAGTGTATTGAAGATTTCGCGACGACATTCTTCCGGTAGGTATGGTCGCATGGTTGACGTAGAGGCTTCACAGTAGATAGGTAGATACGTCATTGGCATTGTAACTTGCTTGATGGACAAGTTACTTTGCTTCGATAGATGTTTTATGTTGTCGCTATCTCTGTCTTGTGCTTTGGCGATTTTATGATAGTTGATTGATGTAGGGCACGTTACACTGCCGGTTGGTATGCGACTGAGTGCGTCGGCGACTATGTTGTCCTTTCCACTGATGTGACGTATGTCGGTCGTGAATTTACTTATGAAAATAAGTTGTTTTGCTCGTCGTGCTGTTTCCGATAGCGATGGTATCTTCGGAAGTACATATGTTAATGGCTTGTGGTCGGTTTTTCTGAAGTACTTGATAGCCATGTAAATAGCGAGTAGATCTCGGTCGAATGTACTGTACTTATGTTGAGTATCGGAGAACTGATTCGAAAAATAGCCAAGTGGTTGCCATTTCCCATTGCTGTATTGTTGGAGAACGGCTCCTGCTGAGAGGTCGGACGCGTCGCTGAAGATAACAAGGGTTGCTTGGTGTGATGGGTGGCGAGCAAAGCTGCATTTTGGATCGCAACTTTACATGCTTCAAATGCCTTCGTAGCTTCCTCGTTCCATCCGATTGACGTTTTATCTTTTTTCTTCGTGTTGTGAAGGTAGGCGTGAAGTGGTGCTTGGATTTCAGCGGCTTTAGGTATGTGTTCTCTGTAAAAATTTATCATCCCAAGAAAACGCCTTAGCTCTTCGATAGTTTTAGGTTTCACATAAACGATGATTGCTCTGAATTTTTCGGCAGGCGGTTTGATTCCTTCCTTGCTGACGGTGAAACCAAGAAATAGAATTTCTTGTTGGCCAAATATGCATTTCGAAGGCTTGATAATGATACCGTTGTCTTCTAATCGCTGTAGCACGGTGCGTAGATGCGTTTCGTACGTTTCTTTGTCAGGGCTTGCAACAAGGAGATCATCAATGAATGCGAAAACGAAATTCAGTCCATTAAGCGTACACTAGTCGCTTATTCTTCCATACAAACGTAGTCTGGCGATTACTCCACTGTTTGATAGTGTACGTTCAAAATAAAAAATGATTTCAATTTGTCTCATCATTATTTAGCCCTGTATGGAAACAAAAAAGTAAAAAAAGAGTATGTTTAAAAGTTATAAGCGTCGAAAATTCCAAATTTCAACACTAGTTTTAACACATCTTTGGGCGGAAATAAATACCATAAGAAGAACGAAAATTGCAAAACAGTTACCATACAGGGATAGATTAGTTGTTCAAAAATGCAAATAATTTTATTTTAAACAGATACATTCAATAGATTTTTCATGACATCCAGGCTACCAAAGGTCTGTTTATAAAATTTCGCGCGCCCCTTTTTTGTTGTAAATCATCTTGCCTTTCACTATAAATTGTTTCCCCAATCGGTGGGACGGACGGGGGGGGGGGGAGGGCGCAACGCGCACTCACACATGCTCACTAGGTTAGCCGCTGCCTTTGAGTATTAAACCAAGAATACTCAAAGGCCGCTGTTATCTATTTATGGTTGTAATACCTACATATCTACATTTTTGTTTAGAAAAATTGCTTCCTTTTGTTCGTGTCCATTGCTGAAGCCGGAATGAATATAGCTGCTAAAATGTGCCCATAAGTTTGTTGAAGCACATTTAGTTAAAATTGAAAACAGGTAGGTACATAATAATGAACTTTCGATACCGGTAGTACATTAGGTACTTAACTACTTTAATTTGCTAACTAACGAAAACATCTTATAGATAAGCAGGATTATCGAAAATCTTAAAATTATCTATTAATTTAATTAGAATAGGTAATTTTTAGATTTTCGATAATCGTGCTTACGTATAGGAATCTCATATCCTAATATACCTAATGTAATTTATGTAAGTACATAATAATCTAAGAAGGGCAGTCAATGATAAATAAAATGTGTTTTGTAAGTTGTTTTTTTTTTTAAAAACACTTTAACACAACAAAAACATGAAACTGAGAAGAAGCACCCGATCTGCCGAAACAAACTCAGAGAGGTCAGTCCAGGTATTACATTGGTCATATCATACGAGAACCAGGCTAATATGGTCCTTTGAAGAAAGAATCATACAGATATGAGTGGACAACTAAGTACTTTTTAGGATCCCGTACCCGAAGGGTAACCAGCAGGGCCCTATTACGGAGCCTCCGCTGTCCGTTTGTCTGTCTGTCAGTGGGCTGCTTCTCATGATCCGTAATAGGTAGATGGTTGTAATTTTCACAGAACGTGTATTTCTGTTGCCGCTATAACAGCAAATAGTAAAACTAAATTTGATATTAAAGGATTTTCTACTGGAAAAAGAAACGTGTATTTTTACCTTTTTTTTGATCGATAGTAATGTGTATAGGTATTTAAATCTAGTAAGATGGTACGGAAGCTCGGAAGTCCGATTAGCGCTTGGAAAAATATTTGTTTATATTTAACCTTACCTCAGACATAAGTACAGTCGATCTCAAAATTTTAGTTTTCTTCTAATTACTTACCTTGTCTAGACGTGTTCTTTGGACTTTAAGGAAGTCTGTGCTGTTAGTATTCCGTTTATATACTTTACTATTTTGATACACGTTTGTGCTTGTCCCTGCAGTGACACAATGACTATTGTTGATAACTTTCTAAGTACTAAGAGAATATTGCAAACCGCTATTGAACACAAACAATCAATAAACAATTTACAAACTAACATTTTTTATTTATTTAATTAACCTATATAAAAGTCCCACTCACATTAAAATCGCGCTGTCGAAAAAGCAATTATCCTGACACTGGCTGGCATATTCTTTGGGGAGTTGCCTGTGGGCCATTAATAGCTAAATAGCTATGGTGAGTAAATACCTATTTAGAATACATAGTACCTACAGTAATATTTGCATAACCTACAATAAAATACAAAAACATAAAGAAAACATAATTATGTTACACTTTTTTGTATTTGTTTTAGAAAAAGTTATATTTTTTTCAAAAAAAAGTTTTTTATATTACCATTTTTAGTTGAGAGTTATGTCCCTTTAGTGAGTACAGGCGTGATACTATATTGTGTGATTGCGTAAAGAATGCACAGATAGGCGATAGCAGCAATCCCGGTTGATTTGCAGTCATTTATTGAAAAGTGCCCCCGATTTCTCCAAGATCCCATCATTGTATCCTGATCTGACCATAATCGATTACCGTGGGATTATCTGGAAAATATATCCTTTCAAACAAAAAAATAATTTTCCAAATCGGTTCAGGCATCTTCGATAAATCGGGGGACAGAACATACATAAACAAAAACCAACGAATTGAGAACCACCTCCTTTTTTCGAATTCGGTTAAAAAGTAGGTTAAAAGAAATCAATGAAATTATTATATAATAACAACATCTACTTAAGTTCACATAAGAACTTTCATAATAACAAATACATAAATTGGGTTCATAATAATTACGTTTCACAAAGCAGATCCTAAGTTACAATAACACCAATTTGCTTTCTCTGTCCTTTCTCTTTTTAAAATACGTTACCCCCACAGTAGGATTTTCTCCAGTATCGTGGAGGCAGTTTACAAACATAAATTGCACAAGGACAAACATCCAGACCCGGAACAGCTATTTGTAGTCCATACAAATATTTGTTCCGGGCGGGATTCGAACCCGCGGCTCCCAGCGCAGCCTCATTACTAAGCAACTGCGGCACGGAGCTCACAATTGCCGTCTGAGTTTATGTTATTATTCAAAAATGAATCGCATAGGTAGGTACGCGATGACGTCGTCGCGCATTGCGTCACTCGAGTGCGCTTGTGTGTGTGCACTAGCTTCTTACTGCTCATCACAGCGTCTATCCCTTTCGCACGTGATGTCGGCTGAGATAGCATGCATTTTTACACTGCCCACCACTTGGTTCGTGCCATCGACTAGGCCGCCTTAAGTACTTCGTGTATGAATATTTGGAAGGTTTAACCAGCATTCTTTAATCCTGGGGTCATTCTTGGAAATTCCAATAATCCCATTGGGGTAATTATTGCTGTCTTTTCTATGTCTTCATCACGTACTCTTATTTGTTGGTAAGCTCGGTTGAGATCGATGGTGGAGAATATAGTCTTGTCTGACGGTTGATAAGTGAAATCCTTGACTCGCGGTATTGGGTAGCGGTCAGGAGTGGTAGTAGAATTCAGTATTCTGTAATCTCCAGAAACTCGTAATTCTCCATTCTTCTTCGATACAATGTCAAGTGGTGATGACCAAGGGTTTTTGCTTGGACGGCATATTCCTTGCTCAATAATGTTTTCGAATTCCTTTCGAATTTGTTCGTATAGGTGTGGTGCGATTGGACGTGCACGGCAATGAAGTGGTGGTCCATCGGTTTCGATGAAATGCTCAACGTCGTTCTTCGGTGTTAATTTCATTGAATTTATTCTTGTGATTCCAGAGTATTTCTTCGAGTATCTTGTGATACGATTGTTGAACATCTATGCTTCTTATTATGGGCAAATTGGTTGCTTGGATGAAAGACTGAGATGCAAGATTGGTTTTCCCGTCGATGATTCTTCTATTTTTGATGTCGACGATCAACTGGTGATGTTGAAGAAAATCACCATCGATGATTGGTTTGCTGACTTTAGCGACAATAAGTCTCCATTTGAATGGTCGGCGTAGGTTTAAATCCAGCTCCATTGTTTTTTCTCCATATGTAGGAATCACCGTATTGTTTGTTACATAGAGTTGAAAATCCAGTGGCTTCAACTTCTGCCTTTGTTTCGGCGGTAACACTGAGATATTCGCTCCGGTGTCGATAAGGAAAGTAAGCTTGCTTTTTTATCGGTGACGAAAAGACGGTAGGACTTTGCTGTTACGCTGGATCCCGTCGCATCGAGCGTATTAGTTAGTTTTCCGTATTCGTATTTTCACTTTTGAATGTACACGGTGCATTTTCTTGCCCCGAAACGTCGATGATAGTAGCAGTAAAGGGATCTTGATGTTGAGCTTGTTCGACTTCTACTTGTAGAGCGGTTGCGACGAAAAGGTGATGTTCGTGGTTGCTGATTGCGCTAGTTGTACTGTTGCTGGTAATAGGTGTGATGCTGGTAAGCTTTGAGCGCGGCGACTTCGAATGATAACTTCCGAATTTCTTCGAGAATTGATGTATATGTGTCGGATTTCTTCGCTTCTCGCTCCATAATGACGGCTTGATTACACTGATTTTATATATACTGAAGTCTTCCTTCTCGGTGTTCGTAACGGGATCTTCCTTCTAGGTGTTCGTAACGGGATCTTCCTTCTAGGTGTTCGTAACGGGGTCTTCCTTCTAGGTGTTCGTAACGGGGTCACCACTGTAATAGTGGGGATAAGCGGTCTATTATTAACAGACTCCGAGTGGTCTAGTGGCGGAGAAATTAAACTACTATTTATGTGCAAACGACTGGTGTATCGAGTATTGAATGTATGGAATGTGGAATGTATTTTATGTGGACCCAGCCTATATTTATATGTCCCGCTACGTCGTTAGTTAACCAACAGTAACAATTTTTATTTACGTAGCCAATTACAGTACATACATTATGACCAATAAAGATTATTAAAAATACAACTATGATGTAAGTTCCATTTGTCGTACTCGTGTTATCTTCACGTATCTACGTCGCTGGACTGGGCTATGAAAGTTGTGCAGGCCGGAGCGCGCGCGAAGTCGGCGAGCGGCGGCAGCGTGGGACATAGCTCCAGAACAGCAAGAAAAAGCGAGCTGCGGCGTTGAAGAAACGGCTTCAAAATGGTCGACGGATACATAACGATAGCGGCGTGTGAAGACGATGTAGCGTTGAATGATATTTGCGGCTGTTTCTTTGTTAGAACGTTAAATATATACGTCAAATTATCTCGCATCAATATGCAGTCCAGTAGCCGGGGATAGTTAGGAAATAAATTTTTTCTTCGCTTTCTGTGTTATAGTAGCAGCAGGGTATATATTATTTACTGCCGATTAGCCTGGCTGCTACATCATCATTGTTGTCACGGGTGACAATCTGCATTTAGATTCGTAATCGAGTATTGATGTAGATGTCTATGGGCTACACTACTTACTATCAGGTGGACGGTGTGATCGTTTGTCTCACTTATATTATTAAATAATAGCAACTTTTTTCTTTATTTACGAGTACATTAGATATCATGTATAAGTTAAAGAAGAACTTTCATAAGCTATATTTTTAAAAGATAAATATGACTTGTGTCAGTAAATAAAATTTTTGTCTACTGTTAAGATATCCTTCAAATAATAATAAACATTAATAAAGTAAGAACAACATCGTAACAATTCGTATCTTATAAATAAGAACGTTTCGAAAGTAATAAAAAAGAAAAACTTTTTTTGAATAAATAATCAAAGTAAATTTTTAACTAATTTATGCATTTGCAATATTATAAGTATTATTCCATATCTGTGTTTAGTACATTTCAGTCAGTTTATGTTCACGAACAGGACGATTTACAAAAAACTGTATGTAACTAAACGAAAAAGTTAGATTACTTTGTATTTAAAGAGAGATGGCGCTATTATCACCAGTTCTTATACAAAAATCATTAAATCAATATGATAATAACGGGTTTTCAATTATCAAGAGCGTAGAGATTATTCTTACCTGGATACATTATTAAATTTATAGATTAAAACGGAATGAGTGACGTAGTAGCTTTGAAAATAAGCGCTTGCATAGTATGCAAAATCCTAAGTTAGATCCACATTACCGAACTGAAATCAACGAAATAACACTTTAAAATGTATACTGACAAAAACATTGTTAACAAACCTAAATGGTAAAAATTTGAAGTAAATAAATGTGTTCGTCAACACATAGTATGGTAACGCGATGAATTCTTCCCAGTTCCAAAAAGTACCATATCAGAAATATGAGAAGCTTATTTCTTATAAAGTAGAGAAAACGAAGGGGTGTTATAAGTTTGTAGTGTGTATCTGTGTCTCTGTGTTTGTGTGACATCATAGCTCCTAACGGATGAATCGATTTGGATTAAGTTATTGTTTTGTTTGAAAGTTGTCTTAATCAAGAGTGTCCTTAGCTATGTTCCAAGAAAATCTGTTCAATCGTTTGAACAACATCAGCTCCTTTTGTTTCGAGTTTTTTTTTTAATTTTATTTTTTATATGATAGGGTAACAAACGAGCACACAGTTCACCTGATAGTAAGTGGTTACTGTGGCCCATAGACATCTACATTTATCCTCGTTTGCGAATCAAAATAAAGATGCGTTGTCAGCCTTGAGGACTAAGATGGAATGCTTCTTTTCCAGTTAAAAGGGACTCCGGTTCTCTACACTCACCATACGAAACACAGCAGCATTAAGCTGCTATTTGACGCTGGTATTCTGTGAGAGCATGGTCCTTGACCGGTCGAGCCGACCCATTCGTGCTACAACTATACAATTAATATAGCATTTTTAGTTTAAATTTAAGTTATATTTTAATGTAATAGATTGGTGAAATTAAGAAAAGAACTTATGTCTTTGATTTGGTTTACATTCCGAGTCTACATCTCAACTTTTTTACAGTTAATATATTTTAAAGATACTATATGTTTTACGTTAATCTTAGTGAAAATACATATTTATTTTACTGTAGTTGTAAGTACATCATAATGGAACATTACACAATTTTTTACATCATTTAATTATGATTTCTAAAATTAGGTTAAAATGTACTTAAAGACTCAACTACTCTTGAACAAATTTGCACACTTTAAAATAATAATCGTAACTTTTGATAGAATGAACGGGTTTTTATAAACCAAAACCTAAATGTTACTTAAAGTTATGCTTTGTGATTTTTATAAGGATAATTTCGACAAGCTTAAGACGTGATGCGTTCATAAACAGACAGAAAATTCAAAAAAATAATGACTTATATTTAATTATTTTTTTACATATCAAAATAATAGTTGCAGACACTTGCAACTATTATTTTGATATGTAAAAATAATAATAAGTAGATATAGATATAGAAGATAGAAGAAGGTTAGTAAATAAATATATATAACTTCAACTGAATCAACAAGCAATTTACAAAAGTAGCCGGACTAAAATAATAATTTACGATGTATTCACAGGGGTTTGAGTTCGCATAACTAAGTTACTACACATTATGGAAATTTTAAGTTAAAATTATAAGAATAAATCAACAAATTGCGATTTCCAACCCGCTTGTAAAGCAACTGCGGCAAATATCTATGGGATAATCTCTGCTTCTTGCCTAGGTTCAGCAGTGGACTTTTGTGGTAATGGTAATATTCTATTAGTAACTTACATTGAGCTATTATGTACTACGTACTAGAGACGACACTGCATTCAGCTACTCTGTTCCACTCAACTGCGGTGCATACACCGCACTTTAACCAGTCACTCGCTAGGCGCTTGTAGAGTTGTCACGTGTTGTGTTGATTTAAAAAAAAATCTCTTGATAAAAATATGCCGTCGTGTGTACTTAGATATTGCACAAATAATTCAAGAAATGTCAGTAAAAACCAGGGAATTACTTTTCATCGGTTAATAAAATACTTAATCAATAAAAAAGTATTAAAGATTAATAATAAAAAAATTATTCCTAAGACGCCATCTCGTGTCATGGAATATAGATTATAAAATTAATATGTTCAGATGCGACATTTCTGTGGGTACTTAAGTAGGTATAGGACGAATATATTATTATACACATTCTTTTTGTAGAAACATGTAGAAGTTATTATAATTAGGCCAAATTTTTCATGTTTAAATCTAAACTTTCGCGTGCCCAGCCGCTATGAACGACACTTATTCTAATTTAAATAAAATACTTAATTGTAATTTAAATGTTATGTTAATAAGTTTTATTATCTTACATTTAGTACGTTTATTTATATTTGACATAGATACCTTTTAAAATATTCAGATCAAATATCACTAAAATGTAATTGTGATATAATATTATGTAATATTATAATAAATAAGCAAATATCATATACAAAATAAATGACAAAATTTAAATATTGTTCTCGATATAATTTACCTATTTAACAATACAATCTACTATTACCTACTGATCATTCTACCTATGTTTATTCTATGATAAAAAAACAACCGCGCGAACACAGAGTAGCGCACATTTTTTGTTTGAGATAGCTGTTCTAGTACGTAAGTACATATTACTTCAATGGGTACTTACGTTTTTGCATTATATTTGAACAGACGAAAATTCTATCGAAATACTGGCTTACATTTAGAAACTAAAAACATAAATTTTTTTAGGTTGTATAATGTTGACATGACAAGAAGGGATGAAAATGATAAAGCTACGTTAACATGTTGAACATTTTCAAAATGAGAACAAGCAAATACAAACAAGTTTCCCCCGATAACATTGTCCCCTTATACTCGTATGTCACGCTGTCGATGTTGTCGAACATTATCTTCAGTTCAGCAAATTCTATGAAAATAGGAATTCTCTTGTGTATTCCCTTCGATCACCAATTAGAGTAAATTGGACAGACCACGCTCCTAACTAGTTCATATGTCAAAGCGACAACTAGCAGTAAAAAGTAACATTGATTAACTCGTGTAACTTCGTTCTTGTATTTCTATAGCAACTTATATAATATGAATGCAAAATCATCCATACTAATATAACAAATGTGAAAGTGTGTTTGTTTGTTTGTTTGTCCTTCTTTCACGTAGCAACAGAGCGTCGGCATGGCATGATATTTTGTATGGGGATAGTTCGGTGGCTGTAGAGCGACATAGGTTACTTTTTTCCGCGGAAAAATATCTCATTTCCGTGGGAAAATAGAATATGTTGCAAAAGTTTGTCCTTCTTTCACGTCGCAACAGAGCGTCGGCATGGCATGAATTTTGGTATGGGGATAGTTCGGTGGCTGTAGAGTGAAATAGGCTACTTTTTCCGCGGAAAAACATCTCATTCCCGTGGGAAAATAGAATATGTTGCAAAATTAAATTCAGCTAGGTGGCGCCACCGTGATTCTACAAGACGGATGACGGTACGATGGACGAACACAGAAGGTCAGAATATCTGGATTATTATGTCTTTTTACCAAAATTAAGATAAAAAATGCATGTATCTGTATTTTTCCACGCAGGACCACCACGCAGGAGGTGGAAAAATCCACGCAGGACCGGGAAGAGAGCGATAAAAAACATAACATTCACCAGCTGATTTTCTTCAAACGTTTTGGTGCAATGTAATTCACAGAATAGGCGATAACCTCGCAGACGATATTAAGTAATCCGTTGATGCTCTGCCTGCCCCGCAAGGGTTACAGGCGTGATTATAAGTATGGATCAGAAATGCTATCACCACCTGTAACGCTTTCACACTTAACTATTACTTAACTGTGGTAGAAACAGTTCTTAGTAAGCCTTATATAACAAAATAGCAGCCGTAATTAGCGGTGATCAATTTTCTTCACGAGACATTATCTTGCGAGCACGTGATGATACGTTGCAACGGGTAGCCGATACACACAAGTCTTATGACGCTCTGCAATACCCATTGATTTATTGCAAAGGACAAGAGGGTTATAATTTTCAAATTCCATTCATTAACCCGGTCACAAATGAGCCTACTCCGAACAAAAAAGTATCATGTATGAATTTTTATGCGTATCATATGATGTTGGAAGAAAATGATTTTAACCTCTTAGCCCGGTGTAGAAAATTATTTCATCAATTTTTGGTAGACATGTATGTGAAGGTAGAAAGTGAACGTCTCCGTTATATATCTTTAAATAAAAAAAAAGCTGCGCGTTGAGAATTATATACATTTACAAGATGCAGTTTCTAGCGACGCCAATGTAAACCCCAGAGATTTAGATAAAATGGTAATTCTGCCCTCATCTTCGTTAACAGTCCCCGCTAATTACATGAGTACACACAAGACGCATTCGCCTATGCAAGAACTTACGGAAGACCTGATCTTTTTGTTACTTTTACTTGCAATCCCACATGGAATGAAATAACCGAGGAGCTAATGCCGGGCCAAAAAAGTACTGACACGATTTAGTTGCTAGAGTATTTAGATTAAAAGTACAAAAATTAATGTATGTAATTAACAAAGGGAAATTTTCGGAGAGGTGCAGTGCTTCATGTATTCCATTGAATGGCAAAAAAAGAGGACTACCGCATGCCCACATTCTAATATGGCTAAAAGAGAAGTTGCGGCCCATCCAAATAGACGATATAAAAAGTGCCGAGATTCCGGATCCTGAGCAAGATAAAGAATTGTATGATACCATCGTCCGAAATATGATTCACGGTCCATGTGGAGCACGAAATTCAATATCGCCATATATAAAAGAAGGAAAATGTACAAAGAAATTCCCTAAACAGCTATTAAAAGAAACAGTGCACAATGACAATGGCTACCCTTTATACAGACGCAGAGCTCCCGAAGATGGTGGCAGGAAAGTTACGAGTACAATCAAATCTCGCTCTGGAGCGTTCGAAACCTTAGGTAACAGCTGGATTGTCCCGTATTCGCCCATTCTATGTAAAATGTTTAATGCCCATATTAATGTAGAAGCATGTAGCTCTGTCCGCGTAATCAAGTATATCTGTAAGTACATAAATAAAGAAAGCGACCAAGCAATATTTAATCTCAGGAGTGGAGGTGAGGCAAATCCCGTTAATGAAGTACAGACCTTTCAAGCAGGGCGTTATGTTAGCAGTAACGAGAAAGCGTGGCGTCTCATTGGCTTCCCTTTACACGAAAGGCACCCAACAGTTACTCACCTTGCTGTGCACTTAGAAAATGGAGAGCGTGTATATTTCACCGAAAGAAATTTCCAAGAAAGAATTGCATCACTGCCAAAAACTACACTAACAGCCTTCTTTCAACTTTGTCAAACCGACCCCTTTGCAAAAACGTTGTTATATTCTGAAGTCCCCCGCTATTATACTTGGAATACATCTAGGAAAGAGAGGATACGCCGTATTCAAGGCGCGCCTGTTGCAAATTGGCCCGGTGTAAAGTCATCAGAGGTCGTGTGTATACCGTCCATGTAACTAATTTTGAATGTTTCTGTTTACGATTGCTGCTGCACCATGTTCGGGGTCCTACAGGATATAAAGACCTTAAAACTGTCAAAGGTCAGGAATGCGCAACTTATAGAGAAGCATGTGAAGCTCTGCATCTTTTAGAAAACGATAATCACTGGGATGAAACCATGGAGGAAGCTGTGCAGTGCCAGTCACCAGCAAAAATTAGGGATCTTTATGCAACTCTCATATCATCTTGCGGGCTATCTAATGCACATGAATTGTGGGACAAATATAAAGAGTACATGGCGGAAGATATTTTGCGAAGGTTACATCGTACACACGCGAACATGACATACAATGAACACATTTATAATGAAGCACTTGAAAAAATTGAAGATAAAGTAATGGCAATGGTAGGCAAAAAATTAAGTGACTTTGGAATGATAAGCCCTCAGCGAACAACCGAAAAGAACTAAGTGATGAAATTATACGTGAAACAAACTACGATATACCAGCTTTGCAGCAGCAAGTAGCCGAATTTGTACCCCGCTTGCTTCCCGAACAAAAACGAGTTTTTGAAAAAGTATTAGGACAAATTGAATCTGGAAATGGTGAATTTTTCTTTTTAGATGCCCCTGGAGGAACTGGGAAGACATTTTTGTTAAATTTATTATTAGCGCAAGTACGGAAAGATAAAAACATTGCTGTGGCCGTAGCTTCCTCCGGTATAGCCGCCACGCTGCTAAGCGGGGCCGCACTGCACATTCTGTTTTAAAACTCCCTCTAAATCTAGCCCAGGAAGAATCGCCGATCTGCAACTTTAGCAAAAATAGTGCACGAGGTATAATGCTACGACAATGCGAACTTTTAGTGTGGGACGAAAGTACAATGTCGCATAAAAAAGCTGTAGAAGCACTAAATCGAACCTCCAGGATTTGCGCAGCAATACCGATGTAACGGGAGGAATGGTGGTTTTAGTGGCTGGTGACTTTCGCTAAACTTTACCTGTCATTCAAAAGGGCACACCTGCAGATGAAATTAAAGCATGCCTCAAGTCGTCTATTTTATGAAACAAGGTGACAAAATTCAGTTTAGATAATTGATAGAATCAGGCGTTACTTTGCGGAAATCCATTATAATAAAAAATAAAAATATAAATTTCTTTGCAACTTTCCGATAGTCAACTTTCCGGTAGTTGATAGTCTTTTCACAAACGTCCCATTCCCTGACTGTTTGCGTATACTCTCAGATCTCTTTAAAAAACGTCGTCTGCATCCCGGGGAAACAAATGATCTTCTTAATTTAACCTCTCTCTGTATGAAACAAAATTATTTCCGGTTTAATAACCGTTTTTATCTACAAAAAAGAAGGGTTAGCTATGGGGTCCCCTCTAAGTCCACTTATGGCGGACATTTTCATGAATGATTTCGAAAAACAACATATAGTTGTTAACCAAAATATCTTATACTATTATCGATATGTAGACGACATAATTATTTGCTGGACAGGCACAAGGAGACAACTGGATGTTTTCCTTAGTAAAATAAATAGAGTCCACGAAAAAATTAAATTTAAGCTTGAATTGGAACAAGATGGCTCCCTTAATTTCCTTGATTTAACAATAAAAAGAAAAGAGTCGTTACATGTTTTTCAAATTTATCGAAAGCCAACTCATACCGACACGGTCATCCCCGCATCATCGTGTCATCCATGGCAACATAAATTAGCCGCTTTTTCTTGTTACATTAACCGTCTGTCCACTGTTCCATTAAATAAAGAAAATTATTTAAAAGAACTTAATATAATTTATCAAATTGCGGTCTCTAACGGTTTTTCAAAAAGTCTCGTTGATAATCTTATTAAAAAGAAACAAAAGCATGTTGTTCGCAATTCTTTGTACGCGGTTCGATCTCAAAGTGTCCGACGGTATGTGGGTAGTTTGACCTACTTAGGCCCCATATCGGAAAAAATAGCTAATAGTCTTAAGAAAAACGGCGTTAACGTGGCATTCAAAACAAACAATTCGCTTAGGAATATTTGTAATAATAAAGATAAGTTAAATATTAGTCAAAAATCGGGTGTTTATAAACTTGTTTGTGACGAATGCCACGCCGTTTACGTGGGTCAGACTGGTCGCAATTTCGGGACGCGCTATAAAGAACATATGGCCGCGTACAGAAATTGCAATCCTGATAAATCCCATTTTGCTAAACATCTCTTGGACACTGGACACAACCTAGCTAGCGACCATTCCTTTGAAGTCTTACATACCTGTAATAAGGGGCTGCGACTGTGTGTGCTGGAGCAGTTGGAGATTTTAAAAAGTAATAATGGTAATAAACTGCTGAATGAACAAACAAATGTTTCTAATTCACTTTTGTTAAACATCTTTAAGGCCAATCTTTAATAATAATTTTAAGATTAATAATAATAAATAATTATAATAATATCAATAAAACAATAATAATAATAGTATTTAAAATATTAATCATAACAATAATAATAATTAGTAGCAGATTTGTTATCGCACGGCGCGGTCACTCAAAACAATAATAATAATAGTATTTAAAAATAATCATAACAATAATAATAACTGTTGGCAGGTTTGTTATCGCACGACGCGGTCACTCGCTACTTTGGTAGGGAGCGATTGTGTCAGCGTGTATAAATAGCAACTGTTTCGACTCGCCGCTTACTTAGCGGTCAGCCGCCATAGAGTCTATATTACCAGAGGATGCCTCGTGTAGAGGCGAAACACGTGTCGTATTATCGTCGATGGTGTGTCTTGCCTGGAATAGTGGTGTTGAGAGTAGTGGTGCTTGGTCTAGTGGTGACGGAGTTAGTGTATGCAATTGAGGGAGGGCGGGAGGTGCGCTTCAATCCAGGTAAGACACATCATTTTATATGTTTCGCGGAAAGTTGCAAAGAAATTTATATTTTTATTTTTTATTAAAATTCAGTTTAATTAGGAATATGAGAGTGCATTTGTATAATGATATCAATGCTGGAAACTATTCTGACACACTTAAAAATTGGCGATGGGCGGTTGGAAACGGATGCTGAGGGCTGCGTTAAATTGACGAGAGATTTTTGTAATTTAGTACAGAGTCATTCCGAATTAATTGCGAACGTTTATTCAGATTTAACGAACAACATGCATGAAGACAAATGGTTATGTGAAAGGGCGATTCTTGCACCAAAAATGAGTGCGTTAACAAAATAAATTCAGATATATTAAGCGAAGTAGCAGGAGGAATAACAGATTATTTGTCAGTAGACACAGTTATGGATACAGAACAGAGCACTTCATATCCCGTAGAGTTTCTAAATTCTCTAGAGTTGTCAGGTGTGCCCTCACATAAGCTTCAATTAAAATTAGGCGTCCCAATCATGCTAATGCGAAATTTAGATGCTCCTCGGTTATGTAACGGGACAAGGCTGCGTGTGACACATCTTGGACTGAGTGTTCAGTTAGTTTTTTTTTCCAAAATTCCCACAATCAATTAATCTGAATTCCCACAGATCTTCCCTTTCAATTCAAAATTTCCTATTTAGCTCAGTTTCTTTTCAATTCTAAATGCTGCACCTCTGACGGACCTATTAAGCTCAGTTTCCTTTCAACTCAAAAGGCTGCATCTCTGACGGATCTTTTATTTGGCTCAGTTTCCTTTCAATTCAGAAAACTGCATCTCTGACGAATCAATTTAGCTCAGTTTCTTTTCAAAAGTCTGCATCCCTGAGGGATAATTATGCTCAGTTTCCTTTAATTAAAAAATATCGCATTTCCATTTGGAATAAACAGGCTATTTTCATGCTTTCCTATACGCTGCGTTTCAAAACATTTAAATAGGCTGACGAATCAATTTTGCTCAGTTTCCTTTTAATGGCTGCATCTCTGACAAATCTATAAAACTCAGTTTTCTTTCAATTCAAAAAGCAATGAATAGTTCATTTTCCAGTGACCATGCGGGCGAAGCCGCGGGTAACAGCTAGTAGAGAAATAAATTTGAATATTCTATTTAAAAAAAACTCACAAAAAGTTGTATAAAATGTGATGCTACTAATGTGATTTATTAAAACAATTTGGCAGCTCTTTTGATTACATCTGTTCAGAATTCAATCAGTTGTCGTTTATACAATAAGATTAATAAGTCGTTAAATATATACAAAATCAACAAACATGGATTAACAACAAAAATATCAATTTGGTTAAGATCTCTAACATACGAAGATACGGAAAAACTCGTTACATAATAGGCACTACACATATACAATGTATCATACACATTATTATAATGCTATCTATGCACTGACCTCTATATATACAAGTACGCGTATATATAGAGGTCAGTGTATCTATGTATATTATATAACATCAATGTATGTCATAATCATAATGTCACATACAAAGGACATTTATGATACAGGCTCTGCCTAGTTTTGATGTCAGTAGCTTCATAATAATTGTAGAAGTACTTAATTGTAAGCTTAATTTTGTTTTTTTGTTGTTATCGTGTTTACTTAATCGTACATAAGGATTATTATTATTAAAACCCTTTACTGGTCATTATAATTTTGTGAGGACGTTTAAATTAGAGTAAGTAAATTTTGTTGTGTGGTTTCGCTTACACATGCAATACATCTGGTACAGATTTAGGCAAATCCTTCTTGCGATGGGAGAGGGTCATATCCAACTAACAGTGGGCTTTACTGGGCGGATGGTGATGATGAATTTCTTAAAATTAGAAGGATACTATTTTTCCTTTCCTATAAAACGACTACATGTGCGTAGAAGTCGTTTTTCTTTTACGCTAGATGGCGCTATGAGTTTCACTCTTATTTCAACCCCGACTTTTATCAGTTTAATTAATTTAAAGGCTTATGTTTACCTACATCAACAGTTTGGGTAACTTTTAATAACATTTTTCAATCACATTTCTCACATCATACCAATATAATACAAATCTAGGCAACGACAATTCTGCCCACGATCAAAATTGTCAGTAGTACGGTACACACTTTACGACGCTATTTTTGACTGAATGCTGCCTATCAAATGATATGTTAAAGTCAGTATGTTATTACTCAAACGAACAAGTAATTAGTAACGACATAAGTAGTATAAATTATTATCTTGTTTGTACCTTGGTATAAGTAATAAGTGGTAACATAGTATATAAACATAATATGTGATCCAATTAATTTCATTGTAACTTTAATTTTTGCTTGCATTTAACTTTTGCTTGCATCCTAATATTTTTATAAATCAACGGTGGGGATATGGCGCTGACAGCTGATGCACAGGTCTCCTAGTTCGGCTGCAGATGCTATGTTTTCAGGTATGCGCTTTATTAAATGTTAAGCAAATATCTTGATGTACAACCTCTTGGAAATAAAGAACTTATTACTATTATTGCCAGAAAAATAGTTTATTATTTGTATCTATTGTTCATAGTTTATAATTATTAGGAGATATTATTAAAGACCCGTATCCTGTTGTTGATGTTTGAAATATACAGTGTATAATAAAAAATAAATCAATTTTAGGCCAATGTTCAGTAACATAAATATAAATTACTGAATCTACGATTATATTCATAAATTATAAAAACGACTTAGTTCCAAATCTTTGTCTGAAAAGCCTTGTATATGAACAATGGTTAAGTATTTACTTCTCCTTTGTTATTATTCCTTGCATTACCTTTGTTTACCTTAGTGTTATTCCTCGCAATGGCAAGAGTTTTCTTTGTTGTCTTATTAAATAAATTAATTTAAACTTTTCATAACTAATGTCAGTTACAGACAGCTCAATATAAGCAGCTTTCCAAGCCAAGTTCTTAACTAAATTGTCAAAATATAATGATAGAGATACTTTTTGTTAACTTCAATAATAATTTAATAAATAATATTAATCATTACCAAATTAAATCTTTGTTTCAAGCTTCGAACTACTAAGAATGCTTCACATTCTAGCTGAACAAAATGCGTACAGCTGGCGGTGAAATAATTTACCAGCATCAGTCTTTCCATCTGTTTACGAAATGTGTATCTTCAAAGCAAGAATTGTTTGTACGTGGTAGAGCCACTCTGCAGCTACATTTCATAGTTGTAGCACGAATGGGTCGGCTCGACCGGGGTTGGAGCACGCTCTCACAGAATACCAGCGTGCCTAATGATGCTACGTTTCGTATGATGAGTGTAGATAACTGGTGACCTTGACTTGGTTGAAACCAACCTTGTCAGCCTCGAGCACAGGTGCAGAGTAGACAGCCTCTCGGTATTATATAGGATGGAAAAACTCGTCACATAATAGGCACTACACATATACAATGTATCATACACATTATTATAATGATATCTATGCACTGACCTCTATATACTAGGTGGATTGAAAAGTACTCGGCCTAACACAGATCCATTCAATTCTAAAAATCAAATCTACCCACATTATTTATCTCAGTTCAGACTAGTTCATTGTGTCAAGTTCGAAACGTGTGCGATAATTAGTTGTGATTTTATAAATTTATTAACAAAGTAATCGGACATAATTTCCGCGAATGGAGCAAATCGAGCAGCGTGCCGTCATTAAGTACCTCCATAAGAAGGGGCTATCATCAAAAGCCATCCATGATGACATGGTCAGTATATTAGGCGTTTGTGCTCTGTCATATTCATCCGTCAAAAAATGGATAGCAGAATTTAAGCGTGGTAGAGAGAGTGTGAAAGATGAACCCCGCTCTGGAAGGCCTTCGACGTCAACTACTGACGAAAATATTAAAAAAAGTACTTGATTTAATAATGGGAGACCGCAGATTAAAAATTAGAGAGATAGCCGAGATTATAGGCATCTCTTATGAACGAACTTAAAACATCATTGTCAACGAGTTGGGTTTCCACAATGTGTCTGCGAGGTGGGTTCCGCGACTGCTTTCAGTTGAACAAAAAAAGGACGCGATTGACTATTTCACGCGACTGTTTGGAGTTATTTGAAGCCGATGCAGATGATTTTTTGAATCGTTTTGTTACTATGGACGAAACATGGGTTCATTACTGTACACCGGAAACAAAACAACAATCAAAACAGTGGAGAAGACCTGGTTCACCACCCCCTAAAAAAGGCTAAGTCGATTTTGTCGGCAAATAAGGTGATGGCTTCAGTATTCTGGGACTCGAAAGGTGTGATTATGATTGATTATCTTGAAAGGGGTCAGACTATAAACTCTGATTACTACTGCACCTTACTACGTCGTTTACGAGAGGAAATAAAAGAAAAACGTCGAGGAATGCTCAGAAGAAAGTCCTGTTTCATCAGGATAACGCCCGTGTTCACACGTCAGTACAGTCAATGGCTGAAATTCAAAACTGTGGCTTTGAACTGTTACCGCATCCGCCGTATTCACCTGATCTGGCACCATCAGACTTCTTTCTGTTCCCTAACCTAAAAAAGCACTTGGGAGGTCAAAGATTTTCGACAAACGACGAGGTCAAAGCAGCTGTAGACGCATATTTTGACTCTAAGGAAGAATCATTTTTTTTCAACGGTCTAAATGCTTGGAAGGGGTGGTGGCAAAAGTGTATTGAACTTGATGGTGATTATGTAGAAAAATAAAAATATAACTGATTTAGTATGTGTTTATTTTCTTGGTTAGGCCGAGTACTTTTCAATCCACCCTCGTATACCAGTACGCGTATATATTGTCAGCCTCGAGCACAGGTGCAGAGTAGACAGCCTCTAGGTATTATATAGAATGCATTTCGGAGAGTGCGCAGGGATTTCACGCTTTAATTCCTCCCTCTCCTTTCCACCATCGGACGACCAGGCGGTCGGCGGGTCTTCACCCCTTTGTTTTCGATATTTCACGCATTAGAACCAAACGGTTTACTTCGAATTTTTAATGCGTACAGCAAAGGAGTGTAATAATTTGCCGTCATCTATCTTTCCGTCCAAATACACTCTGGGCGTCTTCAATGCAAGAGTGAATAGGCATTTGTTACACTAAGACAGTGTGATTTATCATCTAAGGCTACACTTACCACCAGGCTACACTTACCACCAGGTGGGATTGTGGTCAAGCACTGGCTTATTAAAAAGTAAAAAAAAAACACTCTTTACTGGAATCCACACATTCCATCTTAGTCCTCAGGGGTGACAAGGCATTTGAATTTTTATTCTTAATTGAGGATAAAATATGTGGATGTCTATGGGCCACAGCATCCACTTACCATCAGGTGGACTGTGTGCGTGTTTGTCACCCAATGCTATATATAAAAAAAACAAGAATGAAAAAATACTTGTCAAAGTAAGTAAGTGCGCTTTTTCATCTTCGGTTGCATTACCATTTACCATTAGAATGAGAGGCGCACGGGCTTATAATACTCGTAGTTTTAATAATAATCAAATATGGGTCATCTACCTCTTTGATAGATAAATAAAAAACAAAATGATATATTATGTCTTGTAAATAACGCGACATCAAAAGACAAGCTGTTTTACTGCAGAGTTCTCCTCAAAAACGTCGAATCCCATTTACCAAACAATTTAATAGACAATGGAACCTACAAGTTAATATATCTCACAGAATACCAGCGCAAAATAGTAGCTTAATGCTGCTGTGTTTCGTATGGTGAGTGTAGAGAACCGGAGATCCTTTACTGGAAACGAGGCACTCCATCTTAGTCCTTACGGGTGACAACGCATCTACATTTTGATTCGTAATCGAGGATAGATGTAAATGTCTATGGGCCACAGCAACCACTCACCATCAGGTGGACTGTGTGCTCGTTTGTCACCCTATCCTATTAAAAAAATGCATCCATCCATCTAATACAGACTATAAAAGTTCACTACTGGATATCTACCCTCTATTTGTCTCATAGTGGGATTAGTTGCCACGCTTGGCAACCGCAGTTCTTTTATCATTTTAAGTTGTTGTCCTGTTTTAATATCCTTCGTCGACTCTTACGACACTTTATGTATGCAAGTAATAAATAGCATATTAATATGACTTAATATTTAAGAAGGATATGCACGTGTAAATTGTAAAATGAAAAAAGTGAAATATCTTACTTCGCTTTTTTATTTCATTCTTCAGGATATAATTAATTCTTTTGTTAATTCAACATACAAAAAATTCTTTTGTTCATTCAGGATATATTTTAATTTATACTTAACTACAAAGGAAGTAAATTTATTTTATAAATACCCCAATTACGAGTAATTCAAGTCGTTTCAAATAAAGTGCCTTAAATTAATTTTAAAGAGGATTTACTTTCTAATCCAGTAAAAATTTATTTATTTCGCTTCTTTACTTTTAAGACCATGAAGCATGGGATAGAAAACGAATGCTTTCAAAAGATAATTTAATCATTTATAAGTGTGTATTTTGCACAGATTTAGTATAAACTTGAAAAAAAATTGAAAAAGATAAAGAACATAGTGTACGTGTATGTTAGAGCGAAAAAGATAGGCCATAGGACATTCACGTTCACGCTACTAGTCTGTATTGGCCTGACATCTCTCGTAAACAAAAGAATTTTGGCGGGAACTTCGCCGTCGACGGATTGTCGCTCCTGTTTTGTCGCTTGAATAATAGTTTGAAGTAGATTTTGATTCGTAAAAGTAATGCGATTTTGTGAATTAACAGTCTTCACGTGTGAATTATTATGGACGCCACACACGGTAAGTTAAAATGATTAGTTAAACTGACGTACCTCCAAAAACTGACCGAGAGTGTGGAATCTTAAGTTGAAATTTTCATTTGACTACACTAGATAGGACGATCGTGTTTGTACTCATTTGAAAGGGTACATAAATAACTAGGTGACTATTACGATCTCACCTTTCTGATGGTGCAATACGAAAGTGGATATAGGATCTCAGTGACGCCACTAGATAGGACGATCGTGTTTGTACTCATTTGAAAGGGCACATAAATAACTAGGTGACTATTATGATCTCACCTTTCTGATGGTGCAATATGAAAGTGGATATAGGATCTCAGTGACGCCACTAGATAGGACAATCGTGTTTGACCTCATTTAAAAGGGCTCATAAAGACCTATGTGACTGTTATGATCTCCCCTTTCTGATGGTGCAATTTAAAGGTTTGTATAGGATCTCAGTGACGGCACTATTATATTTTATATTTTTATTATTATTAATTTATAGAAGCCACGCAATTTTATCTGTGACACTTCTAAAAAATTTATGCCCCCAAAGGGAGAAAACATAAAAAAATAAAGAAAATTAATCTAAATATAGTGTACCTATACTCGTATGTGTTATGTAACTTAATATAATACGAAAAATTTATTATTTTACAAAACTCAACATATTTGATTTGAAAATTGCAAAATATTTTTAAGGAGAGCTCACAACATTTTTACAATTATTTAGTTCCCTTTGAAGTGCAGTTTAGTTTTAGTTATAAACATTTAATTTATATACACATCATATCACGCATATAATTTTTTAAGCTAAGTTTCTTTCTGCAAAGGCTGTGAGGCATTCCATCTCAGTCCGTAGAGGTGACAACTGCCTTCTTTGTTTAAAGTTCGCTGTAAGTTTTCACTGGCTGAAGTAGCCACTTACCATCATCAGGTGGACTGTAAGTTCGTTGGATACTTCAGTTTTATAATTTAAACTTTAACTAATAAATACTTATATAGTAATTTTTTTTATAAAACATATATTTTCGAACTGTCGAGAATATTCTGAATCACACCTTTTATTGAATACCCAGACACGGTATTTCCGTATTTATTCAATTAGTGTAACCATTTGGCAAGGAAACGCAGATAGCGTTCTTCGTACAATACCATGGGAGAAAGTAGAATTGTATGACAATTTAAGGTTTTAGTTTTAGTTTTTCTCATATATATTTCTAATATAGTATATATTTCTATGTTTTCTTATATGTTCGCAATAAGCCTTGTTAGTTTTTATGTGAGAAGTTACATGCAGCTTAAAACTCTCAAAATAGCTCAATGCTTAAGATATTAACTTCCCAATATAAGATGAGTAGTTTAGAAGATTTGAGGGAACAGATGAACATAAATATATGTATAGCTTTCTAAAATTGTAACCATTCGTTTGGCTTCGCCGTAGTTGTGTAAAAATATTTACTTACATCATCTGCTTCAAATCAGAAAATAAGAACATACTGCAATTAGTGTCGATAGATTGAATTTGAGGCAGGCATTGCATGGTGCAGCACTATTTGTCACCCACACATGCACAATACACATAAACTGTTGTATTTTATTTTGGTCTCGCCCTAATCACTTCATCTATTCTATACTATATCTATGGTATTGTGCCATTAACTAGTATAGAGAGCGCCAAATACAAAAAATGAGAAAGTATGAAAGTTTAATTGGATTACCACGATATCTGTAGGGTAAGAAAACAGTTTGACGAAATACCTACAAAAACCGTTTTTTTAATTCCTCAAGTGCAGCACGGATAATAATAGTTTTCCCAAAAAAGTCGACGATCTGTCGTGTTATTAATTTTATGCAGAATAACCAAAGATTTCCACTTCGTTCCTTGAGTGTTGTCGTAGGTGGCGTCTTTGGAAAATACCAGAGTGATATTATGGCATCTAACGGATATCGGTTTTACCATCTCGTTTATGCCGTAGATAGATATAACTTTAACTCAATTCGATGAGGAGCATCATCATATATTCAAAAAAACCTACAGAGATACGATAAAATCTTGTATAGGCTCGTATCTAGTATTGGCTTATGATTCAGAAGCGTAAAGTGTTGTAATTTTTGTACAAATGGTATTTTTCTACGGTAGTGGATTATAGTGAATTGTAGTGATTGCTGTAATAAAGATTTTTCATTACGAACTTACGTAATGTTGACGATAATTTGTAATGTTCATTTCACCAAATCGATCGATCTAACTACCATCGTGCTTTGTAACAATCTATTGAGTACGCCTATAATGGGATAGATTGCAATTTGAAGTGCTAATTTATCACGTTCTTGGTGGTGAAGGAAAGAATTGCGAAGAAACTTGCATTTCTGAAAAAAAATTACAAATATTAATCTGCCAACGCGTATTGAGGCAGCGCGGCGGATGGTTTCCGGCACTAAAAACCTTCTTTGAAATGAGAGGAGACGTAAACAGGCTGTGACTTTAACTTTCAACTTTATAGTTGTATATAAAAATAATCGCGGGATGGCATGCGTCAGTCGAGAGAGGCCTCATACTCAGATTATAGATGGATCTGTTTTAAGCTACAGGTCGATATCTCCCCTACTCTACCATGGATAAATCCCCGTAAGATAGATAAAATATCCTGACAGGCTAACGTCTTCACTCGCGGGATTGCCGGGGACAAACACTTCAACAGATCAGTCACTCCTAGAAAAACAGATAGTAGCTGTAACAAAAGCCGTGATGGACAGCTACCATGAAGCATATCCAGAAATCGGTCTCACTCCCACTCCCCACCGTAAACTAAACTATAAGTACCTACTGCTAAAATTGTCGCCATGTTCAAATTCAATGTCACTAACGGTATTATGTAACGATGATATTTACTTTAACGTTCACAAAAAAGTCCACTGCTGAATTTATGTATTTTCAAGAATGCGTCATAAGAAATGCATTTCTTATAATATAATGTCTTAATAAAAGCCTATAAAATACATGTTCTAGGCAGTAATCAATCTCACGGTTCGCAGCGCTGAGCCATATTGATCCTTCGTAGTTTTATGTGGTGTCTGGAAAATATTGATGAGTTTCACAGTTGGTAAGGTTTTAAAATAAATCCGCTTAAACGCCAAAATTATAACACATAATTATAATCATCATCACAACCCTTCATAAGTCCATTGTTAAACATAGGACTCCTTCAAGGAATGCTAGAAAAGACTGTCCTAACCCTGATGTTCACCGAATTCCTGCATCTCTTATCAGGTCGTCGCGGAGCAGCCCTACACTTCGCTTACTGGTACGAGGTTACCGAATGGGGGCCGGCCAATCACCACTTCAGCTAATTGATCTGTTGGGATATGTCGGTTATTTCGTTTCTTCTGCGGATATCCTCATTTCTAAGTCATTTACGACCGAGAGCTCTCTACGTAATAAACCTTTCCATAGCTCCAAATTATGATTAAATGACTAGAATTCTTGGCCCGAAAATATCATGTTATTAGAGTCTCTAGTTTACCGGATCTTTCTAAGCTAAGAAAAAGAATATTTAAAAAACTAGGTTGTTTATTTGTAAAAAAATCAAAGAAAAATATACTATCAAGATATAACGGGCATCTTAATCATTTCATTATGAAGAAAACTTAAAATGGCTTTCTTAACAGTAATATTAACTTTGTAATTGACATTTAACAAGCACTAAGCTACGTATAAGTTAGTTAGAGTCAATTTCTATTAGGACACTTATAAACTATTTACGTTTTTTCGGTCATAAACTTGTTACTTGTATATATTTCTATCTTGTTTTTTTATATCTTGTTTTTTTTAAAGAATATTAACAATGCTATAAACATTACTAATATTCCCCTTAACCACTCGTGGTAAGCTTAAATTGCTTGTGTTACGAGTGGTTTACGCCAGTAGTCGAATGGCGGATTCGAACCCACGACCTTTTCGAATTCGCGGTCTGCGCCCTGCCATTAGGCTACTGTCGCTTCATATTGATAAGATCTACGTTTTTTAAAGAGAAGGCAATAGAGCAGTTTAGAAATAAGCGTCTCATCTGGTGTTTAGTGGTCACTGACCCCTATGAACATTTGCAAAACGAGATGCTATTTTGAAAGAAGTAGGCTCCGTGCCCTTATATTTATATCTACTTTCACGCTTATTAACAGTTCAATTATTAAAAAAAAACTAATCAAAAGTTATTTGTGTGTACCCATAGAGCCTATATCGATTTTATACTTTGTTTAATCGATTTATTTTGGTAAACATTATTAATTTTTTCCCTGTAGGTGACACTACTTGTTCAAATAATAGAGCGCTAAATTTAAAACACGTAAATAATATATTTTAAAAGTCAGGAGGATACAATTTTTTTTTTCATGAAAATTAAATGAAACGCTCATGAGACGTGCACTTTTCCAAATATATTTTTAAATTCGTATTTATGCAAAAATGATTAATCCCACCCAAAAACTATTTTTGAAAATAGACACTAGGAAAATAAAATTTGTTATAAAATTCCTAAATATATTAAGTATAATAATATAATTATACTAAATATATTATATACATTCATTTGACAAAAAAGAGCAATTTTGATTTTTCCTGTCTGAAAGAAATACAGTACGAACATGGTTATAAAAAATTGTGGTAGTGTTTAAAAAGCTAAAAATTTGATTAATGCGGCATAAAAGATATACTAGCATCATATATAAAGCATAGCATATAAAGATATAGGCTAGCATGCCCAAACGAATGCAAGCTGCGATTTTAGCAAGAGGGGCGTCACACTCCATACTAAACTTTAATTTGCTTTTAGTTTTATTTATTATTAAACAAAAAACGATCAAAGTGTTAGTTTTAGTTAGCAAGTTGTTGTTGTTTGCTTGTAGCGTTTTGAACTTTAATATTATTTCTCATTAATTTAATCAACATGTTACGATAAAACTGACGAAAACTATTCCTCGCTATTTAATTTACAAAATTCTGAGTATAAGACTGCTTAAAATTATAAAACAATCTAATATTTACAATAAAATTGGTTCTTTGCTTAGGTGCCCATTTTTTTTACAATTAACAGTTTATAATAACACAAAACAATAACAATAGACGCTTGATCTTCACTCTATTGTTGGAAGTCAGAATATATCAAAAAATGCTCGTATGGCTATTCACAATGTGTGTTGGTCCCTACTTCATTGTATGGTTAATACAACAAATGTATGGCTATTAACAACATGTGTTAGTGATTAGTCACTACTTCAATGTAGTGAAAGTTGAGTATGGCATAAGAAACATGGGAGTAAAATTAATACGGTCATTAAGTAGTATGTTAGGGGTAATGGTTTGCAGTGGCGGCCCTAGGGTGGTGCGAGCGGTGCCACCGGGCGCCGTCATCGGGGGTGGGGGGAGGGGGGGGCACCGAAATCAACCGAAACGCTACCACCGGGCACCGGTCAACAATTCACTCACTCTTATCACTAAGTCACTAACATTCCATTTTGTTGACGCTAATTAGGAAGTCAAGGCACGAGTATTTTGTTGCTTACATGACTCTTTGGAAAAAGTACTTAATGGCCTCTTTCTTGATGCAATTGTACAAGTGTTTGATTTTCACTTAAACATGAATGATTGTCCAGGTCAAGAGTGCAAAAATAATGCGAACATGGCAGGAAAAATAAAGGTTATTAGAACTTAATTTGCTCATATTCGCGTAATAAAATAAAATGATGTAATCTACCCAGTCTGAAGAGCACCTTCCAACCCCGCTCAATTGCATGCACTATCTCCATAGCCACCACTCCCAGTACCACCACATCCTACACCACCACACTGGGAATGACACACCACTCTCGATAATACGATACGTGTTTCGCCTCTACACGAGGTATCCACAGGTGAAGTAGTCTCTGCGGTGGCTGAAGGCTCAGTGAGCGGCGAGCCGAAACAGTTGCTGTTTATACAATTCGCTGATCAAGGAATTGTATAAATAGCAGCGTCTAGAGAGCGGAGAGAGTGCCAGGAGTGATGGTGATGGGATTTGTGGTGACGAAGGTAGTGTCAGCCTACGCAGAGTTCACTTCATCTGGGGATGCCTCGTGTAGAGGGGAATAACATGTCGTATTAGCAAGGGTGGTGTGTCGTTCCTAGTATGGTGAGGCTGGGAGTGGTGGTGAAGGAGATAGTGTACGCAACTGAGGGAGGGTGGGTGCTCTTAAGACTTGGCAGGACACATCATTGTATTTTATTACGCGGAAATGAGCAAATTAAGTTCTAACAACTTCAATATTATTAGATTCCTTTAATTATCGTATAAGTTATGTATTTGGGCGTAACAATCGACCAAAAACTAACGTGGACGTTAGCAACGTATGGCATACGGTTAAAAATTTTTAGGTGTGTGCAGTCGTATGGTTAGGAACAACAGGGGCTTTCATCCCAGTATGATCCTATGGTTGTTCAGCAGCATGGTGAGGCCGATTATCACCTACGCCTCTATTGTCTGGTGTAATAAGGCCAACCAAAAGACGAATGCCAACAGACTAAATAGTCTTCAAAGGACTGCCTGCTTAATGGCAACTGGAGCAATGCGATCATCGCCCGGAGCAGCTCTTAATGCACTTCTATGCCTAACCCCCTTGATCTTTATTTAGACCAGGAGGCGAGGGCTTGTTTGTATAGAATTAACGCCTAACGCTTGCTTTCCTAAAAATTGAGATCCATGCTCGACTCAATTAAGGAAGAACCACGTGTCTTATGCATGATCTCAGATATCATGCGTCCACTATATACTTTTAATAAAAAGTATATAGTGGAACTGCCCTCCAGAGAAGACTGGCTGAATGGACAGGTTATCTGTGAGGTCGGTAGCCTTACATGGTATACCGATGGGTCAAAAATGGCCTTCGACGTGGGCTTTGGAATTTATGGGAAATGCCCCAAATTCAATCTTACTATTAATTAGGGTAGATTCACCTCTATCTTCCAGGTAGAATTTGTCGTCATACTTCAGTGTGCGGAAATCAATCTGCAAAAACATTAAGTCAATCATATAATCTATATAAACTCCGATAGTCAAGCAGCACTGCTAGCGCTGAGATCAAAGTTAGTGAACTCGAAGCTAGTTGGAGACTGCATGAACCATCTAAACGCCTTGCTATGTAACTACAGGGTCGTTTTAAGATATGTTCCGTCCCACGCGGGTATTGTAGGCAATGAACTTGCCGATGAGCTTGCACGGGAGGGCATAAAGAGCACACAATTTGGAACCGAGCCATTTTGTGGAATGTCTAAAAGCCCAATTGACCCTTGAAACTCTTTATCACAATAAATCACTTAAAATCTGATCTGATACACCAGACTTAAAACATTTTAAAACCTCAATCCGAGCATTTGCAGAAACCCTGGGATTAGGTAAAAATAAACTGCGCATTCTGGCAAGAGTCCTGAGTCTTAAAAAGCACATGGCCATCCTGGGACTAAGCAACTCAAGGATGTGCCGGTTTTGTTTGTTAACTGAAGAAACACCTATGCAAATCCTGACTGATTGTGGACCCCTAACGCGCAGACGTAGCACATCTGGGAAACTATCTACTTCGCCCAGAAGACGTGAAATCGCTCCCAACTGAGCAACTCCTATTCATTGTAGACATAGGGCATAGCGGTAAACTATAGCCATAGCACCGATCACAGTAGATTTTTTAGGTCGCAGTGATACTAGCCTTTCTAGACCTGCATAGCTGCTCGCACAAAAAAAGCTATGCAGTCTGAATCTACGGATTTACCAAAGGTGTCGTATTATTTGTCATATCTTGGAAACTTTTCCGTAGAAAATTCTATTGCACAGAAGTTATTCCGAATTAATAAAATAATTGCAAGCGCATAAACCAGAAAGCTAGCCATCTAGACTATTCATTAAATTTGTTTTTGGTAGTTCTTTTATCTTTTTTCTTTGTTCTTTTATCTTTTAAATAAAAGTTGTCAAACAAGATTACTAACTCTTATTATGAGAAATAATCTGTACAACTAATCATAGTCACCGCAGCAAGGCAAGCATAGTGGCGTTGTCGAGCGCAACGAGTATGTAGTGCGAGCGGAATAGACAACGAATAAGCAGAACAACTGTCATGGCAAGAGCAACGGACACAATTGTGCTTGCCCCGCATATACACCTGTAGATATTTGATAGGTCTAATATTTAAGGAATATTAAGGTTTTTTATTTAGAGGGGCGCCGCTATGAGATTTCGCACCACCTAAAAGTTTTGCTAGGGCCGCTTCGGCGCAAACTGCAAGTCATTATTGGCTTCTGAAAAGGTGGAGCTCATGATCCCCACATAGTCTAGGCTTCGCACCATGCGATTTGCTAATTTTCCTAAAATTTTTGAAAGGGTTTTCCTTTCTAGAAAAATATGCTTTCAGACCAATCGCTCTTATGTTTTCAAAAATTCTAAAATGCTTTATTTCATAACTTAGTCTTGTTTATTATATTGTTGGGAGCTTCCTATTAAGCAAATGATTTGAATATATGAAAATATTATGTTTAAAATGTAATGGAGAATACTATGTAAAGGAGTAAATATAATATTATGCACATTAATTGGGTTTTTAATGAGTTTAGCAAAACTGTTAGTGATACCACTTATAATATAAATTTCTCTCTCTGAATATAAATTTGTTCAGTATTCAAATAAATACTTTTTGTACTATTTTCTAGCCACAAAAAGTAGAGATGTACACACATTTACACAGGAGTGTTGTCTGCTATGAAATTTCTTTTTGAACAATTTCTAAACGGTTGTTAATATTTAATTATAAAGCTCTAGTCTTACATTAAACTATGATTATTGTATTAAAATATGGAACACATTTAAACTTATTTCAGATTTTACATTATGAAACAAAAGACAAGTACTTTTTCAACCATGAAAACTATGACGGAATACTTCATCTTCATAGTCTTCAGTTATCATTACAGCCCTTCACAAACCTACTGCTGACCATATACGTGGCATATACGTGGTAGAGCCACACTGCAGCTATATTATGGTTATAGTACGAATGGGTCGGCACGACGGGGGAAAGACGACGCTCTCACAGAATACTAGCGTGAAATAGCAGCTTAATGCTGCTGTATTTCGCATGGTGAGCGTAGAGAACCGGAGATCTATTTTCTAGATGTTAGCGCTGTTAGTCTATGCGACTCTTACAGGTACATCTGACTCAGAGCTAATTAAAAAAGGGAAAGGCAATGAGGTGAGAGGATGATGAATGGTTTATGACTTGGTATTGTTACCAATCATCATGTCGCCTTTTTAGGCGTTTTTTGAGACGACTGCGACGTTTGGGTCGACTGGATCAAGCGGTTAAGGTGGTTCTATTAACACATTACGCGGTCTACGGAGATAGGGCGCGACGTTTGCTATCGGAACGTAGTTAGCTGCGTTTTTCACTAGCGGGTTAGGGTGGGTTTCTACTCTTTCAAAGTGGCGTTGAGACATCTCCTTAAAGTATTCGGGGATAGATGGTAATTCACAATCATTGTGTAAATCAGAGTTCAAAATTAATTAGAACAAGCAAATACAAACAAGTTTCTCTCGATAACATTGCTACACTGTCGATATTGTTGAACATTAACTTCAGGTCAGCAAGCTATGAAAATGGGAATTCTCTTGTATTCCCTTCGAACACCAATTAGAGTAAATTGGACAGAGCATGTTCTCATGTCGTCATGTCTGAGTTCATATGTCAAAGCGACAGCTTGCAGTAAAAACTAATATTGGTTAACTCGTGTAAATTCGTTTTCGTATTACGACAGGAACTCAATTCAATAATATGAATGCAAAATCAAAGAGAAATAAATTTGATACTATTCAGATCTATTTCGAATTAAGTGTTGTACAAAATATGATCTTATTATTGGTTGGAACAACTTTTTAGCTCTTGATTAAACGTGCCCATAACAGGCCCCTGGCTGGATAAAAGTCTTTTACAATTAGAATTTTCACCAATTCCTGAACTCTTGCGAATAACCTACTCACTAAAATACAAAACTTAACTGACCATTGTAATTTTGTATATACGTAAAAATTATTTAAAGTCAATTTTACCATAATGCCGTGTGGTTTCCTTTACACGTACAAAACATCTGGTACCGCGGTCGTCAATATGTCTGCAAGCTTTCTTGCAATGAGAGAGGCCTATATCCTACAGTGGACTTTAACGAGCTGATGGTAATGAAGTTCAAGTTTTTTTATAGGATAGTGTGACAAAAGAGCACACAGTCCACCTGATGGTAAGTGGTTGCTGTGGCCTAAGACATTTGTCCTCGATTACAAATCAAAATGCAGATGCGTTGTCGCCCGTAAGGACTACGATGGAATACCTCGTTTCCAGTAAAAAAGGTATCCGGTTCTCTACACTCGTCATACGAAACACAGTAGCATTAAGCTACTATTTTACGCTGGTATTCTGTGAGAGCGTGGTCCTTCCCCGGTCGAGCCGACCCATTCGTGCTACGACTATACTACTAATATAACTGCAGCATAGCTCTACCACGTGTTATAAATTTATTACATATCTCACTTCTGATAACATTAAAAGGATACTATTTCTACTTTCCTATAAACATAGGCGTAGCAGCGGTTGCTCTGCCTTTTCTGGTAGATGCGCGATATGTTGCACTCGGTACTTTTATCAGTATTATTATCAAGAGGTATCCCGAGTTTGTGCTGCTTTTGTAACATTACCGACTCCCATTTCTCATATACCAAGTCATTTTTGTAGAAATTACGGATCTAGGCAACTTAAATTCGGCCTACGATAAAAATTATCAGTATTACAAGTTAAACAACACTTTACGACGCTATTTTTGACAAATTCTGCCTGACTAATGATAAGTTAAGGTATGCTATTACTCAAATGAACTAGTAATTAATGTTCCCAGAAAAACAGTTTTTTTTCCACTATTTTTAATACTCTATACCGCGACGGCGTAGTTGCAATGTAAGAATATCCACTACCTCATTATATCATCCCGTGGGTGTCGTAAGAGGCGACAGGCGGAAAAATCAGGAGATGGGCAGCAGAGTCTTCCTAATAACGACTAAAAATAAAAAAACTGTGGTTGCCAACCCTCTTGCCAAAGAAAATAAATATTATTAATAGAAAAAAAAATAGTATTTATTTTCAATGAATCAGAACTCATAAAAAATTATATAATGTTACCAGACTATTAAAGTCTAAAAATAAAGAAATACTATTATTAGACTTTAATAGTCTGGTAACATTATATCATTTTTTATGAGTTCTGATTCCCTGTTTAATGAGCTTACAACTATATATGTGAAAACTTCTTTAGCTGCGTTGAGAAATTTTTGGTTGGGGTAAAAATTATGGGTTCGCTTCACCGATGACCTCGACATGCTCGTGAAGTTTGTGCTTGCGCCAGACCAGTGACGCGTAGTATAGCGGGCTTGTGTACATGCATAGGCACATATATACACTGATACATTATATATACTTTTTGGATATTGTGATTTCGCGTCACCGACATGCTGTACTAGTAGTAAGTGAAGTTATGTTTATTTTTAGAGAATTAATTTTTTTATAGAATAAAAAACAAAAACTGTAATAAAAATAAGAAGTGACTGGGTTGGCGTAAAGAAACAGGCATAAATATGATTAACCTAATAAAATAAGTATCTAACAACCTATCTACTTACAGTGTTAGTGATTACACATGTTGGTACATGGCATACGACGCGCGAGGATGTGGGGGCGAAATTAGAATTTGAGCTGAGGTACTATAGCCCCTTAACCAAATATAGATTATCTACCTCTTTCATAACATCTGTACAGTAAACAAATTAAAAAAAAACATAAAATTTCAAGCGGCAATTATGATATATAAATATGAGATATTATGTCTTCTAAACAATCCGACATCAGAAGGCAAGCAGTGTGAGATGCTGTGTTATTGCGCAGTACTCCTCAAATACCTGGAACTCCATTTGCCAAATAGTTTAATGGACAGTGGAACGTACAAGTTTAACTCGTCCATCCATCCAGCCTATAAAAGTCCACTGCTGTATATAGGCTACCACCATAGATTGTCTCAAAGGGTCTTGCCACGCTTGGCAAGTGGATTGGCAACTGCAGTTTTTTTAATATTTTGAGTTTTTATCAGGAAGATACTGCTGCTCATCTCCTGTTTTAGTTTTCGTCTATCGCCTCTTAAAACGCTATATATATGTAAGTAATAAACAGCATATTAATTTGTAATGTATGTAATTCACACAATATTTAGATAGTGGTAGAGCCACGCGGCAGCTTTGCTGTTGCACGTATGGGCCGGCTCAAACCGGGGTGGTACCACGACCTCACAGAATACCGGTGTGAAGTGGAAGCTCTGCGAGTTTTCGTCTGGTGAGTGCAGGTGGCCGGAGGCCCAAATCCCCCCCCATCAACATGGTAGCGGAATTAAATAATGATCGACTACCCCAGGAGGGTACCAGCACCCCTGGAGAATCCCTCGCTGAGCATCCACGACCATGTTTCTCCACTTCTGAGCGTGGGTGCTCAGGCTGCCCCACGTATTCTGGGGGGGGGGGGCAATATTCCACTCAAGACTACAACTGCTCGGGGCAAACGGAGCAACAAGACCAAGGCGACCCCTGCCACGCTGTCCGTGAATTTCTGCAATATCAGGGGACTTCACTCTAACCTAAACGCCGTCCACTACCATCTCGAGACGGCGAGGCCGGCTCTGCTCTTTCTGACCGAGACGCAGGTGTCCTCTCCGGCTGATGTCTCGTATCTCTCCTACCCGGGGTACAAACTGGAACACTCCTTTGTGCCTCGGGCTGGAGTTTGCGTTTACGTCAGAGAGGACATCTGCTCTCGACGCCTCGGCAGACTTGAAGGTTCGGACCTGTCCATCCTTTGGCTACGCGTAGACAGCGACGACCATCCGCGCGTCTACGGGTGCCTCTATAGGTCCCATAGCGGTAATGCCGAAACAGACCGACTATTCGACCACGTCCAAATGGCTGCAGAGTCGTTGCTACAGCAGATCCCCTCCGCAGAGATCGTGATCCTCGGTGACTTTAACGCCCATCACGCCGAATGGCTTGGTTCACGTTTAACCGATCATGCGGGGAGATCTGTTAATGATTTTTCCTTGGCATATGGTCTGACACAACTAGTTACTTCGCCTACGCGGATTCCAGATGTGGAGGATCATGCACCTTCCCTGTTGGACCTTCTGCTGACCTCTCACCTGGACGGATATCAGATTTCCGTCGACGCCCCTTTAGGCTCCTCGGACCATTATCTGGTCCGGAGTGTGGTGCCACTCACGCTGAAATCGCGGTTGCATTCTGCAAGCTGCCGCCGTGTTTGGCACTATAGGTCAGCCGATTGGGATGGGATGCGGTCTTTCTTTGCATCCTACCCTTGGGGGCGGGTTTGCTTCTCGCCAGATGATCCCAACGTTGTTGCGGATTCTATTGCTGATGTGGTACTTCAGGGTATGGAACTTTTTATTCCTTCCTCTGTGGTGCCCATTGGAGGCAAGTCTCAGCCATGGTTTGGTCGCTCCTGTAAAATAGCATCATGCTATAAGCAGGAGTGCTACCAAGCCTGGGCTGATGCATCAGCGTCCAGGGATGTAAACACCAGCGCTCTAAAAAAGAAGTATAATTCCGCCTCTAGGTCCTTCAAAAGAGTCATTGCCAAGGCAAAGTCAGAGCACATAGCCAGAATTGGCGAGAAACTAGTTCGCCTTCCTTCTGGAACCCGTGCATTCTGGTCTCTCGCCAAGGCTGTCCAGGGGAATTTCTGTCAGCCATCTCTTCCATCTCTGCACAGGGAGTACGACTCACTGGCCCATACCGCAAAGGAGAAAGCCGATCTTCTAGGCTCTTTCTTTGCGTCTAACTCGACTCTCGATGACGGGGGGAGTACGCCGCCGACCATCCCGCGGTGTGAGTGCTCCATGCCGGAAGTGCACTTCACACAGCGCTCGGTTCGCAAAGCACTCCTCTCCCTGGACATCCACAAGTCGAGTGGGCCTGACGGAGTCCCCCCAATTGTGCTGAGGACGTGTGCTCCAGAGTTGGCACCGGTTTTAACGCGTCTTTTCCGGTACTCCTACTCCCTAGGCGTAGTCCCAAAATTATGGAAGACGGCTTACGTCCACCCGATTCCTAAAAAAGGCGACCGCTCTGACCCGTCCAACTACCGGCCAATCGCCATCACCTCCTTGTTCTCCAAAACAATGGGGTCCATTGTAAACTGCCTGCTCATGAGGTACCTTGAAGATCAACAGCTGATTAGTGACCGCCAATACGGTTTTCGCCGTGGTCGGTCAGCTGGTGATCTTCTGGTCTACCTAACTCACAGATGGGCGGAGGCAGTAGAGTTCAAGGGGGAGGCATTGGCCGTTAGTTTGGACATTGCGAAGGCCTTCGATCGGGTTTGGCACAAAGCGCTTCTTTCGAAGCTCCCTTCCTATGGGCTTCCCGAGAAATTGTGTGATTGGATCACCAGCTTTCTTGCAGATCGGAGCATCAAGGTCGTTGTAGACGGTGCAAGCTCCGATTGCAAGCCTATTAATGCTGTTGTTCCACAGGGCTGTGTGCTATCGCCAACGCTGTTTCTTCTGCATATCAATGACATGTTGCATACCCGTAACATTCATTGCTATGCAGACGACAGCACTGGTGATGCTCTTTACACCGGCCGAGCCAATATTTCTCGGGAAAACGTCTCCGAGTGCCGGGACAAACTTGTGTCTGAAGTCGAGTCTCTGCTGGACAGAGTCTCGGATTGGGGGCGACTAAATCTAGTCCAGTTTAACCCCCAGAAGACACAAGTTTGCGCGTTAACCGCTAAAAAGAACCCCTTTGTCGTATCCCCTCAGTTTCAAGGCACTCCCCTAGTTGCCTCAGCCAGTATCGGAATCCTCGGCGTCGACATATCGAGTGACGTGCAGTTTCGTGGTCATTTGGAAGAGAAGGCCAAATTGGCCTCTAAAAAGCTTGGCGTGCTCAGCAGAGCGGGACAGTATTTCATGCCGGCACACCGCCTGCAACTTTACAAGGCGCAGGTTCGGCCGCACATGGAATACTGTTCCCATCTCTGGGCTGGGGCTCCCCAGTACCAGCTTCTTCTACTTGACCGCATCCAGCGCAGAGCGGCTCGAATCGTCGACGACCGAGTGCTTTCCGATCGGCTCGATTCACTGGCGCTGCGAAGAGATGTTGCATCTCTTTGCGTATTTTATCGCATCTATCACGGGGGAGTGCTCTGAGGAATTGTTCGGATTAATCCCAGCCGCCAAATTTCGTGAACGCACTACACGTCAAACGTCCCGATACCATCCACACCATCTGGATGCTTGGCGGTCCACCACTGTACGTTTCACAAGGAGTTTTTTTCCACGTACAACCTCTCTGTGGAATAGTTTACCACCGGCGATTTTTCCGGACCGATACGACCTAGGGACCTTCAAGAAAAGAGCTTACTCCTTTCTAAAGGGCCGGCAACGCACCCGCAAATCTCCTGGTGTTGCGGTTGATCATGGGCGGCGGTAGTGACTTAACATCAGGTGAGCCACATGCTCGTTTGCCCCTTCTTCTATAAAAAAAAAAATATTCGGCCGATACTGAACTATTGCAGAATTTATTTTAAGAAATCATATTCCACTGCGACAGCCCGGTCTAACAGAACTAATTTAAACCAGAAACTGAAAAAGCAGACTGCCAAAAAAGTCGACCAATGCTAAAACAAAAAGACTTAATATTTAAGAAAGATATGCACGTGTAAATTGTAAAATAAAAAAGTGAAATACCTTACTTCGATATTTTACTTCTTTCTCTCAAATATAATAAATTCTTTTGTTTCAGGATATAATTTACTTCAGATCTGACTGAAAAGGAAGTAAATTTATTCTATACATACTCCAATTAGCTCAAGTCGTTTGAAATAAGGCGCCTTAAATTAATTTTCAAGAGGATTTACGTTCTAATCCATATAGCAGTAAAAATTAATTGTGTTCGCGTCTTCAATTTTAAGACAATAAAAGATGGGATAGAAAACGATTGGTTTCAAAGGATAATTTAATTATTTGTAAGTGTTTATTTTGCCATTAACTAGTATAGCGTGGGTCAAATAGAAAACATTAAAAAGTATTTAAGTTAAAATGAATTATGAACTAACACGAAGTTACCGCGATACGCGTAGGGTAAGAAAACAGTTTGGCTAAATAGCTTCAAAAACTATTTTTTTTATTTCTTCGAGTAACTTGCATAATATTATGTATGCGGCTGTAGAGGACCAAATAATTTTCTTCAACTTTTTCTGCACAACACTAATTAGTAATAATTTTCCCACTAAAAATATTAACCTCAAACTGTCCGCATAACCTGCTTTTTTTAAATTTGATAAAAAAATTACATGTATTTAACAGCAAAACAGCGTAAGGGAATCACTCTGGGAATAAGGTGATCGCCATCATGCTCATTCTATTTATAACTCATTTAAAAAGTGTAGAAAATTATTGTAATGTGAAATACATATGTTGAAAAGGTAGCGCACTGTGTTTCTTACTGATTCTTCCCAGGACAGAGTTATTTTCCGAACCAGTGGTAAATAAAAAATTACTTTCAATAAGCATTAACTAATAATCTATATGGAATAAAATTCATTCTATTCTATTCTGTTTTAATAATTCCATTTCGTTCCATGAGTGTTTTTGGAGGCGACTTTCAGAAATGATAGAGCTTTCTCATGGCGTCCAGCAGATGTCGCTTTTACTATCTCACTTATGCCGTACATATAATAATTATATTCGATGAGAAACTTGGTCAAAGTTTCCATACGTACTGCGATACGTTAAACTCTTGCTACGAAGGCTCATATCCAATGCTAGATTATTACGGGCTGACAAAGAAGAAATAGAAGATTTACAAAAAACAGCTAATCATTCAGAAGCGTAAAGTGCCCACAGTGTCGTATATTATTACATGGAAGAGGATTATGAAGTTATGTAATATTGACAGTAACTTGTATTATTTATATCAGCAATTCGAACTACCACAGGATCGTGCTTTGTGGCAACCTATTGAGGAAACTTATATTGGGCTCATAGATCCGCGGTAGTTTAGGCGCTAGCGCCGTGGACTAGCCGCTCAACGGTTAAGCTCTCGCTGTAAAATACGAACAAGCCCGGGTTCGTTCCCCGCTGGCACCAATGAAAAATTAATTGCAATTTTAAGTTCTGATTTACCACGTGCTCGGCGGTGAAGGAAAACATCGTAAGAAAACTTGCACGTCTGTAAAATAAAAAAAATATATTTCAAAGACAGAACTGAAACCTGCGTAGAAATGAGAGGAGGCCTGTAGCCAGCAGTGTGATGCGTAGACTTTTATCTTTTATAGTGAGCTCATGATAGAATTTACTAGTAATTATTACTATTAGTAGATATGCCGTACAAATTTCCAAAAGAACAAGATAACATAGAAAGATAAAATCACGTTATTTTTTCTTCGTTCGATTCACAGAAGAAAAATAACGATATCAGCTGTTCCACTCCTAATAACAAATTATTCTGCACCGATGCTTCACTTAATACATACTCATTTAATAGGTCTTTAACTATGAAATTGCCGGTCTGCGGTACTGGCCATTTTAAATCAAAATAATTTTTGTTTGGCTGGGAATTCTAATTTCAAATTAATTTTGTTATAAAAACATGAAATTCTTTTTTTAATCAGTCATTTGTTTATTGATTAGCGTTATGTTTTTATCGCGTTGGAATCTTTTTTGTCCTCCGCGCTGCCCCAATGCGTGTTGGCGAACTTCACATGTCTTCGAAAATATTTTTTTTCTTATTCCTCAGACATGCAAGTTTCTTCACGATGTTTTCCTTCACCGCCGAGCACGTGATAAATCAGCACTTAAAATTGCAAGCAATTAAATATTTCATTGGTGCCGGCGGGGATCGAACCCGGGTTACTCGCGTTCTGTTACAGCTCTCATGAGCTACATAGACTACTACTGGACTAATATTTTGCTGTTTAAAGAAAATAGAACATTATTAATCTGTTAATAATTAATAAAGACTAGCTACTCGGTCCGGCTTCATCTAGGTAGGATTTAGTTTTCGGGTAAAGATAAACTCAAGTTTAGCTATCCTAAAGATCAGCCTGCACAGAGAAATTAAAAAAAATATTCATTAATTTAATTTTTTTATTTCAATTCTTGTCTTAATGATATGCTAGTAACCCCTCTGCTCAATAAATGGCAGTTATTTCGATATTGCAGACAATCATTTCTATTTTATTTATAGGGATTGATACATTGAGAGATAACCCTTTATTTTACACCAAAATAAAACACGAACAAAAGAAAAAAAAGGGTCACACCGTCAAAATGAGAATTAACAAGCGTCACAACGGGCGGTCTTATCGCCGAAAGCGATTTCTTCTAGACAGCCTTTGTATGGATTACCAGCTATTCCCCGCGAGTTCAATTTATTACGTAACAGTTTTAATTTTTTTCGCGGGAACCCTAATTGTTTTTCTAAAATAAAAGGAACCTAAGTTACTCCTTATAACAACAGCTATCTGACAGTGAAAGTGCCGTCAAAATCGATCCAGACATTTCGGAGAGTAGCCGGAACTAACAGACATGCAGACAAACAAAAATTTAAAAAATGTGTTTTTATTTTAAGTACCATATATATTTTTATTACATATTCAGTAAAAAGCTGTTATTTTGACAACAAACAGACACTTCAATTTAATTTATTTGTATGTATAACAACCTGAATGTTTTGTATATGTGAAATAATTCTTAAAACCTTTATTTTTAATGATTATTGAACCATCAGATTAACGCAAGCTCTACTTCTATTCCATTTCGTTGACACGGCCTAGTGTGCAGATGAAATAAATGTGCGATACTTATGGTACTGCGATCTACTATCCTAAGTACAACTAATTTTATACTTATTTTATAAATGGAATTCGGCCAGGACATGTCAATACCGTCAACATTACAATCTATTAAAGTCCACTGCTAAACGTAGGCCTTCCTATAAATCGCCACATAGAGGGGATAGTTGCCATAGTTGCCAAGCTTGATAAGCGGGTTGACAACTGCAGTTTATTTTAAATTAAGTCGTTGTAAGGAAGACGTTGCTGCGGATTTGTTACCCTCTGTCGCCTCTTAAGACACCCCCGGAATGGTATGAGTTAGTAGATATTCTTACTCCACCACTACACGGTAAATGCCAGAAGATGTCGCTATCGGTATTATGTAACTATGAAATTTACATTAACCTTCACATTGTCACCCAAATACACTGCTGAAGATTTTTTTTAAATTAGTCATAAGGCATTTCATAACAATGTAGGGCTAGAGGGTTGATAGTGCAGAATCAAGACAACAAAATCAAAAGCCTCGCTCTAATAATACTTCTTGGGATACAATAATTAGTAAAATTAAAACCAAACCCAAGCCCGTGACCATGGGTGAAATTAAAAGATCTAAAATTAAACGCGATAATATCCGTAAAATTAGTTTTACGCCGTCATTACACAGCACTCGTTGTTTTACAGTACAAATCTCAAAATTTTACTGTACGCAAGCAACCTGGATTCAATTCCCGCCAGCATCAATGAAGTTCTTAAGTGCAACTTTAAATGCTGATTCACCACGGCCTTAATTATGAAGGAATACATCATGCGAAAACCTGCATGTTTGAGGAATAAAAATATTTAGCAGACATGTGACTAAGTGCTTTGTAACCCTTTCAGAAATGAGAGCAGGCCAATGCTAGCAGTGGCTAAATAGTGACATAAGTTGTATTTCTGACTTTAATTTACTTGTATTTTGTACGAAAAGTAAATATTGTTAGTGTTTTTATTTTGTTTTAAGTGACTTAAGATCACGATAAAGTCACCTTCTAACAAATAAGGCCATAATAGTTATCACGCATGAAAATCTGATGAAATACCCCTGTGATTATACATTATCTGTCTGCCTTCAAACCAGAACACAGTGTTCAGCGCACTCGTGCTTGGTTGCAGAATAACACTCGTTCCTAAACAGAAAATGACATACTTCTAACAATTGTATCATGTTGTGGAAAATATCAACGTATTTAGCATACGTAATCGAATCCAATATCACAATACGATTGTTTTATGTATAAGAAAAGAATAAAGCTGAAAGAAACTGAAAATAAAATAATATTCTTAATAAAACTCATTAAAAATAAAACAAAAATATACTTATATAACCATGTTAATGTTTTTGTATATAAATTAATCCTCGTATTTAACTTCTATATCTGGTAAATTAATTTCATTTACATCCTATCTGGATGGAGTTGAATTCAATTACATCTAAAATTAATCTATAAGAGGATTCAAGATCTACTTTAGATATAATAAAATACTGTGCCATCGATCACTACATCTTAGTATAAATAAGAGTGATGCAGTGATCTAAAATGAATCTTAGCCTCCGACATTAACTCCTGCGCCAACTCCTGCCGGTCTCGGACCTGAAGTTCACAACATATGGTGACAACCACATTTTTTTGCACGGAACTACTACTGTCCACCTCATCGCTTGCTTCTCTCTTGCGCCACTTACACCCACGGCACGCTATGAGATAGTGGATATTCTAACAACGCCACTAAACTTTCTGTGTATAAGATACAATTTTACATTATTTAAGACATTGAACATTTCTGAAAAGAATGCTAGCAAGTCGGGTTTCGATCTCCGCCAGCATCATTGAAATTGTTAATTGCAATTTTTGATGCTAATTTACCACGTGCTCGGCGGCGAAGGAAAATATCGTGAAAAAACCTGCATGCCAGAGAAATAAGAAAAGAAAATAATTACATGACACGTAAAGTTCGATAACACGCATTGGGGCAGCCCGGCGGACACTTCCTTGCCCTAAAACCCCTATCAGAAATGAGAGGAAGCCTGTACTCATCGGTGGGACATATGTATGCTGTACCTTTTTCTTGATTGTGTGACTATGGTGGGAATCGTTGCCAGAAGGATACGAGTAACGTTGCCATTGCTATGGTAATTATCTTGTTCTAGGACAATTAGACAACTATGTAGTTTTAAAAAGCTACGGCCTACGACAGTATTTATATCGATGCAGAATAATCTGCGGCATTTTATTGCTTGTTTTAAATGGTGGGGTTGCGATTAATTTATAAGATGAAATTACCAATTTACAATATATTCGGTCTAAAAGCTAATCATCAGCTTGTAATCGATGCTCCTAAATTTACACTGATGAACGTAACCAAACATCAAAAGTCAAAGCGAAATCAACCACGATGCACTGCATCTGCACTTGTATAATCGCATTCAGGTTGGTGTATAAAATTTTTCATAAAAGCTCCGTTTCGGAATGAAATCTTACTATTTAGCAATCAATTAAACATTACTTTTGTGTTCCACTATTGTCACATATCAGTGTGAGTTCTGTTCTATTGCATACTGTTACATTTGTCCTCAAACACGTACGCCTCGTCTCATCAGGAATAAAATTATATTTAAAACTTTTACTAAATTATTTAATTGGAACGTCATTCAGTTGCGTTTCCTTTCATAATTATATTACAAAATTTTGTTTAAAGGGTACTCTGAGGGGAATAGGGGCGAATTATAACTCTTCAGGGGAATATAACAACATTTAAATTGGATTACATTACTTCAATATTCAACTGTTTCAATAACTCTCGTAATTGTCAATCAACTTAAGGGCTTGTTATAACAAAGTTAAAACTATGTTGCAATAACATGTTCGATATTATTAGTTTAGAACTTTCTTCAAATTAATTTAAACATTTTCTTACATAAAAACTGAATATTTTGAAATTTACAGCAAGTACAAAAGTCGTATTACGCGAACAACCCGAAGTTATTCTTCACAGTCATCGAAGAAATTGTAAATTGCAACTTTAAGTACTGATTCATCAATGCTCAAGAGGAAAAGAAGAATAACGAGGAAACCTGCATATCAAAGAAATAAAACTCTTCGAGGACATGATGTGAAGCCATCGGAAAATTAAACACAGGAGCAGCGCGATGGGTTAACAACTTAGCTACGTAGCCCTCTTAGAAATAAGTGGAGGCCTGTGCCCAGTCATGGAACGTATATATATATATAGATTTAGTCAATCTATGACTTTATACCTCTACTTACTAATGACATCCCTCCTTAAAGGAATTTATTATAAACTAGCGACCCGCCCGTATAGGATCCATTAATGTTGCATTATTTAGATTTAAGATAATAAAAGACCACATATTTAATAATTTTTTATTTTGCCAAAAATCTTCAAGTTTTTCGGTCAAAAGATAGCGTTGATCCCTCCTGACGTTGCTTTCTGTGTTCGTAAACTTTCATCATTATCGATTTAGCCAATCCGAAGATTAGCGTCGACAGACAGACAGACACAAAGTTTTTAAAAATAATAATTTATGGTCCTCCAGACCGAATTTCGGTCACGGCGGTCGGCCACAATGGAAAATAGCCATCGGCGCAGGACAGGATTATAATGCACAAGTGCGCAAGCACAGGTGCACTCTCTATTCCCTCACTCTCATAATCCGATGGGACGGTAAACCGACACGATCGGAGAGAGATCACGCGCAGGACCGCTTTACGTGCTTTCCGAGGCACGGGGGTGTGACACCGCCAACTTCCTGACTCCAGGCAACTACTGAGAATTTCTTGACAGAAAAACTCAACAATTGAATAATTTATGATATAATAGCACGAAAATAACTCATTGAGTTTAATAGGAGCCAGTTAGTTCACTATCACAAACAAACACTTCAAATTTATTTACTTGTATAGAATAGCTCTTCCTGGCCACGAGTTGTTCTATGGCTTCAAAAGTCTTGTTTTTTAAAACACGCGCTTATTCGAAGAGATTTGAGATTTTCAACAAACTAACTTTTACATTTTTATTTTTAAGGGTTGTAGTTTACATATAGCACCTTAAATAAACCTATAGATACTTATGTCGTATTGCGGTGGCGTGATTAAGTGCGAAGCATATTGTTTTATTCGTGGGTTATATCAAGCTCTTCCTAGTAATTTGCAATAAGCGATGACCTTAATACGGCACTTGCTGACGCCGCTCACACGTGCCGTCACCCGGACGCAACTTGATCACAGTTGTTGGCTCTGCATCAGTAAGCAAACGCGTATTGACGACATCTCACGATTGTCGTCAATACGCGTTTACCGTAATGCAACACTTTTATTATATAGAATCAAATCGCTCATTCTGTATTTGGAATCGATCATACGTAGACTTAAGTTTAATTGTGAAATTAATTTTATTACATTTATTAAAATAGTTTTTATACTCGGTATATATATATATTATTATATATACCGAGTATATATATTGTATTTTAGGTCTTCTGGCTGTAGTTATTATATTTGGCGTAGTCAGTAGGATACTCACGGCGTCTTGAGGTAGTTTTGATAGGGTTTTCTCACCTCGAAATCCCGTGTCATATGTAATTGATGTCATATGTGATCGTACTTCTTCGAGAACATTTAAAAAGAACCTGGAGCCTGGCTAAAGGATAAATCAAGAAATCGATTCCAGAGGAACGAGAACGCAGTTTATTTAAATACACAAAAACCGATTCTGTATTACTTTCTTTTTTACTTATAATTTATCTTTTTTTTCCCACCAAGATTTTTCATCCTAGGCTATAACAGAGTTGCCCGTACTTAATTAAAAAAAAATTCTTAATTGTTTATGAGAAACCAAGCGGTCCAGGATCCGCAATTATGTCTAACGTGGACGTAATTTTAAGGCCTGACGCCTAGTACCGTGTCCAGTATGTCCGAATTTCTCAAATTAGATACCGCCTGTTTGGAACATGTCATATCAAAGACGGCATCAAAGCGAATCATAATAAGATAAGGACTATTGAGAACTATCCAATGCCTTAAACCCTCTAGGTCTAGTTGGGTAGTATAGTAAATTTATCCCGAACCTAATGCACATCACTAAGCTATTCACACAATGTCTTAAGAAAGGAAAGAAAGTCGTTATTAATTCAGAATATACAGATTGCTTTGAAAAATGTAAAAAACTTTTAACTAAAAACAAAATTTTTGCTATATAGAACAAATCGATCATTCTGTATCTATTTATATCGATCAGATGTAGGCTTGAGTTTGATTGTAAAATTAATTTTATTAAAGTTATTAAAATAATTTTGGTTTTTGTGGGTCCTCCGGATGTGGTTACTATATTTTGATATTATATTTAATGATATTTCAAGTCAAACAAAAAAAACTTACACTTTAGTGACGTCGTATGGGTTTCTATAAATTTTAGCAAGTATCGTTGAAGTAATAAAATAGGTGAAATTGCTGGAGTACACGTTTCACGCTACTTTTTTAAACTATTGTAAGTCAGTGCTAATCACTTGGAGATACCCAGACTGTAATCGGAAGGAAAGACATACTACTCTCTTGTACTCTGTAGAACTTCTCCTTTCACAATAGATAGATATGTTATAAACACATCAACACGGCATAAGTGTCTGTTATATTATGTAGTCTGTGGTATAGGGATATTTTAACAACATATGAATTCCAACGAGTATATATATATATATATATATATATATATATATATATAATATCCAAGAAAATATTATATCCAAGAAAACTTTATGAAATGATTTACCATATTTTATATAAACATTGACTCTAAATGAGATTTTAGATTTTTATGCAGAGAAACAAACAAATGTGAAAAGTGTACATCACAAAAGCTTAATATTAAATTAAAAGGTAAAGTAAAGTAAAAACGGTTTAAGGGCAGCTATTAATTAAGAGTTAATAAGGAGTAAAAACACCCGTGATATTCATAACGTATCTGTATCGGTTAAGCATACTCACAGGAATATTATGCCAGATCCTACTAAGATGCATAAAAAGTTGTTCTTTTGTAACCAGACTTTCAGCAAAATCCCTCAGATCTATTCTTTGGAGCATATGACAGCATACTTCATCATCATCATCATCATCATTACAGACCTTCACAAGTCCACTGCTGTACATAGGCCTCCCCTAAGGTATGCCACAAAGCATGGTCCTAAACCACCTGCATCCATCGACTTCCTGCATGTCTCACCAGGTCGTCACTCCATCTAGTGGGGCCCCCAGCCACCCTACACTTCAGCTACCGGTACGAGGCTGCCACTCGAGAACCTTTTTTCCCAACGGTTGTTGGTTATTCGAGCTATATGGCCGGGCCATTGCCACTTTAACTTACCAATCCATTGCGCTATGTCGGTCACTCTGGTTCTACTGCGGATATCTTAATTTCTAAGTTTATCACGTAGAGAAACCCCGAGCATAGCCCTCTCTATAGCTCGCTGAGAGACTTTGGGCGTCCTCATACGGCCAGCAGTGAAGGACCACGTCTCGGTTCCATTGGTTTTATACTTAATGGGATTTAAATCAGGAGATCGCTCTGGTCATTCTATGTTCGTGTAACCAGGCTGTTACCACCCTAGCCGTATGTGAATTTGCATAGTCATGATAATCAGGAAATTTCGAAATTAAACGCGAAAAATTAGTTTTATTTAATGTGTAGTGTTCGCATAAATATAAGAAAGTATTATGCAAACAGTTTTGTTTAAATGCGTGGAATATCGAAAACAAAGGAATAAAGGCCCGCCTAGTTGATCGATGGTAGAAACTTTGCAGCTTCTATCATCGATCAACTAGACGGGCCTTTACCAAAAAAAAAGCTACATATGAATACAACCCCTAATAGGTTAAAGTTTTAATTTGGAGATAAGTAACAAAAAATATCTCAAAATATTTTAATGAAAATCTTAATTTTCATACTGTGAAAGAAAATTTTCCAAATCATTTTATAGTTATACACCGTAAAACAGTAATTGCACTTTCTAAGTACACTTTCTCAAATGGCTTTGAGGACTTTCCTTATTCAGCTCTTAAACCTGTTATCTGCTGGTCATGGGCCTCTCGTATAGTAAATTGGATTTGCATTTATAGCAAATCCATACCTTTCTTACGTCTGAGGCTGCTCCTGTCGCAGGTTTGGGTATTTATGTTTTTCGTCTGGTATAAGCGAAATGATTATACCGCAACCTTTCTAAAAGTATGAAATCTCTTTCGATTTTCAAAGTTGCCAGTACATACCGTATAGATAATCTTTTATTTTGTTTTATGGATTCCAAGACGATCTCAGATTACAGTTTTAGAATAATTGTTGGATTGCAATGTTTCTGCGGAAAAACTAGTACGTGCAAACCTAGTGACAGACACCACATTTGTCTTTTCTAAATATAAAAATTAAACAATAGCTTGGTAGTTGCCACATGATTAGCAGAACTAGGACCTGGTTGAATTTGTGACTTATATTTACGTGAGCCGAAAGCTATGCTACATATATAAAATTGATCATATGCGTTAATCTTAATACTCATGGCTAACATGGCCCTAACAGCGCTCTTATACCCACATTTTCCAAAGAACGTGGCTTATTGTTCTTATTTTTTACCAGATGTAACTCTATGGTGTCTGTTTATATGTCATAATCAGATTGATGTAATAATCTGAGTTGAGTGCATCTTCACTGGAAGGCCATACTTTACCAGTAGACTTGTGAATTGTGATATTTGAGATGAACAAATATCACACGCAAGTTTTATATTTTCAAAAACCACTTTAAGTAGAATTATATAAAAATGATAAAACATATATTAAAATGTTAAAAATCATAATTTTCATTAAGTTACACCCCACAGGTATTTCTTTTGTTCTTCAACTCACACCGTAAAATGTAAATATTTTAAATAAAAATATTCAAGTCATACCGCAGTGTACTTTAGGTTATGAGCAACATTAAAGTTTTACTTCAAAATTATGCGTGAAACGCTCCTTTATGTTTGAGGGACATTATAGAACTTGAAAGTTGAATTATCTGTACCTATTCTCTTTCTTTTAATCTGTACTTTCTTTTTTGTTTTAATCTGTACCTATTTTTTAAATTTTTATAATTTCTTAAATATAACTTGATAATAAACTATAAATAAACTGATCTGTTAAAAACGATCAGAGAATTTTGGAACTAGTTCGATAAATGTTTCGTTCTTTCGATTTTACGTGGACTGTATAATTATATATAAGAATTGAGGGATCATACTAATGTTGTACTTTGCTAGCAGTTTGCAGCTTGGTAGTGTGTTGTTTATTAATCACTCGATAAATTTATTCCAGGAGGATATAAAAAAATCTAATAATTAAGTTGGTAGATTTTGCGTTTTGTATCTGCATTGGCTATCGATGAGTAAATTAAGTCCAAAATAATTTCGTTAGGGAAACTAAAAGTCTGCGAAACATACTGAATCATTTTTAGGGTTCCGTAGTCAACTAGGAACCCTTATAGTTTCGCCATGTCTGTCTGTCCGTCTGTCCGTCCTCGCTTAATCTCTGTGACCGTTAGCACTAGAAAGGTAAAATTTGGTACCAATATGTGTATCAATCACGCCGACAAAGTGGTGAAATAAAAATTGGAAAAAAATGTTTTAATAGGGAGCCACCCTATATGTAAAGTGGGAAGTGTTTTTTTTTTAATTTCAACCCTAATATTAATGATATATTGTTGGAAAGGTATTTAAAAATGAATAGGGGTTTACTAAAATCATTTTTTGACAATGTCAATAATTTCGGAAATAATCGCTCCAAAAGTAAAAAACAATGTGTCCCCCCCCTCTAACTTTTTAACCATAAGTTTAGAAAATATGAAAAAAATCTGAAAAGTAGAACTTTATAAGGACTTTCTAGGAAAATCATTTTGAACTTGGATGGAAACAACAGTACCCACTACCGGGAGCAGTTGCAGGAGCGCGGAGCGCTGCTGGAGCGCGAACATAATGAATACCCACCTTTAAGCTCATAAGTGGGAACACTTATTGTGACGGACGGGAAACTACGGAACCCTACCCTGAGCGTGGCCCGACACGCTCTTCCGGTTTTATAATTAGAATTACTTTAACATCTGAATATAAAGAAAATCGATTTTTACTGTTTTAATTTAGCGTCTTGTATATTAAGCCCGATTTACGCCAGAACAACAACTTGCAACGTGCAGACCCTTATGATTAAATTAAATGTCACACATTGTAGCAAGAATCATGCGGCATGAAAACATGTTGCACATGTAATTTATAATATCCGAATCTGATAGATTTCATGCGATATTTAGGTGTGTAAAAATAGTAACAAGGTATTATCCATTTGTTTTTTTTTAAATAAAATAATTATTGAAATTCTTGGTCATTGTCAATGGTCAAGGGAAAAGGTTGTGATTTTATAAAATAGTTAGATATTGTGTCTGAAATTCAAATTAAAAAATAATAGAATAGAATGTGATGTTTTACTAGGTCCAGCCCAAAGTTATTCGATCAGTCATTTATTAATGTCCCAATCGATCAAGGAGGCAAAAATTATTCTATAGGGGAAAGCGGAGTACAGTGAATTACTTTAAAAAAAGACATAAAGCAGTATATAGACGATTAATTACAATTTTTAAAGCTTTCCTGGTTGCAGTTTAACATCTCATATGTTGATTATAAACTTTCATCTCAGATTTGGCAAAATAACCAATTGTTTTTAGATACCAAGTTTTTTTTTATAAAAAAAGTAGGAATTGATCCATTGTACCCCGAATAGGGAATCTGGATACTGGATCTCCTTGTAGGATACTGAGGATCGTAGCGGGGCATAATGAACCATCGCACGAAATTATTATACTATTTTACCAGGGTAACAATAAACTGATGCAATATATTAAATAAAATACTTGTTAATTTAATTAATAGTTGTAATCAGCCTTATTTACAATCATATTTTCGTATTTAATAAACTTTTATCACTTTTTTGTAAGTATTATCTTAAAACCACAAAATTACTGACTTATTCTATAACAGACAATCAAAACGGTTTTCTGTACACACCATATTTTAATATCTAACGCATTTCTGTAATTAATATAACCTGTACGAAAATCGAAAGTATTTATTAAGAGAGCTTATTGGGTTGTTCTATACGAAGCGTAATAATATTTAAACAATTCTAAATAGTTTCGAGTGAAAAACATTCAACAAGTACAGGAAAAATATACATTTGGTGCTGGTTCGAGGGGGACGTTTTATGTGTGCATAGTTTACAAAGCATGAGTTATATGTGTTGATTCACTGTATATCGAGGTCTAGTGTACCCCACCTTCCTCACAGCACAATCTTGTCTCGGCGCAAAATGGACTGCTGAATGCGGCTTATGGCCACATATGTTTGCATGTTTTGGCATGCCACAACATGCATTCTGCTATGCCCGCTTTATGTACCTACATGCCTTTTGTGACTTTTTAGATTTTGCTAATAAGTTATATTTCTTGATTAAATAATTATTGTTCAATTACTTCTCCCATAAGAAATATAAAGAGCGAAACTTTATGAGAGGTTGAGTAATAATTTAATAGCATTAATTTAATGAATAGAAGGTAAAATCAATGTAGATATCATATTATGTAGTTGAAACTATACATAACATACATTTTTTATCGAGATATTTTTTTATAAAATACCTTCTAGGTATTCACTATTTTTCGAAGGGATGTAATGTGAATCGAATTAGATTTGAATATGAAGCGACATAATTCTAATGGCAGGGCGCGGACCACGAACTCAAAAGGTGGAATCGAATTTCGCCATTCGACTATCGTGAACCACTCTCAATACAAGCATTTCAAAGCTTACCAGGAGTAGTTAAAGGGAATATTACTAATGTTTAATAGTATTACTAATATTTCCCAATAAAAAATATTGAGATTGTTTTCAAAGAGAAACAAATGGTCTAAGAGTCTGTCAGTTGGTAAATGGCAGCACAAAACATCTGCAACTAATTCGAAACAAAGGAAGCTACATATGCATTGTTACCACTGAGAACTATGAAGAAATTTTTCAAGGCCTGTAATTGTGCTGAGTTTCTTAACTTTAAAACTGGAAAATATCAGTGAATGATCTGCTGTTTAGCAGCAGACATATTAAGAGGTACCCCAGACAAAATTATATACAAAAAAGTAGACCCTAGATCCAATAAAGTGGTCAAGTAAAATGGTCTGTGCTAAAATAAAAGTTTTCTTTCTTTCTTTAAATAATATTGTAGATATAACTTACTTATGATCTACGGTGAGTGCCCGACGAGGAGGTGGCGCGAGTGCAACGGGCCAGGCTGCTTGAACCAACGATTCTCTTACAAACTGCTCCCAAGATGGTGACGTTCCTTAAAACAAAACAAAACAAAACATTATTATAAATGTTTATTGTTTTACATAATATTTTAAACTAAATATAAAAATAACTTTTCAGGTATAAACACAGTAAACAGTTAAACATTTTAATAATATAATTTTTTTATAGAATAATTATTAAATATTTTATATAATTAGATGCCTCAAAGACTGCAACAGGGTGAACCAACCTTTAGTATACGTATTAGTTAGACCGCCATTGACTTGTTTTCAATATAAGCCTGAATGTATTTGGGGATCTTTGTTTTAATAATTTTCAGTTAAATGTCTTAAATAACGACTAGTAATCTTTAGTTTTAATAAGTCGATGTATTCAGGTGGCTCAGGACCGTGATTTGTTGCTTTCCTTGGAGAAGGCCTATGTTTAGTAGTGGACTTGTAAAAGGCTGTAATGATGGTTATGATGATGATGTCTTTAGTAAACACTGGTTGCGCGGAAAACGATTCGCGTTTTTTTTATTTTTGACGGTAGGAACTTGTCGAATCATTATTCCCTTCCGAAACAATATCATTCGTACCCTCCTATCGACACATCGGGGTGGTGGGGTGGGAGGGGAAAGAAGACGATTCTAGAACATCGCGTAATCATCGGACCCGAGGATATATAAGACACGCGCGACCGACGCGCGCTCTCTTCTCTCGCCGCAGTCGTCGTTGAACTACAACCTCCTCTTCCCGCGCGCTCGTTTGGAAACACCTCACTAGTGGAAACCGCTTTGGCCTGGAAGCAGTCGAGCTCCAGGAACCCGCCTCACCTCGTGTGAGATATCGTCGCGCACCGCCTCTCTCCGGAGTGTTCCAGAAGTCGCCGCTATAGTGATCGACAGGAAGAAGGACCCCCGGTGAGTCAATACTCCTTAATTATACCTGCTTGCTAATAATTTAACCCGCTCCAATCTGTGTTTTTTTTTCCTAGTCAAGCAGGATTCCTTTCATCGATTCGACAAGTAATAGTTTAGTTTAGGGAAGAGCGAGTGCATTGTACCGCATGCTATAGTAGTCGCTTTTAACGTAAGCGTAGAAGCAATCGCATATACAGTCCACTTTAGTTAATATCTCGCGTAATAGGTTTGAGGTTTGACCGGGGAACTAGATTTTCGGCAGCCTTAAACACGTGGCTCCACCATTTTATGGTCACTTCGGCAGGATCTGGATTGGTGTTTAGTGGTTATCCAACCATTTTCTGGTCGAATTATTAAATTAATTGTTTAGATAACGCACTCTAATTTATAGAATAGACTTAAATAGTGTTCGTTTAAATTAAAATTTTGATTTGTTACTCGCAAACAGAATTATTCATTTAATAGCGCTCGTATTTGGTTAAATTTAAAGCTTATTAAATAATTGAAACGGCGTGATAGCAACCGTTTGATACGCTTACCCCACAATTTTATAAAATTATTAGGTTTAGCAAACGACGCGTAGCCTTGACTGCATCGGGCGCTCGATCTGATTACGTAATACAGCACGCCGAGTATTCATCCTACGTCGTTTATGCGTGTGAGATTAATTGTGATTAATATAACTTTATTATAATAATTTAAAATGGCAGTTAGTGGAAGTGAAATCAAAATTAAAACGCTTTATGCCAAGAGGGACATACTCTTTTCGCGTGTGCAAAATATAAGTGATTATATAAAGAACATTCATATAGAGGCAGTACGGGAGGCCTTTTTAAATGAAATCGAAACGATAGATAATTTGCGGACAGATTACGAAAGAATATTAGACCAAATTAATCATTCGGAACTACAAACCGACCCGAAATACATAGTGAACTACCAACCGCTGCTGGCATTCGAAGATATGTTGTGTCGCGTGAAGAGAACCGCAAAATTGCTACAATCTCAAGGTGAAGCGAAGCCTGAAATGCAGGTACGCCCTCGTGACTCAATTAGGTTACCGCCAATAGATATTCCGGTATTCAATGGTGATATTAAGACGTGGCCCTTCTTCTTCAGTAGTTTTCAAAACAACATACACAACAACCCATCGTTATCGGACGCTGAAAAATTATATTACTTAATTAGCAAACTTAGTGGCAGAGCACAGTCGAACTGCTCGGGTTTTACACCTACAGCAAACAATTACGTATTAATATTTGAAACGCTTAAAACTAAATATGAAGATAGGAGAATGTTAGCTTCCGAATATTTGAACCAGATATTCGATCTTAAACCTATATCATCCGCGAACATCAACGGCTTAGAGCAGTTTCTCGATAAATTTGTGGCATCGGTGGCTGCACTTAAGAATTTGAAGTTTGATGACCTTATGGACGTGGTGTTTCTCCATATAGCATTAAAGAAATAAGACTCCGACACCGTGCGTGCGTTTGAAATGGAGCATCGTAGCTCGGAGATGCCTTCCTTTCATTCATTAGCATCGTTCGTGCGAGATCAAATAAAGGTGATGCAGCGCTCACCGAACGTTAAACAGGAGATTAAAAGGTGCGTCGACCGTAGACAGACTCAACCATCTAAAATAGCAGGGTCGTTAACTTACGTAACCGCTACGCCGACATCACTCCAGCATACTTGTATAGTATGTAAAGATAAACACGGTAACTTATATAACTGTGCGACTTTTCGTAAATATTCACCAAGCGAACGTTATAAGTTAGTAAAGACAAACAACCTATGTTTGAACTGCTTAAGCGATAAGCATTTAGTTGCAAAATGCAATTCGAGTTCCGTATGTAGCAAGTGCGCCAGGAAACATCACACGCTATTACATTTTGAAAATAGCAACATAGCGGCGTCAAGTAAGGCGAATAAGGAATTCACCCCTACTAAGGTCAACGATTCTAGCGGTCGACCTGGTGATGTCGCTCTGTGCTCATTGGCAAATATGGGAGCACAACCTCCTTCAACCGTGTTACTGGGTACGGCGCGTATTTTGGTTAGGGATTCGCGTGGAAACAAACAAAGCGTCCGTGCACTGCTGGACAGCGGAGCCCAAAATAGCTTTATAACACGACAATGTTGTCAGCGCTTAGGCTTAGTAATAAATAGGTCACTTTCATGTCCTGTAGTTAAAGGCATCGGAGGTACTAGTAAAGCGACACAGGGATATATAAATTTAAAATTTTATTCTCGGATAGATCGTAACGTTAACTTTGATATAAATGCACTAGTAGTAGATAGGGTCACTGAACGGTTGCCAACCGTTTCGGTTGACACCTCGGCAATGATTGAATTTAAAAATTTGACTCTAGCAGACGACACTTACGCCGTTCCTGGAAACATAGACATGCTCATTGGGGCATCGCTTTTCCCTCATCTTTTGTTAAACAATAAGGTCAGGGGCAACTCCTCGCATACCGCGCCTTACGCACTGGAAACCGTATTGGGCTATGTGATCCTTGGCTCCGCCCCCATCCTAGATAGTATTTCGGCAGCCTCTTATTGTGGTATGGCTGTCGAACCGCTCGAGTCGTTAGTCCGCAAATTTTGGGAGATGGAGGAGGTGAACGTCCCACCCATAGCTAGTTCAGCTGACAGGATATGCGAGGAAATTTACGTCCGCACGACCGTTCGTGATCGCGACGGTAGATATAGTGTAGCGCTACCCTTTAAGGGAGATGTTTTATCTCTCGGCGATTCGCGTCAAATGGCGGAAAAACGTTTCTACAGCTTGGAGCGTAGGATGCTCGCTTCGCCCCAGTTAAAGGAAGCTTACGACGGCGTCATTAACGAATATATAAGAGAAGGTTACATATCACTTGTGGCTTCGAAATTAGATAACTACGAAGACACACCGTCGTATTTTATACCACACCACGGAGTCATTAGAGAGGACAAACTTACATCTAAATTACGTGTAGTGCTCGACGCTAGTGCTAAAACTAGCACTCACCTGTCGCTTAACGATATCCTCTATAGTGGGCAAAATTTACAGGGCAGTTTATTTGATATAATAGTCAATTTTCGTTTGTTTAGTATAGCACTATCCGCCGATATTCGCCAAATGTTTCTTTGCATAGGGGTCCGTGAAGGCGACCGTAGATTCCAGCGCATTTTATATCGTTTCCACCCAAAGGAACCTCTAATGGTGTTAGAATTTAACCGCGTTTGTTTTGGTTTAAAGTCGAGCCCATTTCATGCGTTACGCACGGTGAGACAGCTCGCTCACGATGAAGGTCCCTCTTATCCTAAAGCTAAGAGGGCAATTGAGAGCGGATTCTATATGGATGATTTTGTGTATTCGGTCGATAGCGTGGAGGAGGCCACCCTAACCACCGCCGAGGTTATAAGGCTCATGAAATCGGGTCAATTCGATCTTGTGAAGTGGACTAGTAATTCGCGTCCGGTTTTAGATACAATCCCACTATCACACCGTCTTTCGGCGATAAAGGAATTCGACGATTCCGATACACACAAGGTGCTCGGTCTGTGTTGGTCACCAGAGTCCGACGTGTTTAGCCTTAAGGTAAATCCGCCCGTAGAGAAATGCACAAAGCGCACAATACTGTCATGCGTTGCTAGATTATGGGACGTCATGGGTTTCGTAGCTCCGGTGGTATTATACGCTAAGCTTTTGATTAAACAACTTTGGTTATTTGAATGTGATTGGGATGACTCGCCGCCTGACAGCATTGTTCGATTGTGGCAGCGCTTTAGAGAGGAACTTCCTTTACTAAGAGAAATTAAAATACCGCGTCATATAAATGTCGATAGAAATAGCAGCATAACGGTTGTTGGATTTGCAGACGCCAGCGAGAAGGCTTACGGGGGCGTTGTATATTTCCATGTCCAGAATAATGGTAGAAATTCGATTAGCCTCATTAGTTCTAAGTCGAGAGTCTCCCCCCGTAAGGTTGTCTCTCTGGCGCGCTTAGAGCTTTGCGCAATATTAGTACTCACCAAGCTTATTACCACAGTTATCGGCGCATGTAGGGATAGAGTTCACATAGAAAGAATATTTGCCTTTTCCGACTTTTTTTCTAATTCTTTATTTTATTTGAATTTGGTTGAGAACCAAATTCAAATAAAATAAAGAATTAGAAAAAAGGGAAAATCTCATTAAACTCATTATAAAGTATATTGTAAGAATTTTTTTTTAAATATTAAGTTGAAAGTCTTAGTTTGCAGATTCACGCAATTATAGGCTATCCGTCTCATAAGATTTTGTGCATTGTAAACACAGTTACTATCTTTTTATAGGATAAAAATGACAAACGAGCACACAGTCCTCAGTCAGTATGAAATTATTCCATTAAAAAGGAAGATCGTGTTGTACAGCTTAAGACTAGAACGAAATATGGTACTATTATAACTAGTAGGGTCGCCGCTTTGGCAATATAAAAGAATTTATCATGTTTATCATGTATATGTATCTTGTGGCTTCTAATAGATATCTCGTATATAAAACATAATATGTGAAATGCTAAGTACGGTGAAGGATAGAGGTGTAAAAGAGAAGACTCAAGAATACTAGTGCTACGGTATGACCGCCAAAGCGCAAATTAAATGTAGTGATTACATTAAGTCATACCGTAAAAAGGAAACGCCATTAACCCTTAACTCCTATTATCTGTACACTTTTTACGGACCGTTAGAGTATCATATAATAAACCAAACATAATTTGTATTAAAAATTCCTCGGGCGCCAACCTTAACTATCGTTTACTTTTCATTTAAATTTCAAAATCCAGGAAGTATTTATGTCAGCAACTAATCGCCTCCTATTTGGTATTAAGTACGGGTGCAATTTCCCGCCCACCTTGGTTCAACCTCTTAATCCAATCAGATTGGTTTGCTACTCGTTCTCTTTTAGTTTACTAAGTTTGAATATTTTATTAAAACTTTTTAATTTATTAAGCGACCACCCCAGCTTCGCCATGTTGACAATGAATGAATCGTCATTTAGATTTTAGATAATTATTAAATTCCTCTATATTGTCTGCGAAAAAAATGTCCCAGATCGCCCCTGATATTGCTCTCTATATCTATTCGTGAAGATTCACCCGCTCCAAGATTATCCCGAATAGAATATTAAAAAAATGGTACTTCACGCTTTCACGATATGCATATAACCCCTGAGCTTAAAAGAAGCCGAAGAAGAAGAAATATATATAAAATTGTATATATGTTTATAGTATTCTCGTCTTATTTGGACGGATAACCAAACAATGAAAATAAGATCATCAAGCTTATTACTACTGCAGCATTAAACATATTTAACGCTGCTGCCCGTCGCTTCGCGTCTGGGGTAAAGGAGACGGCTATACCGCCATCTATCGCAAGTCATTATATTATAGCTTTATTTGATAAATTCTCTTATGCCGCCCACAACATGGCCAATAAAAACAAAATCTACACCGATTCTCAAACAAACTCTGGGACATTTTTTTTAATTAGTAATTAGTACTGATCACATATAACTAATTACTTGAAATAAAGACAATAATTATTAATTGTTTTCTTTTAATTAGATTAATTTTAAGAAAGTAAGTTTTTTTTAATAATTTAAAATGATAATTATTAATTATATTAATGATATTTAACAAAATAACTTTATTTTTATACTTAATATCATTTATACGTATTTCTTGAATTACGAATTTGAATTTGAATTCCAGTTTTACTTTTTTACTATTTGAATTTCAAATCTAAAAACAAAACAACGGCGTAACAGCTACTAAGTTAGGCAATCATAGATTCAAAGATACACTGAAATGAAAACTTTGTACCTTCATTATATGGTAATTAAATACTTCAGTCATATTGTTGATTAATATAAGAGCCGTGGTAGCTCAGTGGTTAACGCTCGCTGTAAATATAACAGAACGCGAGTAACCCGGGTTCGATCCCCGCCGGCACCAATGAAATTGTTAATTGCAATTTTAAGTGCTGGTTTACCACGTGCTCGGCGGTGAAGGAAAACATCGTGAGGAAACCTGCATGTCTGAGGAATAAGAAAAAAAATATTTCGAAGACATGTGAAGTTCGTCAACACGCATTTGGGCAGCGCGGCGGACACTTCCTTGCCCTAAACCCTCTCAGAAATGAGGGGAGGCCTGTGCCCAGCAGTGGGACGTATATAGGCTGTAACTTTACTTTTATAAAGGAAACAAGGACAAATGTTTGCAAACAGTTGTAACATAAACAAAAGATAAACATAAATCATCGAGCGAGGGCGTGTCATTTTATGATTGAAAATATTTTATTTCCCATTTCATTTTATATTGCGCTACATATGAACGAGGGATCGGGTTTCATCACACAAATTCACAAACAGTGTTTAAACACTTGAGAGTTTTCAATTTATGGATATGGTTTGCATACATTGCATGTCGTGACTATTTAAAAAAAATATTATAAAAATATTACCAGCTACAAACAATGAGTAGCCGTGATCATATTATATATCATACAATATCACGGAAGTTTCTAACTTTTATGAATTACACTGAAAAAAACTTTTAATGTAAATTTAAGGTCCTCTGAATAAGGTTAAATTATTCCGAGGTGTTCTGAAATTGGCACTTTAATCCGAGGTATTTAGGAACACGGTGATTTACGAGCTCTTTCTTACTGCAAGATATCTTAATCAATTTATATTTACGTGGTTACAATATTTTTGCATGGTTACATGATCAAAGAGTTGGTGAAATATGTATACTTATGTTTGGAAATAATTATTTTGTTTTGCGTCAGTAACTGATCTGCTTCGTTTTGGATACAATGCACATGATTGCCATCTTTTTGCATAGTATTTTCTTTAGAAAATCTGTTAAATATGTTCTCTGAAATTTACTAGATTTCTGTCACTGAACTCAAACTCCATAACATCAAAGTTTGAGTCTCTTTCGACTATACTTTACAAATGTTTACTAGAGATTGTATTTGAATACCACCTTTAGTAAATAAAATAGAGTTGAGTTTTTAACACCATTTATCACTACACAATTATTATTTTATTTTATACCCTGGAAATTAAGAGCCATATACGAATCAGGAAGACGGATTTTATGATCGAAAATGGTACCTTGATCTTTTTTCATATATTATAAAATTTTGATACAAATCAAGATCTAATTATCAAATCTTTTTCAAAAAAAAAAATACAAAAATATTCCCTTTGACGACTAATACTCGTATACCGAAGTATAATTCCCACTGTTCACCGTCCAAAAATATTAATAAGGAGTTTAAAATATATTTAAAAGTACAATTTTTTTCTCTATCCCAAGACAAAATATTCCAAAGAGTTAAATGAAAACGAGAATAAACATTAAAAATTTTATTTTAGTTTTTGTTACGACAGGTAAGAAAAAAATAATTGAATAGGATATGTTTATAATATTATTTAAACCGATATGTTTAGAGACTTGTATTTTAATGGACATGTTTGCTTACTATTGCGCTCCTAATTTGACGTGAGGTACCGGGCACTAGCGCCATCTAGTATCTGATTCAGGCCGTAAATCGGAAAATGGTCGAGGAGACAGCTGTCGGTTGCAAATGGTTGTCCCTAAAGCTAAAGTGCCGGATGTTGTACAGCTGTACTATAATGGTTGTTCAGGAGTCCATCTGGGAGTAAAACGAACTCTACTGAAGATCCGAGAACAGTTTTACTGGGTCCATTATCGTGACGATGTCGACGTTTGGTGTTGCACATGTACAAGTTTTGCGGCTGTGACCTCAGACTCGTAGTAGAGGAGCATCGAAATTGTATAATGTTGGTGCACCATGGGAGAGGACACTCCATGACGTTGCGGAGCCCTTTCAAAAAGGTGCAAGAGGGACTCCTAAGATCGTCCATGTGGACCACCTGGCGCGTTATTATGGGGCCGATAATGCTCGGGACGAGCATGTCTTAGGAGGGGGCAGTATTGCGCGCCTAAGTTGACGTAAGGTACGGGGCACTAGCGCCATCTAGTATCGGGGACCAGAGCGAGGAGGGCTTCCTAGAAAATGTGAATCTTGATGTTTAGACAAACAGCGCCATCTAGTATCGAACAGAAGAACTAACCTTTCTAGAAGCCCCACACTCGAACTTTCTGCCTCTGGTCGGTCGACACCCGTATCTACTGGAATATTCTGGATATTTCGGTTTAAAAGTGTATTTAAAGCCGCCGCAACCCGCTATCGGGGCAGTATTGAATTTGGCGAGACAAGCGAAGCTTCGGAGCGAAATAAAGCGAATCAGTGTGATTAATTAATAGTGTTTTAAGTTTAATTGGTGTTCGGTAATAAAAGTGTAAATTTTGGTAATTCAATCGGCAGTTTTTATTGCAACGAACCTCAAGCTCGTAACATTACTATTTCATATAGAAATACCTGAGCATACTCACCTTGCCGGTACAAGGTCGGGTAATGTCGATATGCATATGATCAAGGACACGTTACGTTTTGGGTAAGCATCATATAAACCGAAATATGATCAACCAAGTAAGTAGGGCACTAAAGATTTCATAATTTTCAGTGATATATTTATTTATTTATTTAACTTCATATACACATTAGATGTATATAGGCGGACTTAATGCTTGAGGCATTATCTACCAATCTACCTTAGAGTAGTGCAGAGATTTGTTCAATGTTGGTTTATTTTATGTTTATTTATTACAATGCTGCTAAAAATTAAGGCGGCATAGCCACATTGAAGCTATATTATAGCTACAGCACAAGTGGTTGGAACGATCGCAGAAGTACTACGCTGTTACATTATGCAAGAAGCGGAGACACTTTATACTGACAACGGGCAATGGCGTAGAAAGGGAAGGAGGCGTAAGGTTATTTTTCCTAAAAGTGTATTTTGTTGGCCCTGCGGCCTTCACAACTTCATCGCGATAGACTCGTAAGCGGATTCCCTCTCCTAGATAGAGGGGGGGAGAACTTATTTTGGATAGTAATATCATCGTCGGGATCAAGAAGAAGGTTCTTAGGATGTCTCCCGTGTGTGGGTAAGGGGCAGCATCCATCACGTGTACCACTTCATCATCATTACCATAATTACAGTCCTTCAGAAGTCTACTGATGAACATATGCCTCCCTCAACGTATGCCACAAAGCACGGTCCTAAGCCAGCTGCATTCATCGACTTCCTGCATGTCTTACCAGGTCGTCACTCCATCCAGTTAGGGGTCACCCTACACTTCGCCTACCTACGCCTCTACCACCAACATATTTAAATTTTCTTTAATGGAATACAACTAAATAGTGGGCATGCCGAGATCGCGGTGTGAATAATCTGCGATTCTCACATGTTATGGATCTCGTGTGATTCGACGCACGATTATATTTTGGATAACTTGAAGGTACCGAAGACGTTTAGGAGGGATGTGGACGAAAGACACACCCGCATATTATGTCATATTAGGACGTAAGTAGGTTTTATAAATATGCAGTTTGTGTCTTAAGGACAACTTATTTCATTTATTTGTGAGAGAATAAAGGCACTACAAACATCACCTTATTGACAGATTTAACGTGATGAGTGAGGCCCATCGCATTAGCTAACGTTATCTCTGATATTTCACCTTTCTTACCTAAGGATTTGGGCTATTGTAAAGAGACGTTGTACCTGTCCTGTATCGTTTGTGTCTAAAAAGAGTGTTTTTGAAGCTAGGTTTCAACTAAAACATGATAGCTTTGCTTTTACTCGTATCAAGATTTAATACAATTCTTAATTTTCTGCACTAAGTAGTTATGCAGATAGTGAGACGCTAATAAATAAATAAAAATTATGGGCCTGAATATAATAAATCTATGATATAAGATTATAAAAATGTACCTATCAGAGATGTGAGAAGCCTCGATAAACAATGTGTTTCTTTTTATGAGGATCAAATGTATACCTATCATTTTGTAGTAAATTGACTGTATCCCAAAAACATCCAAGTTTAATAAACGAGGTAGGTAGTAACTCTTGGTAGCGTTGATACCACAAATGACTACACGATATTTTAAAAATTTATCTGTAGTACAGACGTACAGATTATGTACGTTTGATACTTGAGAGAAAATACGTGATGTATTTTCCCTCATGTATCAAACCCCCCCCCCTCTTTCGTAAGAGGTAGGAAGCGACTATGGACGACGAAACGACAAGTAGGTCCAAACGTTATGCCAAACGTAAAATATCCAGTCTGCTGGCGGAATATGAGCTTTTCCTATTCTGAGAATGAGTTTTCAAGAATTTTCTATAATCATCATTATTTCGGATCATTGTTTAGAAAGTAATGTAATTGTTATTTTAACATAATAACCATTAACATTTCCCTCCTCTAATGTTGATCATGAAATGAATTCTTGTGAAAAGGTTTTTCAATCCACAACAACACAAAGCTGACCTGTAAAAGTTTAGTGAAGTGAAAATAATTTGAGAATTTATTACTACCTCGGTTTTGCCTGTTAAACTCATAAGTAGGTTAACTTATACGGAAGAAATAATATTAATTTATATTTATTTCTTTATACTTTTAGTACTCGTAGTATTCGTCGAAAATATGTTTGGAGATTTTTAAAAGAAAATATTTTATCTTTACTTCCTTCCCTATTATTTCAGTTCAATATTATCAATGATAATTCTTTTAAAATGTTTTTGCTTCTCATTTCGTATTTTTTTAATATTTTAAACAGTGTATGGATAGAAGAAGAATATTTCTCAAACTAAGCGTTCTTATAGAACATACAGTCTACGTGACGGTTGATGTGCCCAGTAGTGTCATACACCTATTTTCTTTATGATCAATAATATATGTAGATACGCAGATGTACTTCGTAAAACTTAAAGGATTAGGATGTCCCGTTACCAATGGTATAGCATGAGCTGCTGCCGCCGCTAAAATTGTACCCTCATTTTCGCAAGTATCTATAAATGTATAAAATCAGCTAACTTGAGGATGATCACTACAATAGCAGGGGCTTGGGTGCATCGGGACTGAAGTCGGCGTCTCCGGCAGAATAAGAGCACTCAATAGGTTGTAATTCCTTGCATATTAGTTGATTCTGGTGAAGTTATACCGCAGGGATAACTACATACACTTTCAGAATAAGCATTGTCTGTGTTTATTTATTAAACACGAACATAAAGAACAATTAAAAGTAATTTTATACTTATGTATAAATTATCTCTATTTTCAGAAGGTGCCAACTTGTCTTTCCCGAAATGCCGTCTCATATAATCTGCCCCTTCGATGAATTCAAAAATCTTAAGCAGCGAAAAGCGCCAGGAGTTGACGATATTAATAATAAGGTGTTTAAGGCCTTCCTTTCTAATTGATTTGCCTTCTAATGGCTATCTTCAATGTTCTATTACCCTAACAGAATTATCATGAAAAGGGAAGTTTAATATTTATATTAAGTTAACAAATTAAGATAAATATATACAACATTTTAAGACATCAAAAGTAGTAAATTAACGTTGGTAAAATTAGCTTGCTTACGAATATCAGCTTAATGAAATAAAATTATGTGTCTTACATAGTTTGAAGAGCGCCTCCCGCCTATCCTCAATTGCGTGATAACTATCCTTGTAAACACTAATCCCAGCATCACTACTCTTAATACCATTACACTAGGAAAGACACACCATTGAAGATTATAGTATTACACGTGGTAAAGCCACATTGGAATATTGTAGTTATATTATGAATAGGAAAGGAAATAGCAACTTAATTCTACTGTGTTTCGAGTGGTAGGTGAGTGTAGAGAACCGGAGACCATTTTCCACTGGAAAAGAGTTTCATTCATCTTAGTCCTCAGGGGAAACGCATCTGCATTTTAATTCTTAACCGAGGATAGATGTAGATGTCTATGGACCACACCTATGACCTATATGAAATAACCTATGGAAATACATTCATATTTTTCAAGAAATAATACTTCTTATCTTATCTGCCTTATTCTAAAAAAATAAGAAGCAAAACCGATTGCGTGCCTTTTAATATGTTAATAAGTAATTTATCTTATTATTTACCCAAATTAATTATTGGCATAAATTGCAGTTTCTGACCGGCTGACTTAATTAATTGATTCTGCTAATATATATAATAAGCTAAATATATATTGTTAATATATAATATTAACTTGGACAAAGTATCAAAGCTTTGTCGAAGAATATTAAGCTATATGTCATGACAAGCGTGATGCATAGCTTATAATTGATCGATAAGTATTTCATGATTAAGAAGATTATCAAATGTTTCCTATCATTTCATACCACCCTGAATATCGCATAAAATAATTATCTGCGTGGTCTTTTTTATACCTTTTTGGCCCTTTGGGCTCCCGTAACCTGTTTTGTAACTGTGCCCTAATATTTTTACAACAATGATAAAATCCCGAGATGACACAGCTTCTGTTTTTATCCCTAATGTTTTTCAATTTCTACGAAAAAGATGGATCTATGCTTATTTATTCTCTAAGGGATAAACAAACAATGAAAATAAGATTATTCTTACTGCAGTGCTAAATATCGTGCACCTTTAACAACTGCTGCTCGTCGTTTTACATCGGGGTGAAGGATGGGGTTATAACGCCATCTATCGCAAATCATTAGCTTTATGATACCCAAGAGTCCAAATTTGGTGATGAATTAAATAATGCCTCCACAACACGTCCAATGAAAACAAAATCTAGACCAGTTCCATAGCATTTGTTTTAAAATGCCATGTTACAATTTATTTTATAACGTATAGCACAAACAATATTATACAACGTCAAATGTCTCTCTGGTAGTATATTTTTAATATCAGTTTTAACACTATATATATATATATATATATATATATATATATATATATATATATATATGTGGTGATATTTCAAGAATTTGAGACGAAACACTCACTTTTATACTGCTTCTTTTATTTTCATTAAGTCACAAAAAACATATTACATCTTACTATCTTGATTACAATCACATTTCTTCAAAGTGACATCTTACAATTTTATTTTCAGTTCAATAATCCAAGGAGGTCAATATTCTGCAACAAACAATAAAAACAAACTACTCATTGCTAAATTATCCCACACGGCCGTCCTGATCATTCATCTAACCCAGATGAATCGTCTTCCGGCGAAATCCACGGCTTCATGAGATCAGCTGAGGTGGTTGTATTAATCGGGCCTTCGCTGATACCAATCTTCTTTACAACATAACGATCGTTTGAATTGCATTTAACAACTTCATAGGGTCCTAAGTACTTAGGACATAATTTACTTCCTTGTGAGAACTGTGTCTTTTTTATGGCTACCAAATCTCCAATATTAAAGGGTATTGCTGCTCTTCGCTTTTTATTATAGTTTTTTATGTTTTCTTCTTGTACTTTCTGTATAGATTCTTTTGGCCTTCTTTTCTAAGTTCTTCTCTTTTCTCGTTAAAATTCTGTATGCTTTCTTCTTCTATTAATTTCTGAAGTTCATCATCTTTATCTCTCATTTTAGTGCCAAAAAGCAGTTCAAATGGTGTCATTCTTATACTTCTTTGGTATGTTCCATTCAAACATCGTTGTACTTTGGACACACGGCGATACCATTTAATCGGGTCATCAGCACTTACTTTGCTCAACACGGCTATGATAATCTGATGGATGCGCTCAACTTGACTAGTTGTCCGGTGGTAATTGTATAGTGCGTTATATTCTCACTCTTACAATACTCCTGGAAGTCTCTTGAAGTAAAAGCAGCGTTTCGATCAGTAAAAATTCTTTCAGGTGCTCCAAAGGTTTGTTGTTGTAGTCTTAGTTTCTCTAAAGTCTCTTTCGTGGTTAAAGTCTTAACAGGGTAAATCCATGTAAATTTCGTATAAGCATCCACGACGGTAAGGATGTATTTGTAATTCTTGTGAGTCGAAGTCATTGGTCCTAGATGATCCACATGATATGTCGATAGTGGGACATTACCTTTGTCTATCGGGTGTAGGAATCCTTCTTTTTTACCTCTTTTGTGCGACATGAGAATGCATTCAATACAATTACGTATGACTTTTTTTATTTTTTTCAGTTAAATTTTCAATGAAATATTCCCTATTAATCAGTTCTTCAGTTTTTAAGATTCCAAAATGTCCTTTTTCGTGATTTTTCCTGATTATCTCATACTGCATTTTCTTAGGCACAACAATCAATTTACTGCCATCTTTCTCTTTATATAGTATTTCGTTCTGTATGATATAATCCTTGTATTTTTCTGTTTCTAAAATTCTTTTAATCAGTCTCACATAGTCGTCTTCATTCTGTGCTTTCTTTAAACGAGCTGTAGTTTCAATAAGTATCATACAGATAGGATATCTGCTCAGTGCGTCGGCGTGTCTCATTCGTGTTCCTGGTCTGTGTTCGATCTTGTAGTCGTATTCTTCTAGAAGCAGGGCCCAACGAGCGACTCTAGGTGGTAAGTCCTTTTTTTGTAGTGTCATAGTAAGAGCAGAGCAATCTGTAACTATTTTAAATTTTATCCCAAGAAGGTAAACTCGGAACTTCTTTATGGCAGCAACAATAGCTAAAATTTCTAAGTAATAACTATGGTATTTTCTTTCAGCTGGAGTTGTTTTTTTACTCATATAGTGCACGGGGTGAAATTGATTGTCTTTGGGGCTTCTTTGTAGAAGAACAGCTCCATAACCGTCAGTACTTGCGTCGGTGTGTAATTCTGTCTCTAAATCTGGATTGAATATTCGGAGAACTGGTGAGTTACACAATATTTGTTTCAATTCTATAAAAGCTTTCTCACACCTTTCATCAAAATTGAATACAGCATCTTTCTTTAACAAATCCGTCATCGGTTTTGCAATCAGGGAATAGTTTTTTATAAACTTTCTGAAATACCCTGTCAGTCCAAGGAATGACTGCACAGTTTTTATATTGTTTGGTTTCTTGAAATTCGCTACAGCTTTAATCTTTTCTGGAGACGGTCTTACTTCGTTGTCATAAATAATATATCCAAGATATTGGATTTCCTTCTTTAAAAAATGGCATTTCTTCCAATTAAACTCTAGACCGAATTCTTCGCTTCTTTTAAATACTTTCTCTAGCTTACTTATTCCTTCTTCTTCTGTTATCGAGGGTATGATTAAATCATCAAGGTACACTAGCAGTGTCCCATCGGTAATTAGATAGCTGAAGATATCGTTAATAAATCTTTGAAACACAGATGGCGCTGTACATAATCCATAAGGCATTCTTTGAAATTCGTACTGGCCTTGGGGTATTACGAATAAGGTGTACTTTTGACTATCTTTGTGTACTTTCACATGTAAAAAGCCATTCTTCAGATCAAGAGACGTGAACATTTTGGCCTCCTTCAACTTGTCTATCTGGTCTTCTATTATAGGTAGGGGAAATCTTTCTTTAATTACCTTTTTTATTTAATCGTCGATAATCTATACACATTCTACGTGACCCATCTTTTTTATCAGCCAGAACTACAGGACAGGCGAAATCAGATTTGCTAGGTTTGATTATTCCTTTGTCTAACCATTCTTTTACTTGCATATTCACGGCATTCATTTCTAAGGGTGACAAACGTCGGGGATTCCGAAAAACTGGTTCTTCATCGGTATTATTTTCAATTCAACGTTACTTTCTTTCTTCTTTTCACTAGGTCTGTACTCTTCACACATCTTACGAATCTTTTCCGCGTATTTAGAATCTCCTATATCATATTCTTGTTCATTATCCTTTTCCTCCATTAGAAGTGTAAGATGCATAATCTTTTGTATAAAGACACCTTCAGGAGTGAAACACACTTCGAAATCTTTAAGGATAGGATTTCCAATCAGTAAAGTTACCGGTATCTCGTTGTCTTTTACAACATGAAACTTGACATCTGTGTAGTAATTGTCAATTTGAACATTGGCTGTAAACATTCCTTCAGTAAGAATTTGTTTTTCGGCTATTCCTGTTATACACGTTGATTCTGTTTTATAATCTTTAATTCCCTCTTTAACCTTCTCGAATTCTGATTTTGTTATGAGGTTAATATCACTTCCAGTATCTATTAAGGTAACAAATTCTTTAGCATTAATCTTTATCTTTTTGTAGGGTACTTTCTCTTCTTCACTTTTATTTCTAATTTTCAGCGTCTTCTTAGGTTTGCTTGTACATTCAGTTGATTTGTGACCAAATTCATTGCATTTAAAGCATTTGACTCCCTTTGGACAGGTGGGCGATTTATGATCCAGTTCGCCACAGTTGTAACATCTTTTTACATGAGTCATCTTACGGGTTGAATGATGCCCATGTGATTGGCCAGACTGTGCCGATTTGTTAGGCACCTTCGTTCTAAAAGCACTGTAGATTTCTAACTTCCTGCGAAAATCCTTTATGTCTGTAGCGCCATATAAAATAACTTTATTGGTCTCTAAATCACGAATACCATCAATGACATACTCAATCAGCGCAGCATCTTCAACCTTGCCATGAAGTGCTAATTCTTTCATAGACAGGAAATATTGTTGGTAAGTTTCATCGTTCTTCATCTTACGCGATGCAAGTTTCTTATGTATGATTGCGCTATTAATCTTGGGGCCAAATTCTTCCTTAAGTGACTTTTTCAAACTCGCGTAGTCCTTTACTCTTCCCAAAGATCGTAAAAATAGCTTGGCAGTACCGTCTAAAAGTCTCTTTGCATAGACCAGCTTCTCGACTTTAGTCCACTTCATAATTTCGGCAGTATCTTCAAATTCGTCAATAAATGTCTCAATAGGATAGGTGTCATCTCCAGTAAAAATGTTCATTGACTTCTCCAAGTCTTTAAATGAAATCTGTATATCTAACTCCTGCCCTTCATCTTCACTTTCTTTTACATCTTTCTTCGGCGGCATTGTGGTTGTCAAACTACTATTAGTCTTTCTTTTTCTAGTCGTGCAAAATGACAGCTTATTTGAACTCATTAAGTTTTCAGTCCTTAAAATAAATTTTCATATCCAAATTCCAAGACGTTGTAATAAATCTTCAAATCTTTAGTCTTCGTCTCGCCTCAAATTTTGGGCTATCCTGGACGAGCCCCCAAAGTTGTGGTGATATTTCAAGAATTTGAGACGAAACACTCACTTTTATACTGCTTCTTTTATTTTCATTAAGTCACAAAAAACATATTACATCTTACTATCTTGATTACAATCACATTTCTTCAAAGTGACATCTTACAATTTTATTTTCAGTTCAATAATCCAAGGAGGTCAATATTCTACAACAAACAATAAAAACAAACTACTCATTGCTAAATTATCCCACATATATATATATATATATATATATATATATATATATATATATATATATATATATATATATATATATATATATATATATATATATATATATAGATAGATAGATAGATAGATAGATAGAATGGAAATATACATAAAAAATAACCAAACACGTCGCTGAGTGCTTTTTACGGAAGCCTTAGGCTAATATAATAGGAGTTAAAAATTGGAAGGAGACCCGAAGTGAGTATAGCCAGCCAGCATAAAACTAACAACTAGAAAGAAAAACAACAATATTGAATATTTGAAAAACAACAACGAACACAGGCTGTTCCAACATACAAAATTTGTTTAAATAATAATAAATTTTTCTCACTGTTAGAACAGATGGATTGGACACCCACTTACGACATGACCTGCCCTCTAAATATTTACAACTATATTTATACAAAATTTACAGAATGCTATAAAAATCAGAATATTCAATCAAAATTAATACTAAAAGTACGCGAAGTAATAACGATTGGATAAATAATAAAATCATCAAAGCCTGTGAGTATAGGGATAATTTATTTCTTCAATGGATAAAAAATACAAATAATATGATTTTAAAACTAAAATACAATAAAGCTAGAAACAATGCCAATGTGTTGATTCAAAAAAACTAAAAACAAAAACACTAAGTCAGAAATAATATCCAACAAAAGCAATACTAAAAATTTGTGGTCTATCTTAAACAGATTAACAGGTAGAATAAAATCGTCTATAGATGAAGGCTTAGAACGCTTTTTTGGCAGCAATAACAACTCATCGAAAGACATCGCAAATAAATTCGCTGTCACATTCCATAATAGTGTCAAACAAATAACATCAAAATGTCCCGAACCATTGCTCGAAAAAAAACCTATGCAGTATCAGCAAACGTGAGTATGAGATTTAGGTCTGCAGAACCCAAATCAATAACAAAAATACTAAAATCTCTTAATAGTAATAAAGCCCGGAATAGATAGGATAAGAGCCATCGATATAAAAAAGATATGTGACAAAATTTCATTAACCATTGCTAAACTAATAAACGCTTGCATTCTCACTGGCAAATACCCAAAATTACTAAAGACCGGCATTGTGAGACCAATTCATAAAAAAGGTAGCCAGGCGGACCTCCGCAACTATAGACCAATAACCATATTGCCTACGATCAATAAAGTAATAGAAAAATATATAGGAACTCAAATACAACACTTTTATGCCAATAACAGTATACTAACTTGCAACCAATATGGATTTCAACCACATAAAAGTACGACACAACTGCTATCCACTTTCACTGACAGTATTTATAACCATTTAGATAAAAAAGAACATATATTGGTAGTCCTTGTTGACTATAGTAGGGCATTTGATACACTCAGACACGAGAAGTTTCTACAAAGCGTCAGAGGTAATCAATTAACTTGGTGCGAAAACTACATACATGATAGAAGCTATCAAGTTAGGGTCAGTAATGCAGATAGTTTCTCAGTTTTAGCAACAGAAGGTACTGCCCAAGGCTCTGTCTTAAAGTAAAGTAAAGTTACAGCCTATATACGTCCCACTGCTGGGCTCGGGCCTCCCCTCATTTCTGAGAGGGTTTAGGGCAAGGAAGTGTCCGCCGCGCTGCCCAAATGCGTGTTGACGAACTTCACATGTCTTCGAAATATTTTTTTTCTTATTCCTCAGACATGCAGGTTTCCTCACGATGTTTTCCTTCACCGCCGAGCACGTGGTAAATCAGCACTTAAAATTGCAATTAACAATTTCATTGGTGCCGGCGGGGATCGAACCCGGGTTACTCGCGTTCTGTTATATTTACAGCGAGCGTTAACCACTGAGCTACCACGGCTCTTACTGAGCTACCACGGCTCTGTCTTAGGACCCTTACATTACCTCACCTACGTAAATAATCTCTCAAACGCAATAAAATAGTGTGAACTGTACCAGTTTTGTACATCGGAGAAGCCCTTACTCGACTTCAAAGCGATTTTGACATATTAGTGAAATGGTGTCATGATGTTGGACTTGTACTTATTCAAACAAAACCAAACTAATTTACATCAGCTTTAGTAAAAACAGAAGCACTTTCAGATTAAAACTTATAGCACACAACCATCAATGTCTACATCTAAAACAATCAAATAATACTCTGCAATGTACCTGTGATGCTATAGAACAAGTAAGTAAATATACATACCTTGGACTCGTAATCGACGATTGGCTAAACTGGAAGGAGCATATTAACCATGTGACGAACAAACTAAGGGTAATTTTAGCCAAATTCTCAATTATTAAACCCAAAATTCCTTATAAAACACTTCTACTACTCTATAAGTCCCTCGCTGAGTCTATAATATCCTATGAGTTGTCCAGTTATTGAAGAACCTCTAAAACAAACCTAGACAATATTTTTTCACTCCAGCTACGTATATTTAAAAGAATAGTTCCTATAAAAATAAAAAAACACCTTTAAAGATTACCGTAAGCTCTTTGAATTTTGTAAAATATTACCAATTCATGAAAAAGTAGAACTAACTCTTTTATCACAATATTATTTTACTGAAAATCTACAAAAACCACACAAAAATTACTCAATCTGTAGGCAAGATAACAGCAGACTACAACCACCTTCTTATAATAACCTGTACGGTAAAAGACGATTAAATTACATAATATCTTACCTAATTAACCTTATACCTAATGCTATTAGAGAAAAAATAAGACATAAAAATCTAAAAAAAATTTTGAAACAATATTTTCTACAAATAATAAACAAAAAATACACATAACATACATTATAATTGATAAACTTTACTGACACAATAATATACATTAACTTATACATTAGAATAACTATATCTCTCTACATAATAGCAATTAATAAATTCAAGTAAGCATATACATAATATAAACACAATATTAATATATAGAATATGAAAAGAAAATTATCCATATACAAAACAAATACATAAAATACATATACATAATAAATATAAACTAACAACACTATATAATAATAAAAATGCCCGCTTTGGCGCATCTGTCCAACCCTGAAGTTTATAAGTAAATAGCAACCTTCTAAAGGTTGTGGACAGACGTGTACTTTTTTAATAGCGAGCTTTAGAAGGTTTTGGAATGACGAGAGGTTATAAACGTTCTGCTAAATAACATCCTGTAGAATAAAAAGTTGCAAAAAAATTAAGACAGTGCTTCATAGGAACGTCCATAAAAGATTTTTACATAACCTTATCTTATGATATACCCTCATTGTGTTTACAAAATGTGTAGCTGTCTTGTGATTGTTATTTAAGTATGGATGTACGAAGTGTGTAGCAAACATGTTATAAATAGTCTTAATCTTTACTAATGTAAAACGACGGCTCTGGGTGTATGGTAAAACTCAAAAGAGTTGATGTTTACACCTTACTAATTGTTGTACTTCTTACTGTATGTGAAAAGAAAAATAAATTTAAAAAAAAATTGTTACCTAATAATTTTATTCAGCTATATATATATATATATATATATATATATATATATATATATATATATATATATATATATATATATATATATATATATATATATATATATAAGGTTTATTTAATTATTTAAAAATGAAAAACATTTATTTTTATTTTTATTATAAGGATATTTAGTAAAAGATCTTTACTATTTTATTGAATATCATTTGGATATATTTCCTGATTCACAAATTTTAATTATAATTCTAGATTTTTGCTGTTTGTATTTCAAATCTAAGAACAAAGGAACGTTGTAATAGCTACTAAGGTTCAAAATCGTAAATTCAAAGATAAACTGAAATGAAAGTTTTGTACCTTCATTATATATTAATTTAACACATTAATATTGTTGTTTAATGTTACGAAAACAAGAACAAATGTTTGCGTTTAGTTGTGGCATAAACAAAAGATGAACATAAATGATAATGAAGACTAGCTTTGAATAACAATGAGAGCTGTTGTTTTGTGTTACGTTCAATCGAGGGCGTATCATTTTATGTTTTAAAAATATATTTCATTCCAATTCATTTTATATTACGCTACATGTGTACAAGGAACCGGTTTTCATCACGTACAAACAAAAAGGAACACGTTTTTTTTTTTTTAATTAAAAAAAAACAAAAAAAAAGTAGGTCCAAAAAACTGGAAAAAAGCAAAGCACAACAAACTTTGCAAAGAACCAGTGTTTCAACACTCGAGAGTTTTAATTTTATGGATATATTTGGAAAGTATTTCCGTGTCGTCACTATTTCAGAAATAAATTACATAGATATTTCTAGTTACAAACAAGGAGTAGCAGCGATTATATATATCATACAATAATATGGTAGTTTGTAACTTTTATGAATGACACTTTAAAATACTTTTGCTATAATACTTTTAATTTAATATAACAAGGCAAAAGGTCTTCGGAATAAGGTTAACTTATTCATTAGACTTTGCATAAGGTTTGCATTTTTTCTTAATTCTTATATCTTGTTGCCATGTTGTGGTATAAGAGAATCTAATACCACAAGACATTACGCGGGCGTGAAGTGACAGAGTCAAACTAAAACAGAGGATGGGCTGTAGCATCTTCCTGTTAACAACATAATAAATGATTGCGGTTGACAGCTCAAGACAGAAACTATGGCAAATATGGCAAATATCTCTCCTATAGGGCAATCTATGGAGGAGGTTTATCTTTAGCAGTTGACATTGATATGCTCTATTGAATAATAGATTGATTTCATTTTTAATTTTTCTTTGCTTGTTGAACTTATACATCTTTACATTTTATGCTTGAATATAAATAAAAAGAACCCTTTCTGTTTCATTACTGCTCCCTAGACACCGTCGCAATACGGCATTAGTGCGGTTCTTGATGCTGCATGCCTCCCTAGAGAAGTTTCGTTTCGTAGGCTTTACCCGACTTATATTATGTTTCAAGGCATCATAGAGTAGCGATACCAGCTTAATTAATTCATATTTTCTTAATTTCATATTTTGCATATATTTTAAATGAATTAAAGTATATTTTTACTGCTTCTTAATTTCAATAATTTCATAAATTAGGAATACCTACATTCTTTTAAAAATATTTTTCATACTGTGTCTGGGTGGAAAAACCCCATAAAATATTCATGAATGAAAAGCGAATCAATTAAGACGGAAAATATCAGAAACGGGGGCAGTCACTACACAGACATGCACGAAAACAATCAGTTTGTGTTATTTAATTAACATTCTTGTGGTATAAACTGTTTGTATAATGTGGATAATGATTACATTTTATAGGGAAATGCAATCGCTTATATAAAACCTTATCTAACATTTTTAGGTATACTCTCAATAATCAGTAATTGGTTATTCTACACTTCAAGTGAAGGATTGTTGTATATATGTACATATATTATATAGTACGTGAGGGTAATATGATCATCCGGTTAATATGGTTACTTTCTTATAACTCAAAAATTACAGCCTTGTTTGCATAGACGGATTTGTGATACGATAGCTCTTCATCGGTCAATTAAATAATAAAGGGTGAAAAGGGCGATGCTTCATCGACGCCATATTGACAGTTCATATTACAGTAAATATTTTAAACAATTTCAGTACGGTGTAGTGTACTTAATTTTTTAAGTAGATTTTTTGAAGTGTTCCTAATTATTGGCAAAGCTTGTTCGCTCTTTTTTTCTTAATATAGTAGTTATAGTATACGACTTTGTGTTTTTGTCTCTGTCCTTCTCCTACTTTTGGTTTTATAGGGCAGTAAAGCTTAAGGGGACTATACTACCCTCACGTACCTTATATATGTAACTAGTTTCTCGAAAACGGCTCTAACAATTTTGGATGAAATTTTGCGTTCAGATAAAGTTTAACTTTACAAGTTTATGTTATAGTAGTTAGGTATATATTATATATTTCATCCCTATTAGAATTATTTTTGTGGCGCAAAGTACTAACTGATTAGAATTCCCAATAACATATTGCAAAACATAGTTACTATTTTTTTATTATATTAGAACAACCTAATTGTTTCTTTTTGTTTTTAGTGCAGTTTAATATCAAAGATATAAAATGCTTATGTGAATCATATAAAATTATTCTTTTATGTGAACTATTACTATTAAAATAGCAGCCTTTTAAAAGTCCACCGCTAAATATTTGAACATATATATATATATATAATATAACTTTTGCTTATATATATATAACAGCAATCAACGGCATCTGATCTCCTAGACATAAACGAAATTAATACTCAAACATCTGTTGAGGATATAAACACATATTTTTCAAATATGGGAAAATCACTGGCAGACAAATTAGAAAGAGGCTCGGCAATATTACCGGCATCCGTTACTTATTCCAAATGCTTTGTTTTGCTTGAAACTGACGAGAGTGAAGTTGAACGCTTGATTATATCTTTGGATAACAGCCGAACAGCTGGTTGGGATGATATTTCTTCAGAATTCTTAAAGAAGCACAAAAATGTTATTATTTCACCTCTTACATATATTTGTAATTTGAGTCTCCAGACAGGTATTTTCCCCGATTTGTTTAAAAAGGCAATAGTTCACCCTATTTTTAAATCCGGCGATCGAAATCGTATCGAAAACTACAGACCTATATCAAATTTGCCTACGATGTCGAAGATCCTCGAGAAAATAATTAACACAAGGCTTGTTAATTATTTAGAAACTAATAGACTGCTCTCTAAAATCAATTTGGTTTTCGAAAAAAATTGTGTATATCTGATGCTGTCCACAGCCTTATTGATTTTGTAGTCAGGAATCTAGACATACGTCAAAAATGTATTGCCTTGTTCCTTGACCTTACAAAGGCGTTTGATACTGTTTCGATACCTATCCTAATTTCAAAACTTCAATCTTTAGGAGTAAGAGGAATTCAGTTATCTTTATTGCAAAGTTATTTAAGTAATAGAACTCAATGTGTTAGGATTGGTCCTTATAGTAGTTCTGACCTGCAAATTACATACGGTGTATCGCAGGGAAGTATTCTCGACCCAAGTTTGTTTTTAATATATATATATATATATAATATATATATATATATATATAAATGACTTGTGTAACATCAATCTTTTAAACGGGATGATCTTTTCCTACGCAGATGACACTGCACTTGTGTTTCACTCGAATACTTGGACTAAAACCTATTCCTTGCTCAAAAAGGGTTTGACATTGTAAAGAAATGGTTAAACGCGCATTTACTTACGTTGAACATAGATAAAACAAAATTAATAGACTTTTCTATTCGAAACACAAAAAATTAAACAAAAAAACTCATTACAAATCGCTGTTAAGCCTCCCCTTGATATGAGAAATAGTACAGCCAATAATGACCTACTCTATATAAAAAAGTGACATCTATAAAATATCTTGGAATCATAATTGATAATAACCTCACATTTAAAGCTTACATTGAACACCGGTCAAACAGACTCTGTTTATAACTTATCTACATTTTTAAACAATTACGTCAATCTGCAGATTCAGAAATCATGAAGATGGTTTATATGGCATTGTGTCAATCTATTTTATCTTATTGCATATCCACGTGGGGTGGTGCGAATAAAAGTAATTTAATACAACTTGAACGAACACAGAGAGCTGTTTTAAAAGTATGTTGTTTTGAACCGCGTATGTTTCCTACAGACCAACTTTACGACTATTTCCAAGTACTAACAGATAGACAATTCATTTTAACCACCGCTCTCAAACAACATGCCTCAACCAAATATATCCCTGAATGGACACGACGTAACCAACTAGTTGCAAAGTCTACTCAAGTTAAAACTGCATTTAGTCACAGATTCTTCATATTCCTTGGCCCCTATTTATATAATAAATTGCATAAAACCTTATCCCTATTTTCTCGAAATCAATATGAGTGCAAAAACATTATTCTCAAGTGGCTCCTTAAGCAAACCTATGCAAAAACAGAAAGTATTTTAGAGGTCATGTAAAATACACATACACCTTCATACATACACCCTCACACACACACACACACACACACACACACACACACACACACACACACACACACACATTTTTCTAAGTTTTCTTAACCGTAACCAATTATTTCAATTAGGTATGACAAATAAGGAAATAGAGTTAATCTTTATGTATTAATGTTTTAGGTATAAATAGTATTCCTCGTAGAGGTGGAGACCTGGTGACCTGTAATACGGGTATCTTACCCACCATAGGCACTGACGATCGACGGGCAAAGTTGTTTTGTACTACTATATGCTACTTATAACTCTAAATGTAACTTTGTTTGTGGTGAGAAATAAACGTTATTATTATTTATTATTATTGGCGGTCATTGATATAGTAATCACATCTGGTTGGGCTGGGTAAATATATAAAAGGAAAAATTTAAATATACATAAATATATATTTAATATATATATATATATAATATACTAACATAAATAAATAAATAGTACATAAATAAATAAAAGCCCAACCAGATGGAGGCCCTCGGCAGGGGAGCTGAGGGTTAGGGGAAAAGGGAAAGAAACCGGCGGACGATGCGGGCGGTATCGAGGAGCACTGCCTTTTGTATTTGAGCCCGGAGTGGTCCGTCACGGAGTCCCAGTCGCCTCAGATGACCCGAGAGGCTGACTGGGATTAGCCCATTCGTAGAGACGACTACAGGAATAATTTCGGCCGGCAGACCATCCCACATGTCAGTCACCTCGTGAGCCAGGTCCAGATATTTTGTTCGCTTATCTGTTTAGGCTTTCACGAGGTTCTCGTCATACGGAATGGTAATGTCGATCAAAAATATCCTTGACTATGCCCGGTCCATCAGCACAATATCAGGTTTATTCGCAAGAATAGTCCTATCTGTGATGATGGCCCAGTCCCAGTAGAGCCTGGCGCGGTCATTTTCAAGCACGGCCTCTGGCAAGTACTTGTAATACGGCAATTTCCGGTCCACGAGACCGTATTTCAGAGTGAGCTCCTGATGTAGAATTCTGGCTACTAGGTTGTGTCTGTGCAAGTACTCAGAGTTAGAAAGCGCCGAACAACCGGAGATGACATGCCTAAGCGACTCACCGGGATGGCGACAAGCTCAAAAGATGTCGATGGTGCCATCCTTTAGGATGTATCTCCGATAGTTGTTGGTATTAATAACCTGATCCGTATTGCACAGACAAAACCCTCGGTTTCCCCGAATAGGTCACCGAAACGTAGCCAGTTGAGGGAGGCGACCTTATCTACGAAGGGCTCATGTAGAGCCCTGTAGTACCTCCCGTGGAGCTCCTTCTCCTTCTATACGGCTCCCGGTCGGAAATGCTAAGCACTGCTGGGTCTTGCCATTGCTCGTTGGGAAAGGATAGAGGGGTAAGCCCTTTATCACTAGAAATGACGTCATTATAGAATGGATCATCCGGTCTCGCCAGGAAGTAATAACGGAGGCTGCACACTTCACGGTGCAGCCTCCGTTACATGGTGCGCGCTCAGAAAGCCACGCCCACCATGCTTTCGCGGCAAGTACAGCCTCATTACCGACGATTTCGGATGATGTATCCTATGGGATGTCATGGTAGTGCGAACTTTTCTATCCAGGGCATTAAGTTTAGTCTGAGTCCACCTGAGTATGCCAAAGGTATACATAAGGACAGGCATGACCGAACCGTTATATGCGTGTGTCTTATTCACACCGGACAAAAGGCTATTATGTACTTTGGTCAAGCGTGCATAAACCACGTCGCAAACTGACTGTTTCATAACAGCCTCATCGATACCGATGTTCTGTGACATACCCAGGTATCGGTATGTTTCAGCCTCGGAAAGGGTCCTTAAGTTGACGGGCATAGATAAATCTATGCCCTCAGAGTTAGCGACCCTTCCCCTTTCAACATGGAGGACCGCACACTTATCAGACAGTCGCCCTGAAAGATACCCCTTCTTATCCTTATGTGGCTTTCCGCAGTCATCATCCGCTCGCCCAGATGAGAAAAGATCGTACTTCACTGCCCCATACATTGCTCGAGGAAGTCTCTAACTGTACAGTCTATGTTGTACAACTCGAGGACTCTCTTTAGACATGTTTGGGGCACCGAGTCGAATGCCTTTCTGTAGTCTATCCAGGCGGCGGAGAAGTTCCGACGATTGCGTTTCACCACTTTGCCAATGACATTATTATATCATTATGTGATATAAGTAGTGTATTCTCATCTGGTTGGGCTGAATAAATATATAAAAGGAAATGATAAATATACATAAATATATATTTCATATACCAGCACAAATAAATAAGTAATACATAAATAAATAAAAGCCGGACCAGATGGAGGCCCTCGGCAGGGGAGATCAAACGGCTGAGGGTTAGGGGGAAAGGGAGAGAAACCGGCGGACGATGCGTGTGGTATCGAGGAGCACCGCCTTCTGCATTTGAGCCTGGAGCGGTCCGTCACGGAGTCCCTGTCTCCTCAGATGACCCGCGAGGCTGACTGTGATTAACCCGTTTGCAGAAACGACTACAGGAATAATTACAATCGGCAGACCACCCCACATGTCGGTCACCTCGTGAGCCAGGTCCAGATATTTTGTTCGCTTGTCTGTTTCGGCTTTCACGAGGTTCTCGTCATACGGAATTATTATGATTATTATTATTATTATAATTATTATTATTATTAATTAGTTCTACATTGCGACGAATACTGTTACTCTGCGTTTCCTCATCCAATTTTCGACTTCTATACCATTAGCCAAAGGCTTCAGTGGAAAGTATAAATGCAGATTTGATGTCAACCTTGAGGACTAAGTTTCTCAAGGGTGGTAACGAATCTGCAACGAATCTGGTGAGTAATGGGAACGAGAATTTCGTTACTCACCCTCAAAAATTTTGCGATGAGAAGTTTGTATTACAATATCTTTCCTCTATCCTAAGACAAAATATTGTAAATCGTTAACCAAAACTAGATTTTACAATATAATTTTATTTTTGATTTTATTACTACAGGTAAGAAAAACTTTATTGAATAGGATATGACTATTCAATAAATTTACGTAAATTACTTGCATAATGACTACGCTGTTACATTATGCAAGAGCCGGAGACATTTTAAACTGGTAACGGGCAGTTGCAAGGGAGGGAGGGACGTGGTCCCAGGTGGCAGACTATTATATGAGGCTGCATTTCGGAAAATAAAAGTAAGCTCCTTCTTAAAATAGAGATAATTTCCAAACATAGGATATGTTTGCAAATTATTTCAAAGGTGGGGATAAATAAAAAAATACATTTTATTGTTTGATTTATGTTTAAAAATATACAAAGACTAATTTAGACTTAACGATTTTATACTTTTTAAGATACTTGCAAAAATGACGGTAAAATTTTAACGACGGCAGCAACTTATGCCATGTCACTGGTAACGGGACAGGGTATCTGCGTATCTCCATAATATATTATTGATCATAAAAACTATGTAAGCTGTTGACTAAATATAGGTACTACCTATTCAAATATAATTTAAGACCCCAAGAAGGAACATTACTGTCAGAGGAAGTAAAAGGCAAGCATATTCTCTACAACGTAAAGGCAACGATAGCCTAGTGACTAGAGAAGAAGTAAAAGAAATATAGTGCATACTGTGAAACATAAGGAAATGGAGAGCTTTTTCAATAAAATATGAAATAGTAAATGTATCTAACATTAAATAAGCAGCTAAAGAATTTAGGTGAAGAATTATCAAAAATTTCTAGAGGATTCTGTGGAGTTCATGAATGTTGAATTTGAAGAGTGTAAAGTAGGAAGTATAGCTATGATGCGATCATCAAATGCGGAAATCCAATGCGTCCCAGAAAGGAAGACAGAAAATGTACTAAGTATTGTTAAAGATATATTTAAGGACATAAATTGCAACGTAAGTGAAGATAAAATTGTTAACTGTACACGCATTGCAAAAATAAATCGAAGATGCTCCTAACCACGTAGTTATTGTTCAGTTTTCGACATCTTTCATGCGCGATCATTTCTTGGCTTCAGTTTGTAACGAAATAGATATCTCCAACAAGCTTAATTCAACTCAACTCGTTTATTCTGGAAATAAGATGTTGTATAATGGAGCAGCTTCAGCCAACGAAGCCTTGCATACACCGCTAGGATAAAAGCGAAAGAAATTAACTTCAAATACGTTTGGGCGAGGAACGGACGAATATACATGAGAAAGGATGACAATTCTAACTATCATCTCATACAGTTAAGTATTAACTACCAATACGTGATTAGCGAACAAATACTCTGAATTTTTATCGTAAATTGTGCTATTTCGATTACGATATCATCATATTGACTGAAACATAGTTGAATAATACAATTTTAAGTTGGTAGGTACTATATTCCCCTGCCAATTCAGTCTAAATTATTACGAGTAGAATGTTTTCTTAGTAACTGTGATTATTTTGTTTTGTAAACTTAAACTAAGGAATGGCACAGTTCGTAATATTAATTTACCAAACGTTAATTGAAACCTCGTAAATAACTTAAATAGTAATTATACCGCTCCTTTTATGGCCCAAAGTCTAATAGATTTTTGTTATATTAGTAAATTACGAGGTTAATATGCACTTAGTTTATATTATGTTCTTAGAATTAAGCATAAGTATTAGTATAACTTTTATTAGTGAACCGAAAAAAATATAGATAGCAAATGTGCTGTCTCATAATTTAATGTATAACTCAGCCGAGGACTTGTCTAACCAGACATCTGCTTCCATTGGGCAACATAATGACTTGAAATGCAATTCGGTATCAATTACAATTCATTTAAATTAGAAAACGAGACTGCTGCATCAAAGTATAAAAGGCATGACAGCAAGGCAACAATATTCATATTGTTGCGCGCCTAAGTTGACGTCATGTACCCGGCACTAGCGCCATCTGTGTCGGGTAACGGAGCGAGGAGAGCTTTCCAGAAAATGACATCACTAATCTTTCAACCGAATGCGCCATCTGGTGTCGAAACGAAGTACTAAGCTTCTAGAAGCCGACACTCGAACTTTCGGCGCCTTGTCGATTGGTGCGCGAATTTAATTGAATGTTCTGGATGTTTCGGTGCTAATGTGTATTTATAGGCACTGCACGGTGCGATCGGGGAAGTATTGAATTTGGCGAGACAAGCGAAGCTTCGGAGCGAAATAAAGTGAAACAGTGTAGTTAATTATTAGTGTTCTAAGTTTTAATTAGTGTAAAGTGAATTAAAGAGTTAATTTTGGTAATTCAATCGGCAATTTTTATTGTCACGAACCCTCAAGCTCGTAACAATGTTAATGTGTATAATAATGTAAAAAAATGTTATGCATTAATGAACATTGATGAAAAGCTTATAACTTAATGTTTAACTTCAGTAATCACTACGTGGTCGGTTATTCCAATAAAGAAAGGGTTTTAAGAGGTGGCTCCTTGATTTTATCATGTAAAGAATATAAAGATACTGTGAGCCTCTTTGTTGAAAGAACTCTAGAAATGGCATGTTGTGTTGAGTTTGAGCACCTCTTTGATTGAGCACTCCCACGCTCTATAATATATGATACTTTTAAAAAATATGGAGGAAGTTTTTTTGACTTTATAGATAGAATAAATATGTTGTAATATGTGGAGACTTTAATATTATCTCCTAGGAGCTACCTCCACAAATATTAAATTAAGATCATTGTTTAAATAATAAGGTCTTTTTAATTTATTTTTGGAACATGTATAGATAACACTTTTACAAAAGTTAGGCCGTTCCATAAATGTATAATTTAGGAATTGTGTTCTGATCACTGTGGACAAATACTTTCGTTACCTTGTGTTCACAAAAAGCACGTTGATAAAAAATTTGTGCTTGTTTCAGAAAATGCACGTTGATTGGAGAAGTTTACAAGTAACGTAGTAAAACAACTTCCATCATTTAAACAAAACTTGTTTTTACGGATTATATCCCGTATATTAACTTTTTATATTCCCGACGTTTCGAGCGCTTTACAGGCTGAGGTGTTCAACGTCCAGATGTCATAGTTAACGTATTATAACGTATAACGTAAAGTTAAAATTATTAATTTTTGTTAAGATCTACATGCTGTGATGATCCGATTCATACTGTCAGTACCTCAGTACCCCCCCCCCCCCCTATTAACACGAGTGCTGTAAAGTACTCGAAACGTCGGGAATATAAAAAGTTAAACACGATAAATACCGTGAAAACAAGTTTTATTAAAATGTATAGTGTTTGCGTAAATATAAGAAACTTCAATCACTTTTATATTAAAATAATCCAGATTTTTGTATGGAACATTACTTAAGCTTATTTGAAATGAATTTTATAATACTTTTACTTTTAAAATATTCTCCTTGAATAATCGCAAGGCAATCAATAATTAGGTGACACTAAGAGTCCATAAGGGCAGACAATATGTGTAGTGTATTCCATAGCCAAGTATTTGTATTTAAACAACATAGTAAAGACGGCTTCTAATAACATTAAAATTACATGGAGTATAATTAATTGTGAAACTGGAAAAATCAACTTTCGCAATTCAAATTACCAGTTGTACCAACTTATAATAACAAATCAACGAATACAGATCAAGATGTTGCAATGATTTTTGAGAAATATTTTACTGATATTCCGATCTTAACCACTAAGTCTCTCAATTCTTCTCCTACCGTTTAATTTCTCTACTGCCAACATTTAGTAAATGTTTTGGAAAAAATATTCTTGTTTAAATGTATTTTTTTATTTTAAATAATTTACTACACAAAAATCAGTTCGGTTTCACAAGAAGTCGCTTGATAAATGATGCTAGTGTTGAGCTGATTAAATATGTCTACAATGCATGGAAAAATTCACAGATTGCTTTGGGTATACTCTGTGACGTATCCAAGACCTTTAATTGTGTTTACCATGAAACATCAACACTACGGTATAAGAAGTGCTGCTTTTAAACTAATTATTTTAGTAACAGAACGCAAAAAGTTGTTATTAATAGTAAGAGTTCTTCCGGGTCTTTAGTACAAATGGGTGTGCTTCAAGGCTCAATTCTCATCCCCTTTCTATTTCTTGTATCACGACTTACCTTACATATATAATAATAACCATGATATAGTATTATTTGCTGACGATACTTCAATAATTTTTAAATTAAAACGACAGTTACTAAATTTAACGTAATAAATAATGCTATATCTAAATTAGCAAATTCATTCAATGTTAATAATTAGCGTTTAAATGGCACTAAAACTAAATTTATGAAATCCATAACTCTAAATATAAAACATCTAAATACCAATGTAATATTAAATAGGGAGGAGCTGAGTATTGTCAATACCACCATTTTTTAGGGTTCCGTAGTCAACTAGGAACCCTTATAGTTTCGCCATGTCTGTCTGTCCGTCTGTCCGTCCTCGTTTAATCTCTGTGACCGTTAGCACTAGAAAGCCTATTATTATATACTAGGTACCAATATGTGTATCAATCACGCCGACAAAGTGGTAAAATAAAAATTGGAAAAATATGTTTTATTAGGGTAGCCCCCCTATATGTAAAGTGGGAAATGATTTTTTTTAATTTCAACCCTAACGTGTGATATATTGTTGGAAAGGTATTTAGAAATGAATAGGGGTTTACTAAAATCATTTTTTGATAATGTCAATAATTTCGGAAACCATCGCTCCAAAAGCAAAAAACAATGTGTCCCCCCCCTCTAACTTTTGAACCATAAGTTTAGAAAATTTTAAAAAAAATCTGAAAAGTAGAACTTTATAAGGACTTTCTAGGAAATTCATTTTGAACTTGGATGGAAACAACAATACCCACTACCGGGAGCAGTTGTAGGAGCGCGGAGCGCTGCTGGAGCGCGAACATAATGGATACCCACTTTTAAACTCATAAGTGAACACTTATTGTGACGAACGGGAAACTACGGAACCCTACACTGAGCGTGGCCCGACACGCTCTTGGCCGGTTTTATTGAAATAACACTAGACGTAAAGCTTCAATTCAATTTTGATATATACCCCCCCCCCCCCCCCCCATATATCAAAACTAGCAAACAGACAGATCAGCAGCATATGCTGTAAAAACCACCACCAGTGTTGAAACAGCCAGACTAGTTTACTTTAACTATTTCCATAGTATAATGTCTATGATATTTTGCTATGAGGACACGCGAATGACACAGAAATTATATTTGTTTTATAGAAGAGAGCCCTCCCTCTAGAACAATCTATGATTAAGAACTTAAAAAGTTGCTCAGACAAAAATTTAAGGAAATTAATATATATTAATATATAAATATAAAAGACAGACATAGACAAAAATTTAAGGAAATTAATATATATTAATATATACCCAATAATTTTATGAAAATGTAATGTACGTACACAAAAATAGTTTTACAAAAAATAAGTGATATTCATTCTGTAAATACTAGGAACAAACACAAGCTAGTAGTACAATTTAATCGACTCCACCAAGTCAGTAATTAATTCTTGGTGCAATGAATACGTTTTTACAACAAAACCCCAGAAAATATACAAAATTTGACATGCACAAAGTTCAAAAACTTCATTAAACTAAATTTGTATAAAAAGAGTTATTATAAAATTAAGGAATTTATGGACGATAATAACCCTTGCGAAATTTGATCGCCACCAAGCTATTTCTAATTTATTTTGTGTTGTTAATTATAACATACATGATTGTAAACTATTATTTTTAATAAAGTCTCGCTGGGTTTCTTGCTGGCTCTTTCCAGGACAGAGGTTTTTTTCCAACTCGTGGTAAATTAACAAAGTGACTTGATAGAATCAGGCGTTACTGTGCGGAAATCCATTATAATAAAGATATTAATAGTTACTTTGCAACCATCCACTCTATTAAATACAATGATGTGTCTTACCTAGATTGAAGAGCACCTCCCACCCTCCCTCAATTGCGTGCACTAATCCCGTCACCACTAATCCCAGCGCCACTGGCCACCGCGTGGCCACACACGACAAAATTAAGAAACTTTGACCAGTTATAATTCTTAAACTACTGGTTTAAATTGAATGAAATATGAAACATACCGTGTTCATACAATGCCTGCTTGGTTAATGAAAACCCAAGTTTCTAGTTTTATCCACAACGAATTTATATGGGGCCGAAAATGGCCTGAATTGCTTCGAGAAAAGGATGGTACGGCCGTGCCGCTGTTTTGCTCGACTTGGCGGGGGCACTCCCGTGCCCCCAGATATGTTTATAAATGACACTAAGGATTTGCATTATTATTTTTTTTACTCTTATTTAATGTTGTCATGTAGCGGCCGAATAAGAATATTTAATCGACAAGTCAATTCCTTGGGTGTTTTATGAGGCGACAGCGCAAAACTAAAACAGAGGATGAGCAGTAGCATCTTCCTTTTAACAACTTAATAAATAATTGTGGTTGCCAGCTCAAGACAGCAACTATGGCAAATATGGCAAATATCTCTCCTATAGGGCAATCTATGGAGGAGGTTTATTTTCAACAGTTGACATTGATAAGCTATTAAATATATTTAATATTAAATATATGACATTGATAAACTATTTTATTTTATTTGACAGTGTTGTTTTTCATGAAAGCGCAAATGGCGAAAGTATTATTTTATTACTTCGTTTTTAAGAAATTTACGCATCTTTAAGTTTTTCATATGCATTAAAAATATACGGCTTCTTAATTTCAATAATTTCATAAATTAGAAATAAAATAAGATAAAGAAAATGGCGAAAGGCACAGAAACAATCAGTTTGTGATTCAATTAACATTCTTGTGGTAAAATTTAAGTGATTGATTCTTGTATGTATGTACATACATTTATTATCTACATGTTATTGATTTCTCGAAACGCCTCTAAATTTTGAATAAATTTTTGTGTTTAGATTATGTTTTATTTTCGAACATTATATTATAGTAGGTAGGTATATATTATACAGGGTTTCATCCCTATTAGAACTGTTGGTCTGATACTAGGTACTGGTGCTATAAATATCTTAGAATCCCCAACAATATATTGCGAAACTTGCTACTATTTTATTTTATTAGAACACGTAATAGTTGTTTTTTGCTACAATGCCTATTTTTTGTAGTACAATTGAATAAATAGCAAAGATATGAAATGATTGTGTGAACCATAGAACCGAATTCTATTGTGTGACCCATACCATTACCATAACAGCCTATGAAAAGACTACTGTTGAACATACTATACCTCCGCATACTAGGTATCCTCATCCGGAGAATATTCACTGTAGTTGCTATTTGTTGCATCAGAAATATTAAGAAGAAGTATTAAGAATCAAGACGATTGCTGATAAACGATTACGTACGTGTAATTTTGACATTTTATGTTAAGATGGAGTGGTGAGTGCGCCCACTATGCGCTAACGTACGTCAGTGTTCCGAGTAAAAGATAGTTTGTTGAAAGTGAATTTGCAAAGTGATAGCATAGCTCCTCCCGATGATACTCGGCGCTGTGGCCACTAGTGTCAATGCGACCGCAAATTCTTCACACTCCCAACTAACTCAATTGCCGCCGTAACTTTTAAGATGGAATTTGATTCGCACGCGCCTTTGTTGCTGAGCGTGAAGTGCTATCTTCAAAAGTTTCAATGCAACAAGTGCATAATTGGTACGATTAATTATAAAGGGTATAAAAAGTGCTTAAATTTTTGTTTACAGAATGTTAATTGTATTGTGTTAGAAAGAAATAGACTATACAAAATGTTACCGCTTTTTAATTGAATTCAAGTATGGATATTACATATTTTGGCATACCCATATTTGGGCATTATTTTAATCTATTTGTTTTTGAGTAACAAATTATGTTCAATTTTTGTAAGGATTGCCGTAAATATTTTTCTTGAAATTCATTTTATATCCGAACGCTGAGCTGCAAGCACAAAAAGCTTAATACCAAGCCACATAAAACCAACACCTGTTATACTAAACAGACAAAGCATATAACTTCAACTGAGTACAAATCAGCCATACATATTTTTACCTAAGTAATTTAAAAATTAAGAATATTGTTTTTCCCTAGCGTATAGCGTTTGGTCTTTAATCATCGTATTGTATAATAAAAACACTGCGTAATTTAGAGCCATAGTTTCCCATTTCCGTATAAATATGTAAGTTTTGATTTTATCTCCCATAAAAGTGAAATTTATTGAAGGTTCATTATAATGCAGCGCAATAAAAGTTATAACCAACTTTTTAATTAAAAGTCTCTAGGGTTGAGAACCAATTTTAAATAAAATATAGAATTTAAAAAAAAAGGTAAAATCTTATTAGGTTCATCATAGAATTTTATATTATAATATCGTCAAGAAGGCGACTCGTATGTTGGGATTTTTTTTGCAGTTTGATTTTGCAGATTCGTGCAATTTTAAGCCATCCTTTGTATAAGATTTTTTGCCTTGAAAACGTAGTTGGTTGTAAAAAGGATGATCTTTTTGATCGTGATGTACACCTTATGGCGAGAATATAAATGTGTATTATTAGAACTAGTATTTAATCAAGCGTCGCCATTTTAGCAACTTAAGACAGTTTATCAGGTAGTTTATATTTTTAAGTATAAAGTTGATATCGAAAGGGACTTAAGAGAATCTTACGGCTTCCAATAGATGATGTGATGATGTGAAAGGCCAAGTCCGGTGAAGAAGAGAGGTGTTAAAAATCTCAAGAAAACTGGTGCTACGTTAAGATTTCCAAACAGCTAGTCACACATAGTGATTATAGAAAATCACACCCTAAAAAGGAAACGCTCTTAACTCATATTCACTTTTAACGGACCATTAATCTGTCATATAATAAACGAAACAAAATTTGTATTAAAACTTACTCGGACACCAATCTTGGCTATACATTTCAATGGTAGTATAAATAGTGATATATTTTATTATAAGTATATTATAATTTAAAAATGCAGGAAGTATTTATGTTAATTGGCTCCTATTTGATATTAACTACGGGTGCCATGCCGGCTTTGTTAACCCCATAATCCATTCAGATTATATTGATTCAAGTTAAGATTTTCTCGATTGTATGCAAATATTATCCAGCGTTTTAAATTGGATGAGTAGTAATAATTTATAAAACAAATAGGGGTTTTAAATAATGAAAACTTTTCTGAATATAGAGTTGTTTTCTTATGCGTATGGTCCATAGAGACAAAAACTCGCAGAATTTGTTTAAAAGACTCTCTCTTTGTGGTTTTTATAAAATATCAAATATAAAATTAGTGAATAATAATAATAAAATATATATAAAATAAAAATAGTGAACTCTTCAGTTTATGTTGCAGCCATAATACATCTGCAATGTGGCTCTTTTAGACATACCACATAATGTAAATAAATTGTCTCGACATTTGTTAACATTAACCTACATTTAGAAATTTCGCAGGCTTACTGTGTCGTAAGAGGCACATTGTAATTACTCTCTACAATTATAGTATTATTTCTATTTTTAAGGAAACGTATTTATATGAGTGTAATGTAAATATTAATTGCAACGCATTACTATTTTAAAAAATGTTTAAATTGTTATGTAATATTACCTTTGATGAGCTATCATAGCGTTGTCTAAAAATATAAAATTAATCGAAAAGTATATAAAGGAAAAGGGTCGCAGCGGGACTGTAAAAACTACCGTGGCATCAGCCTTCTTAGCATTGTGGGAAAACTGTATGCTAAGGTACTGATTGAAAGGGTCATAAAAGAAACTGATGGAAAAATTTGGGATATGTAAGCGGGATTCAGAAAGGGAATGGGATGTACAGATCAAGTCTTTTCCATGCGCATGATCGCGGAGAAGTTTTTGGCCAAAAACCAAAAGGATTTTTGTGCGTTCATGGACTTGGAAAGGGCCTATGACAGAGTGGATAGGGATGTGCTATGGCAAACACTGAACTCATTTGGGTTAAGCGCTGGCTTGATACAGGCATTGGGGTCTACTCGGACTGGTTTGACATCCATAAAGGTGTCAGACAGGGCTGTGTGGCTTCCCCGTGGCTTTTCAATCTATTTATGGACAGTTGTTTGCAAAATTTGAAAGTTGAAGAATGCGGATTAAGAATGGGTGAGTTAACCGTCTAATGCCTTTTGTACGCCGATGATCAAGTTATCCTTGCGTCGTCGGCGGCCGAGTTGCAAATGATGGTTACATTAATGAACAGATCATTAAAAGAAAGGGGTATGAAAGTGAACGCAAGTAAGAGGAAGGTTATGGTTTTTGAAAGAGAAGAAAGTAAAACGATTTGTGAAATAAGAATAGAAGGGGAGTTGATCGAGCAAGTAGATGAGTTTGTATATTTGGGCTGCGTATTTAGCAGGGATGGGAGATATGATAAGGATATAGAACGACTCGACTCACTCTAATGTGAAGAGTCAAAATGTGGCAAAAAAGGCACGTATGGCAATTCACAATGCTGTGCCTACTTTAACGTGTGGTAGCGAAAGTTGTTCCCTACTTTAACGTATGGTATTGGTGTGGTAGAAGAAGCACGAGAGTAGAATCAACGCAGTAGAAATACGGTCCTTAAGGAGTATGTTAGGGCTGAATCTGAACGACAGGGTAAGAAATTGTGTAATAAGAGAAGAGTGTGGTTTGCAAGATGATGTTGTGACCAGGATTAAGAAAGGAATGCTTCGGTGGTTTGGTCATGTGGAAAGAATGAATGAGGAAAGAGTGACAAAGAAAATTTATGTTGCAGAAGTGAATGGCAGAGTCGGAAAGGGACGTCCTAGGCGAAAATTTATCGACCAAATTGGCGATTTATTGAAAACAGCCAAATTAGGAGTACCCTTAACCGACGAGCATGTATGCGTAGGTGTATGGATGTGAAGGAGGCGAAAGAGGTGTGTCAGAATAGTGCCAAATGGAAGTCTGTAGTCTCTGCCTACCCCTCTGGGTAACAGGCGTGAGTGTTCATATGTTATGTTAATAGAAAAGTTTTCAATAATTTCATACCACATTCAATATCGCAGATAAAAATTATCCGCATGGCCTCTTGCAAATCTTTTTGGCCCTTTGAACTCCTGTAAGCTGTTTTGATTTCATAACATTCAATCTTTATGAAAAAGATGAAATTCAAATAGGCCTTATTAAAAATAAAAGGAAAAACGAAGTTGATTTTAATTACATATAGAAGCGGTGCAAGACAATTCACTACTCCATAAATAAATAAATAAATAAATTTATTCACAAGAAATATGGTACAAAGATGTTCTTATAAAAATAATAATGATTCACATATTTCACCAATTTTGGTATATGAAAACTTATTTACTAATTGACTTATGGTTAGAATATACAAAAATTTAAGTAAAATTAAACATGCATCACTTTACAATCTTAATATTAATCGTTTAAAACACAATCAGATAAGAAACAGCATTTTACAGTCAATAGAAATATCCACCCGTGGTTTTCGCGTATAAGCTGATAGATGGATACTGAAACAGATGATTGGCGGCAGCATCTTCCGCGGGTGAAAAAAGGCGTAGCTGTCATTGAAAATATTCAAACAATTCATATCAATGCAATAAAATTGTAGGCGACTTTGGTGAACTATTCATGCACGATCTATTGCATGCACCCAACAGTTTTTGTTTTAAATGCTGTTGTTATATGTGTTGTTGTTACGGCCAGGAGAAATTATTTTATACTTTTTTATACTTTGAAGTCCGTTGAAAATCATAAGATATTAATTTTTATATATAAAAATCAATTGCTGTCTCGCGAAAACTCGAAAATGGCTCGGCCGATTTTGATGAGTATTTCTGTGTATTTGGGTGAGTCCCTGGATGGTTTAAAGCTCAATTTGACCCGGTAGGTGGCGCTGTTGTAGAGATTCATAAACTATCCGTGCAAAGCCGGGGAGGATCGCTATTTAGTTTATATAAAGCATTATTTGTATAGGTACACTCGCTAGTGGCATACATCTTGCGGTGACGCAACTTGGGTTACTAGGATGTATTTTACATGCAAGCTGATCGCCGCGCCCTTTTCCACGCTCATCACTCAGTTTCTATCCTAGAAACTGAGTGACGTAGCTCGTCACTCGTTCCTCTGAAACGGTTCTAAAACAGAACTTCATTTGCTCTCTCTTGAATATCTTTACTAAAAATTAGAGACTCATACGACTATTTCATTCAAAAATGAAAATATTTGTTTAAATTTCTGTATTATTAATAACTGGCATTGTTTCATAACTGTTCACACATACTATCTAGTTTTATAAAATCAATTGATTCCGTGTATTGGCGGTATGAATCCAATTATTATCATCTCTCTTCTACATCATATCATTCCGTGGTTGTCAGGAGAGGCCGTAGAAGGAAATGAAACAGAGGATGGACAACAGCATCGCCCAGGTAACAAGTGAAAATTAAAAAAAAATACAGTTTCTAATCCGCTTATTAATCTTGGCAACTATAGTAAATAGATACAGATCGTCTCAAAGGGATACCCATGAGCCAATCTATGATAAACATAGGAACACAGGCCTTGTACAGCGGTGGACTTTTGATAGGCTTTAATGACTAAATTTATATATTTCTGTGTGTTTGAGCAACTCTACATACATAATTTACTACATTTTTATTCTGAAAACGAGTTGAAGTTTCTCTACACACCTGTCCTGTTGTCTGGTCAAAACAATATTATATCTATAGAATATACATTGGGGGCTTTCGTTTTCTTTTAATATACGAAGTTTGAATATTGTATTAAAAATTTTTAATTTATTAAAGAACCGCCCGGGCTTCGTTGAGGTAACAGCTATTAATGAACCGTCATTCAGATGTAATATAATTATCAAATGCCTCTATATTTTTTTCCAAAACTATTTCCTACATCACTCCTGATATTGCTCTCTATCTATTAGCGAAGTTTAGCCGCAAATGGTTGGGCCCCTCCAAAGATTAGCCCAACCAGACAATTAAAAAAACGGTTCTTCATGCTTTCACGGTATGCAAATAATGACGAAAAATGATGATAATGATTATTGAGCTTAAAAGAAGCCGATGAAGAAGACATATATGTATTATTATACATATGTTGTCGTGTATATCATTCATAGTGTCTTATTCGAATAAACAATCATTGAAAATAAGACCATGAAGCTTATTATTACTGCAGCAGTAGACATCGTGCATTCTTTAACGCGCTGCCCTTCGCTTTACGTCTGGGGTAAAGGAGATGGTTATATCGCCGTCTATAGCAAGCCAATACCGTTATGACACTCATGGGGCGAAATTGGGTGATGAATTATCCATCACGCCTCCACAATATGTAAAAACAAAATCTACACCGGTTCTCCAACAAACTCTGGGACATTTTTTCAAATACCATGTTAGAATTTATTTTACAACTTACAACACAAACAATACAACGTCACGTGTCTATCTAGTAGTATTTTAATATCAGTTTTAACAATATATCAGTATACAGTGGACTACACAGTTTATAGGGCTCAGTAAGGAGTGTGTATCTCAAACACACGTTTTTGTGTCACAGCGTCTTGAGTGGCGGCCTTAAGTGACCGCCCTTATCTATACCAAACACGTCGCTGAACGCTTTTCACGGAACTCTTAGGCTTATAGAATAGAAGTTAAAAATTGGTAGGAGACGCGCTGAATGATAGTAATTGCAATGTTTAGAAAATTAATACTGCCCACATAAAACTAACAACTCGAAAGAAAGACAATTACACAAGGTCTGTTCTACCCAAGGTTAACAAGTAGAGAAACCCATATAGCATTAAGCTCGCCTTTTGTACAAAATCTTTGGTGCAATAAAGAATAAAATAAATAATAAATAAATAAAGATATTGATAATGAATAATTGTTTTAATTTTTTTTAATAAGCTCAATCTTCCAAAAACGACCCCACAGAAAGTGTACCTGGTCGAGCCCAGGCGGTTCGACAAAAAATGAGATTGACTTCATTATGACGACCAGACGAAAACTTTTCAGTGCTATATCATCCATGCGATCGGAGTTAAGTTCTGTAAGACCCGTTGCAGAAGAACACAAAAACTCTCCGATCACACTCTTAATCTTTTTTTAAAGTAAACGAGCATACGGTTCACCTGATGTTAAGTGACTACCGCAGCCCATGACCAACCGCAACACCAGGGGAATTGCAGGTGCGTTGCCGGCCCCTTAGAAAGGAGTAAGCTCTTCTCTTGAAAGTCTCCCGGTCTTATCGGGTCGGAAAATTCGCCGGTGATAAATTTCGATATTTTAAAAAATATCACAGTCCTAGTTTGAACTGATCAGTTGAACTGACCATATGTTTTTTTTATAGAAGAGGGGGGCAAACGAGCATACGGTTCACCTAATGTTAAGTGACTACTGTTGCCCATGAACATCCGCAACACCAGAGGAATTGCAGGTGCATTGACAGCCCTTTAGAAAAGAGTAAGCTCTTTTAATGAAGGTCCCCAGGTCGTATCGGTCCGGAAAAATCGCCGTGGGGAACACACAGGGAGGTCCACAGAGAGGTGCATACGCGGAAGAAAACTCCTAGTGAAACGTACCGCCAAGCATCCAGATGGTGTGGATGGTATCGGAAGGTTTGCTGCGTGGTGCGTTAATGAAAATTGGCGACTGGAATTCCGATCCGAAAAATTCCTCAGAGCACTCTTCGTGATAGATGCGATAAAATACGCAAAGAGATGCAACATCTTTTCTCTGTTATCTATCTCTTATATATATATATATATATATATATATATATATATATATATATATATATATATATATATATATATATATATATATATATATATTCTCTACTATCTATCATCTCATTGCTATTAGACGGCATTGGCATACAGGCAACTGAACAGCACTTAACTTACGCACACATCATCGCTGGAGTCACACGCAAATGACTCCAGCGATGATGTGTGCGAACGATAACGACGACAACGCTCTATTAAAGAACTACAGACCGATTTATCTTCTACTCCGCGACTACGTGCTGTTTTCGAAAGTCATTGTGAATCGTCTCTCACGCAGATTCGACTACTTCCAGCCTCCTCCTCCCTCCTCCCGAACAAGCCGGTTCTCGAGTGGCAGGCTCGTACCGGCAGGTGAAGTGTAGGGTGTTCCCCCACAATATAGAGTGAACTGGTAAGACATTCAGGAAGTCGATGGATGCAGTTGGCTCGGGACCGTGCTTTGTGCAATTCCTTGGGGGAATTTGTTTGAATGATGAATTAGCTTAATCTTAAAATATTAGAATAAGTATTAGATGTTCAATAAAAAAAAAATCCTTTTTTTCTTCTTTACTTTACTGAATATCATTTAGATATATTTCTTTTCACAATTTCACAATTTGAATTCCAATTATACATAACATTTTTGCTATTTGGATTTCAAATCTAAAAGCAAAACAACGGTGTAACAGCTCCTAAGTTACGCAATCTTAAATTCAAAGATAAACTGAAATGAAAATATTGTACGTTCATTATATGTATGTTAATTAAATGTATCTATCATATTGTTGTTCAATATGATGAAAACAAGAACAAGTGTTTGCACACAGTTGTGGCCAAAACAATAGATAAACATAAATTATAATGAAAACTAGCTTTGTAAAACATTGAGAGCTGTTTGTTTCGTGCCATGTTCAAGCGAAGGCGTATCATTTTATGAGTTAAAATATATTTCATTCTATTCCATTTTAATTGCACTACATATGTACGGGGAATCGAGTTTCATCACGTACACAAACAGTGTTTAAACACTCGAGAGTTTTCATTTTATTGATATATTTTGCATGTCGTGACTATTTCAGAAATATATTACAAAGATATTACTAGTTACAGACAATGAGTAGCAGCAATCACATATATCATACAAAATTATGGTCGTTTCTTACTTGTATGAATTACGCTCAAAAATACTTTAAATATAATAAGATAAAAAGTCCTTGAAATAAGGTTAACTGCGAGAGGTCCCGAAATTGGCACTTTAATCCGAGGTATTTAGAAAAACGGCGTTTATAAGTAATTTGCGAGCGCTTTCTTATTGCAAGATATCTCATTCGCTTTCGAATTGCAAGATATCTCATTCAGTTGTTATTATATATTTGCGTGATTATATGATTAAAGACGTTTTAAAATAATTAGTTCGATTTGCGTCAAAAGCTGGTCCGAACGCATGCTTCAGTTTGAAAATGTGTTCAATATTTTCTGTCAAATTTACCAGATTGTTATCACATCTTGAGTTTGAACTTGAAATCCATAATGTTAACATTTGAGTCTCGTTCGTACTATACTTTGCAAATTTTGGTTAGGAATTGTATCTGATTCCGACCGCCCTAAGTAAATAAAATAGAGTTAGGTTTTGGACACCATGTATCATTATTCCAACTTTTTCATCAACATTTTGTAAGAATTTTCATTGATATTATTGAACAAAATTATGGGAAAGGGGGAAAGGTACTCAATATTTTCTTTTAAAGTTCTCGAAATATAGTTTCAACGTTTACTATTAAAAGTATAAGGGAGGAAATATAATTTAATATTATTTGTTCCGTGTAAGTTAAACTACTTAAGAATTGAAAATGGGCATAAACTGACATTAACCGCGGCTGCAATTTGCTGATAGTAGGTAGTCATAAATTCTAAAATTGTTTTCACTTCACTAAACTTGCATATGTCAGCTTTGTGTTGTTGTCGATTGTAAAACTTTCTGATGAGAGTTCAATCTATGACCAATATTGAAGTAGTGAAATGTATAATAGTATTTAAGGTAAAACACTAATTTTATTAATGTATAACCAATGACCTCAGTGAATGATTATTTCTACGTTCAATCTTTAAAAACTCATTCTAACCATAGGAAAAGCTCATGTTCCGTCAGCAGACTGGATATTTTACGTTTGGTGTAATATTTAGTTACACCGCATACATTAAATTTTATACGTGGTAGAGCCACACTGCAGCTATATTATGGTTGTAGCATGAATGGGTTGGCTCGACCGGGGAAGGACCACGCTCTAACAGAATACCAGCGTAAAATAGCAGCTTAATGCTGCTGTAATTCGTATGGTGAGTGAAGAGAACCGGAGACCCGTTTTACTGGAATCGAGGCATTCCATTTTAGTTCTCAAGGGTGACAACGCATATGCATTTTGATTCTCAATCGAGGTTAAATATTGATAGATGTCTATGGGCTACAGCATCCACTTACCATCAGGTATCACCCTTATCCTATATTAAAAAAACCTATTTTAAAAAAGATATCTGATATGTGTGGATCTACTTATCGTTTCCCGTATTCGCTTCCTAAATCTTACGACCATGAATTGGAACAGGGTGATTTATTTGCTCTCACACCAGTATCACACATAAAACTTAAAAAAATCGCTTAGTCTTTTGTGGTATTAACACTTCCAAGAGTTTGTTTCCTAAACTTAGGTGATTTCATCACCTTACTACGAAAGGAACTGTGTATCTATTCGTTTGACCTTCATAAAAGTCATATTCTCCGAAGCTTATAATCACATCTCTGAGAGATTAATTTTAAATAATATTAACAAACAACAATTTTAAACTTAGCAAATAGGAATACAAAAAATATTTATTGATTCGCGTCTATTTGTCTGCATAACCTATTAAATTAAAAAGGCATATATTATAAACATGGTGTATTTCTTTAACAAAATTATATGTTATAAGTACCACCATTTAATTACTATGGTGCTTGCTTATTATAGAGTATATCTTTGATAATTTATTTATAAAATTCAACCAAGCAACAAACTTTGACAAAAATATGATATAAACGAACAAACGTGCGTTATGAAGTTCGGAAATTTTATAATGCGAATATCTTCAGCGTAATGGAATGTGCTAGGAATTTAGCTAGTAAGCGATTTAGTATTTCGAAACTTATTTTTTAGTTTATAATATCATATCGAAATTATCATAAGCAAAATATCGTGGAGAAATCTGGATTTAGGAATTTTATACAATTCGCACTTTTATGCGCTGAAGAAAAGTGACAGTATTTTCGCTTTTAATCAAATCACATGGAACACAATCGAAACTTTATCGTTTTAGTACATTTTTTATAATTAAATTATTTAAAATGGAATTTAATTAATTAATTAAAATGGAATTCGATCTTTTTAATACACTGATTATTAAAATACGATTACAATTAATATAATATTTGCGGTTTAATTCATAAAAATCCGTTCCATCACTTAATACGCCCATGAGTCTCAGTTACTTCTTTTTCAGCCTATTCTATATAAAAAAAATAATACTTATAAGTAATGTGGATTTACTATGAAACTCTCGCGTGTGAAACTTTAATGCCTGCCACACACTACATACGAAATCCCGTTTTGCCCGTAAAATTTCGAACGGAAAACTACCGTAGGTGTGTGACGGGTCCTTGATTTTATATGGACTTGCTGCGTTCGGAATCTCGAACCGGTATTTCGAAACGGAATTCCGTATGTATTGTCACAAAAGTTTTTACGACTTAAGACAAGAATTATGTGGAATTAAATAAAATAAGTAAATAAATGCCTTATTTCTTTAATAATACAAACAATATGAAATACAGTAGATTAATCCTCCTAGTAATGAAATGAAATTATGCATAAGGTTTGTACCTAATTGGTTTTTTTTGGATTTTCACATGGTTTTCATAGCAGAAACATAATGATATAAGATTTTTTTATGGATTGCGGGATATGCGGGATAAGACATTCCATAAGACGATTTAAGCTTCGACTATTACAATAATATTAGATTAAAATTGTTATTTTTGTGACAGTCCACTGCATCGTAGAAGGTTGATCGCATTTTTAATATCGTTGTTTAACGTTTTTCTAATCTATTATACTTTAGCAAAGTATAAATATTTATGAATATTATACGCTTATGTAACATACGAAAAGCAATTATTGTACACTATAAGCGTAGTATAGATGTTTTGTCTGACAAAGGCTGGAGAGTCTTACTTTTTAATTTTATATTACGGCCTTTGAAATTATTTTCATACATCATTGCGAACAACTTTTCGACATATACTTTCCGTTCTACCGGTACTTGTTATTAATTTTTGACTCATGGGCTTACGCACACTAAACAATGTGCATACCTGCACTACAAGTAAGACCAACCTACTATCGTGAGAGAAAAATACATTAATTATACAAGATTTATAATCAATTGATCGAACATAAGGTTCAAAGGACGACGAGAACTAAATCTAAAAAAAATTGGTAAGCGACTTTTTGTACGTATTGACTATGCAGATTTAAAGACCTTAACAAAACAAAAACACGATAGACAGCAGTCTTGTCTATCCAAAGGGCCAGTTTGTTATACTCTGAAATTGGAATCGCGCCAACCGCTCGACACTGTTTGAAGATACGTTCAACTAACTTTTAAACATCGTTGGCTGTTCTTGTTTAAGCTCTTCTTTTACTTTAATGCAAAAGGTTAGAAAATACCTTTAGGTACGAAAAATTGTTTTGTTAGGAATATTGTTGCTTCCGCATATCGGTAATACACAGTTTAATAGCATCATTAGCCTCTAATAAACCCTAAGGGACATTGACCTCTTCCGGAGGATTTGCCTTAAAGTCATGCTTGGAAAGCGAATTGACAACCGCAGTTCCAGACGTTTTACACCATTAAGCTTTCGTAGAAGAGTAATATTATTATTATTAGTTAGTTTTTGTTGTGTTTAGCTCGAAACGCACAAAATAAAGTATTAATGTAAATAAACGGAATACTCTTGTTTTTAGTGACGGTGTTCGGTTTGTATATAATTCAGTTTAAACTTCAAACAAGGAGGCTACAGTTCCGTTGTAACATCTGTGGACTAATATGGAATGCCTTACTGCTTTTTAAAGTTTGTTTCAAGAAGGTTAGAACTAGTGCTAAAAAGATCTATTTCTGAAATAATACTAGTTTTTTTTACGGAATTATTTTTCATGACCACGGGCAGTCCCCGTCCGTGACCAAGAGTGCTGTAAAGCGTTCGAAACGTCGGGTATTTAAAAAGTTAAATATACATAAGATATAAATATACATAAGTAAAAATTAGTATTATTTCAATGTGTAGTGTTCGCGTAAATATAAGAGATCTATTTCTGAAAAATGTTTGTTATACATGTTGGTGGAACGACATATATAAGAGTTACGTGTATAGTTTTTATGAAACCGTGGAGGAATGAATAGTGGTAACGAACGTGAGGAGCGCACTGGAAGACGAACGCTTGCTGGAAGTAAAAACATAGACAAAAGAGTGGGTGAATATATTAATGAATTTAGAATTTTATATAGAAGAATAATGTCAAACATTTTACGTCTGTTAAAAAGACTTAGCATGTTGTGTCTGCACAAAGCTTCATTATATGATTTGTTCTCAATACCGTAATGATAGTTAAGGGACTTCAAAAACTTTTTTTGTACTTTTTCTATCCTCTCAATATGTATTTGATAAGAGGGGCTCCATACCCTGCTGCAAAAATCAAGGATTGAACGTACAAAAGAAAAGTATAACAGTTTGAGAGTTATACCCTTATTAAATGGTTTTGTTATTCTTAAAATAAAACTCAAACTTCGAAAAGCTTTACTTATAATATGGTCTATATGAGAGTTAAAAGATAATTTTGAGTCTACGATTAGGCCAAGATCTCTTGTTGTAGTAACCCTTCTTAGAATGATGCCATTCAGACAATATTCAAAATTTATTTGGTTGACTTTACGTGAAAAAGATAGCACATGACATTTGTCAGTATTAAGATATAATTGATTAGTAACACAATATTTTTCTACAATAAGCAAATCTTGTTGCAGTTTGAGACAGTCGTCTCTTGACTTAACAATTTTATATATTTTGGCATCATCAGCGTAAAGAAGATGTTGACTCTCATTTAATGTTAGTCCAATATCCTTAATATATAAGGAAAACAGAAGCGGGCCAAGATGAGATCCTTGAGGAATACCTGAAGGTACAGGTAGAAATTTTGAGGTGAATCCCTTAATACATACAGCTTGACTTCTATTTTTTATGTACGATTCAATCCATCTAAGAAGGTTGCCATGTACACTTGCCTTTGCGAGCTTTGCTATTAGCTTATTAAACTATGGTTAATTTTGTCAAAGCCTTTAGAGAAATCAGTGTACACGACATCCACTTGTAGATTGTCATCCATGGCTCTTCGCAAATATTCCGTGAAAGTTATCATATTAGTATTAACACTTGAATCTAAGGGACGGTGGCAGCACTGTGCTCTTGTTTACATCAGCTCCGTAGTTTTATTTCTATTAAAATTAAAGATTAGTTATTATTGTGGTGAACTGTTTATAAGCTAAAATATTGATGTGCAACCTTTGTGTGTGAATGTTATTTATGTGATCAGAAACTAACTTTGGACAAAATTGTGCTATGAACAATACGTAAGTGTTTTTAAAATTTACAAACTTAAAACAAAATAATGACGTCTTACTAGTAAACAATAGTTGTAACAGCAATAAGAAATAAGTATTTTTCTCTCTGTGATAATACTTATTTCTTATTTATATTGATATCTGTGCACTAAAGATATTTTTGTTGTTGTGAAGCAATAAAAAGATCGTTTTTTCTTACGACTTGAACCACCACCGATTGAATTGAGCAATCAGCGCGTTTCTTTGTTAGACATATACATACACTCAGCGACATCTAGCAGGCGTCGTGAGAAACTGATGTCATTTCCGTTCAATCAATTAATTATTAACTAACCATGTCGTCTAAGATTAGAAGTGATACCAACAGCGGCCGCAAGAGGTCATTAAATGTTACATGCTATAAATGTAAAAGTCGTGTCGATTATAAAAGCACAATTGTGTGCACCTTATGCAAAAACTATTTTGAATTTTCTTGTGTTGGCAATCCAGAAAAGAGTAAAAAATGGCAATGCAAATCATGCGATAAAAAAATAGCTGTGCAAACTTTATTAACTACCGAGGAGAGCAATGTGACATTGAGGAAGAAGATGTTGGTACACAATATTAGCGATAATGTAATCCTACCTTCTGATACTGCCCAGGAGACCACACCAGTATCTACTCCAGCTAGCACAGAATCAGGAAAAGAAACTACAGACATTTTTTCCGATGGTCTAACTATTGATGAAACCTTGTTATCAAAAAGTATGGATTACACAATGACGGAAGTTGTCTCTATTCAGGACATGAGAGACATCATAGAACAGCTACGAATGGACCTTGCCACAACACAAAATGAACTTGAAAACATTATTCTAGACAATAACGACCTCCGTTCACAAGTGACCAATCTTATCAAGGAAAATAACACATTAAAGGCTTTTCTATCCAAAACACCACCAAAGAAAAGTAAATCAAATTGTAGCACCAAAAAGAAAATTAGAAGTACCCCACGATATTCAGATGTAAATATAATAGCCACACCGCCCAGGGCATTCAGTGACAACAAGACAGAGGAATTCTCTAACAGGAACATCCTAACCCTCGAGCAGAATCTTAAAGATCTCGAGCTGCAACTGAAGTCAGCCAAAAATGAAATAGCGGACCTTAATAATCAAATCATAACCCTTCAAAAGGTAGTCCAAGCTAAAGAATTCGAAGAATCCTCGCTAATTCAGCACACGATTAATTTAAACTCAGAAATTGATAAAAGTAAGAGACCCAAATTGTGTATCCTGACTAACAGCTCATCCTGGGGTACGCTGTCAGCTGTTGATGCTACGTTCAATAAACAGTTTGACTACATCCGCTATTTCTCGCCGAATAGTAATATTAAATATTTACTCCAGAATATTGATAAAAAATTGCATGGATACGATATGTGGGACTATTGTATTATTATGATAGGTGAAAGAGATTTTAGAACTACATGTGATTGTATAGAGTTAGTAAAAACCATAAGGGAAGCATTACACCATATTTCTCATACTAATATAATTCTATGTGCTCCTACATACGTATGTGGATCACCAATATATAATTATAAAATAGAATTATTTAATAAATTAATGTATTTGGAATTACAAAACAATCATTATGCATACTTTTATGATTCCAATCTCTTAACTTCATTTGACATGTACTCTTTTAAAACTGGGAAAATCAATAAAAAGGGAATACAACATATTCACAAAAATATACTAGATAATATAAATATCGACTATAACTACTATGGTTATACTAAAATAATCACACCTCAAAAGACCAATCCTCAAGTAGAAAGTACTAAGTTTTTTCTCGTATAGAACAGCCCGCAAAAAAAAGAATAAACGTAGTAATAAAATACGATCTAAAAAAATACTATTGTACTATCAAAATGTAAGAGGTCTACGCACAAAAACTGTTACTTTCCATAATAATATGTCTTTAATATCAAGTGATCTTGTCATCCTTACTGAAACTTTTCTCAACGATTCTGTATATGACTCTGAACTGTTCCCTCCCGAGTATATTGTGCTAAGGAAGCATCGTGCAGGTAACGTCGGATGGGGTGGTGTTCTCTTAGCAGTAAAGAATAGTTTTACCGTTAAAAGAATTACGAACATAGATGATTTAACTGATGATAAAGAATTGTTATTTACTCTTTTAACGTTGAAAAATATTAAACTCTTAGTGTGTGTTGCATATTTACCACCTAACTACAATGACAAGCAATATCTTGATGCATTAAATTGTATAGAAAATGCCATTAACACATATTCTGACTGTAAATTCTTGATTGTTGGTGATTTCAACTTAAGGTCTTGTAATAAATCAGTTCAAACTCAGTTCCATAATTTCTTAAAATGTTGCAACTTACAGCAATGTAATAATGTTTGTAATAAATATGGATGCATCTTGGATCTGGTATTGACTAATCTAGACACCGGAAGTTGTACTGTGTCATTCGAAGTTGAACCATTGGTACCTATTGATGCCTATCACCCTCCGTTAGAGATCGTGCTTACACTACCAACAAGAGCTGCAATAAATATACCATTTCCACCATGTCAGAACCTTTGCACAGAATGGAATTTCCGTAAAGCAGATCTCTGTGGCTTGTACACTGATATAAATGACTTGGACTGGACGGACCTAATGCACCAACAGGACGTAAATGTAGCTTTAGAGATCTTATATAATAAGCTTAATAAAGTCATTAGTAGACGAGTTCCCAATAAATCCTTAACTACCAATCATAAATATATATATCCAAAATGGTATACTAAAGAAATCATAAAATACATAAAATTGAAATATTTTAATTTAAAAATGTTTAAAAGTCGTGGCTTGGAATTTAATAAGGCATTATTTAAATATTATAGAACCAAAGTAAAAAAACTTATTAATACAGCATCTATAAATTATATGATAAAAGTAGATATAGCACGCGAACCTTCAAATTTTTGGAAATACGTGAAAGAAAAACGAAAGAATAGACAACAGAATAAGGAATTTGTGTATAATAATAGAATTTTAGAAGGGCAGCAAGCTATTGATGCATTTGCGCAGTATTTCAGCTCAGTTTTTCAACCTGATACTCCATTGTTAAATGTAGAGGCAGCGGAACGCGATGCAATGTACGCGGACTGTGTAACCAAAGTCAGTATTAATATTATTAAAGCTTCAGAACTACGATGGGCAATACGCCGTCTTAAGGCATCGGCAGCTTGTGGCCCTGAAAACATACCTTCGTTTTTAATAAAGGACTGTATGGCAGTTTTAGAGGAATCATTACTGTATGTCTACAATCTCTCACTTCAACAATGCCTCTATCCCAATGCATGGAAAGTGTCCAGGGTAACTCCTGCACCTAAAAGTGGTTCGTCCACTGATGTAACTAACTTCAGGCCTATCGCGGTGTTATCAGTATTTGCCAAGGTGTTTGAATCCATTGTAAACAATTCCATTTATAAACAAATAGGTGGGCTTCTAGATAACTGTCAACATGGATTCCGGCCGGAACGTTCTACTTTGACGAATCATATACAGTTTGTGGACTACGTGACCACTCGGGTTAAGTCAAGTTGTCAAGTCGACGCAGCCTATTTTGATTTTAAGAAGGCGTTTGACCTTGTTGATAATGATATACTTTTATTCAAATTCGCAATGCTTGGATTCTCTACACCACTTTTAAAATTTATGGCAGATTATCTTAGAGACCGAAAGCAATTTGTTAAGCTAAGAGGTTATATTTCTCAAGAATGTTACACACGCTCGGGTGTGAGTCAAGGTAGTACGCTCGGTCCAACTCTATTTCTAATAATGATTAACGATCTGCCCAGTAATATCTCAAGGGCAAAATGTTTAATGTTCGCTGATGATATAAAACTTTTCCATGCAGTGACCGGAGCTGAGAACTGTATGGCATTACAGCGCGACATTGACGCAGTGGTTGAATGGAGTGTAAAAAACAAGTTGCCCCTTAATAATTCAAAGTGTAAGACTCTAACTTTTTCTCGGTCACGCAATCCAATCACAGCGACATACCAGCTAGCAGGCACTCCATTAGGACGTGTCTATTCAATTCGCGATCTAGGCCTAATCATGGATAGTAAATTGAATTTCCATGAACATATTATTAAAACGTGCAAAGAAGCGAATAAAAGTCTAGGTTTCATAATAAGAACTTCGCATCAGTTTAAAAATGTCCGTGTAATAAAACTCCTGTATAATGCCTACGTGCGAAGTAAGCTAGAGTATAACGCCCTAGTATGGAACCCCCGAGAAATCATGTATACAATGATGGTGGAAAAAATCCAACGTAAGTTTGCCAGATATCTGTATAAACGCCAGTATGGATACTACCCATTTCTATATCCGTCAACATTTGTATCGGGCATGGTTGGTCTGGATACCCTACAGTGTAGGCGGGAACTTATGCATATAATGCATTATTATTTCTTGTTAAGTAATAAAGTAGATAATCCTGCAGTTCGTGAGACCATAAATCTTTATGTACCGGACCATTATGTGCGAGGTGTTGGTAGACGTAAGCGTAGACTCCTCTCCTGTCCGCGTACGTGGCGCTCCCCACACGTAGATAACAGTCCCACTTACAGAGCCGTTAGACTAATAAACTGTTTTCTCAGGGCCAATCCAGACGCAGATATATTTTTTGACAAACCCAGCGTAATGTATAAAAACGTATTAATATTCTTAAACAACTTTGTAAGATAGTAGAATAGTATATGTTTAGGTAAATAAGTTTAATTTATGATATAGTAAATAGATCTCATTATACTGTTGTGGCTGTAATTTATATTGTGTATGGAAATTTAATAATTGGTGATTTTTATTCTTGTGTATTTTATCTTACTTATATAGATATAAGCGATTTGGTTGTATATACTGTAAGCTTATATTTTATCAATAAATGAATATGAAACTTAACACTTCTGCCCTTGAAAAATCCATGTTGTTGTTGGGATATATATTGACGATCAGAGAGCGATAAGTAAGTAGTAATAATTTTCTCAAGGACCTTCCCCATGACACATAATTTCAAGATAGGTCTATACTCGGTTACTATATCTTTGTTATTATTTCCATATGTTGGGGAACACTCCACTTTTGACAGATGTGCGGAAAATTAATGTTACCGGCACTGCGAGTTCATTTGCACATTTCGAAATAAGAAGAGGATGAATAAAATCTGAACCCGCGCCTTTATTGATATTAACTTTTTGTAATTCTTTAAGAACTAAGTCAAAACTTATATCAGTTAAATTTATATCTAAAGTTGTATGTAAACTTTGATTACTCGGGTAATCTTGGTGACTAACATTGCTGACGTTTGTAAATACGGAGTGGAAATATTCATTGCAGGCATTACAAATATCTATACTACCAGAAATAACTTTACCTTTGTACAACATCTTTTCAGGAAAATCGCTGGTGGTATTTTTCGATTTTATAAAATACCATAAAAACTTAGGATGTGTTTGTATTTTATTTTCGGAAAGTTCAATAAACTTTTTATAACAATCACCCAGCATTTTTTTAAATATGCTTCTTAATAATGAAAATGTTTGATAGTCACTCATGTTGCCGTAGACCTTCCATTTTTTATGGTATTTACATTTTTCCTTCGATAATTTAACAAGGGGCTTAGTATACCACACTGGGTATTTTAAATTACAATTGAAATTACAAACGGGAACATATTTAATCAAAATATCATTTAAAGAATTATAAAAGTAGTTTATCATGCATTCCACATCGGTCATATAACTAAATTTTTCTTCCCAGATTTTAAGGCCTTTTTTATAGATACGAAGTCAGCTTTGTGATACTGTTTTTTTGTACCTGTGTATGGGTTGAGTGTAGATTAAAATCAATTTCTAATGCTATATGATGAGGGACCTTTGTAACAAGTGGAAGTTTGCAAGATGATACTTGACAAGTTTTATTACTAAAAACTTAATCTAAAAGCCTGCCGTTTACGTTAAGTTGATTATTGTGTTGCGATAATAGGGATAAACGCATAAAGTCAGCTGTAAGACAAGCTAAGCTATCGTTATTTGTGTGTATATCTAAGGAATTAGTACATGTGTTATAAAACCAATGAGCATGACTTATGTTGTAGTTGCTGAGTACGAGAAATACATCATCAGAATTACGAATTATAAAGTCACTAACTCTATCGTAAAAACAACTCAACAATAATTCGTGATTATTACCGTGCGCAATATACGTTGATATTATATGCAAGGAGCGAGATGCGTTATGGGAGTGAGGAGTTAAGGTGGTGGGACAAGAGTGAATGTGAAGTGTGTCACCCATGCTTCTACAGCGGGCGGTGGCGCGCCCATGTCAGTTCAGTGCGTTGCGTAAAGATCGCGGCGCACCGCTATTATTATTACTCCACCTCCGCGCCCGTGTCCGCTAGCAGTTAAGTTACGATCGCTTCGATATATCTCGTACCAGCTAGCGGCTATCAAATAACTCACAGTTATGAAAATCGTCATTAAGCCAAGATTCTGTTACACATATTACACCATAGTTATTACAGAGAACAGCTTCTAAAAAAGAGTGCGATTTAGTGCGTAGTCCCCTCACGTTTTGATAGTAAATAGAAAGGTTAATGTTATCGTATTTTATAGTATAGTATTTTATTACGATATTTATTAGAGTTCCACCAACACAAAAAATATGTAGCAATAAATACAAACACTTAGGACTAATGACAAAAGTTCTTTTCATACTCGTAAACCTTAAACTATTTTTAAAGGGATAATAACATAATAAAAGTGTGGCGATAGATGGAAAGAAATGTACTCATTTTATTTTCATAAGATCGGCTTGGCAAGATACTAGCTAGTAAGGCTTTAGAAGTGTCGTTTTTACGTACCATAATCTTACATTCGGACAACCAAAGATACTTGTAATTATTTTCTTTGACGAGAAGCGAAGCTTGCTTATATAAAAGTTTGTTATCCGGTGTTAAGTGATCACTTATGAAGATTGGTTTAGATGGGCCGTCCAATCCAGCATCCGCGGTGGTTAAGCCTCTCCGGGCGCGCACAGCAGCAAGCATTTCTCTCTTACGTTGTCTTTGCGTGAACCTCACGATGATATTGGGCATTGAAGATAAATCGCGTGAGGGTTGACCATTGTACGAAGCTGCATCCTTTTTGTTTTTCGGAATAAAACGCTGCACGCGGTGTATGCTATCAATATCTGTCGAAGCTAAAGAAAACCCAATCTTATTTGCTATGTTATGGACAATACTCATCAGATTCTCTCCTTTCACGGTAGGTATCCCAGATACTTCCAAGTTATTTATTCTTCCCTGCTGCTCCTTAAAGCGAAGTTGTTGAGAAAGATTATTAATAATTGATCGTGATTCTTCAGCATAATTCATGATTGATTTTATCTTGGGATTATTAATATTATCGACTGGTCGACTTCTTTTTTGATTGACGTTTGCTCCTCCGATAGTTTTTAAATAGTGACATTTATTTCACGTATTTCTAGTCTAAGTATAGACAGGTCATCGCGTAATGCGTTCAAAGTGCTATTTATTTTTTCGTTTTGGGTTTCAAGAACATACCGAAAAGAACTTATTATTTTATTTTGAAAGTCAGACAGTATTTCTTGATAGTTACAGTGACAATCTGGTGATTTTTGTTTCATTTGAACGATATTAGTAGGAACATCATCGTGTATTTTGGATAAATCTAACTGTGAAGAGGAACATCCACTTGGTGGCATTCTTGAAACACTCATTTTTTCCCCAGTAAATTGTGAAAGATGGTAAAAATATAATGAAGCGACCGAAAAATTATGCATAGGCGATAGTTATATTATTATTCACTATCCTCTTTACTCAGATTAAGTTATTGCACTTAAGACAAGGGCGAGAACAATGTTCGCTACTATTGGCGCTTGACGTATGCCACACTCAAACACATTTATTACAATTACTTTAAGGCAATTACAGCGAAATTGTACGTAACATAAAGCGCAAAATGCTTTGTAGTTATTTATAGGAAAAATAGCGAAACTTAACAAGCGTCCGACTATGCAAGAGCGCACTTATAGAATGAACTGAAAAATAAAGAAAAAGAGTATAAAAATGAAGATTCCGGAAGAAATGATCAAATATATATATATATATATATATATATATATATATATATATATATATATTTGATCATTTCTTTAATATAGAGATAGCTCAGAAGGGCTAGAAGCCAGAGCCGTAAAGCCAGTTAATAAAAAAATGTAAGCACTGCTGTCCGTCAAAATTAAGTAAGAGGGTGCTATTATACCTGCATGGACGGACTCCCATTGAGTTATATGTAATACATACTAGAGAAGCTATTCCAAACATAAAATGTGCACTACTCTGTATCCGCGCATGCGCGGGAAGCAGTAGAGTCGCGCATGCGCAGTTGATATAAACGCGCGAAATTTGTCATAATAAATAATTGTTTATTTTGATTGTATTGTTAATCGAGTACATTTATTTTTTATTTTTGCTTATTTATGCACATGTGCTAAATTAATTTTCGTATTACTAGCGCCACTCCACACTGCACTAATATCGAAGCCACAATAACAGGTGTTCGGATTGCAGTACAGTTCAGTTGAACATAGTGAATGTTCGGAATGCCAAATCCAGCGCGTAGTACATATATTTCGATGCGGACTGCTAAGTCGAAAAAGAGACTTCATCTACTTTCGGGTTGAAGTAAAATTCAGCCAAAGCTGGTTCTTTTACTCAGTTTCTACATTTATATAGTCGAACTATATTATAGTCAGCCGCATATTCATTACAGTATTTCGTGAGATAGTTTTACGTGATACATACATTTTTCTATTCTATTTTATACAATGCTAATAGTTATGGCAGATGTTGTTATAGACGGTAGTTTCGTCGGTACAAAATCTCAAAAGGTATTTTGGTGGCATATATTTAAAGTAACCAAATATCCAATTTTTAAAAATTTAAAAAAAATCATTGCAGAAGAAACTTAGTGTAATAATTAATAGAATCAGAAAATCAATAATAACTAATTAGTGTAATAACATACATCTATGTACTCTGAGAAAAGTTATAAATTTTAATAAAAATTAAAATTGACAATTGTCATCAAAAATTTTATTAGTCGTAATCATGAAAGCTGGTCAACGTGCAGCCTGTTCCAAAAAAGGGCAGTCGTGCTGACCTTGCAAATTATCGGTCAAACTCCACCACCACCATACTCTGCAAGATTATGGAGCGTTTATTGAACATTTTTTTTAAATTATGGACTCTTATCCTTATCAAAGAAATACGAGTATATCAGGGCAAAGTGTTTATGTCACAGGCTTATTTCCCATTATTTTATTTTTTTCCCACTATTATACATTATTAATCTTCCAATATTGCTTATTCAGACACATCTGAAATTCCTTTTCCCAATCATCTGACATTCCTCTAAACACTAAATTCTTCCAATAATCACCTACCATGTAATTCTTTTAGCACACATATAAACAGCGTTACTAAGAAATAAGTTCACAAAGATTTCAAACCGTTCGTCCCTCTTATTCTACAGATACAGGTCTTTTTATTGTCCATATTCAAGTTAAAAAACATTTTCCTAATTCTAATAAAACTTTAAGTTCATTTGGCCACTTTTTGTTCAAAATTAAATGTTTAAAATATTGTTAATGAAAGTCTAAAACGTATAATAATAACGAAAAAAGAAAAAATAAAAATGAATAAAAAATAAATAACGTAGAATAACGATTGAATTCAATAAATTTATTGATGCAAATCTATTTTTACAAAATCTATCAGTAAAAGATAAGCATAAAACGTTTATTCCGTCCTTCCACGTATCTCATATAGGAGTTATCGTATACATCTGGATTATCTATGTATCCAAACACCACCCTTGCATTAAAAGTAAGAAGATTAAACTATCGAGTACGCAATGAAGATAAAAACGGATATAAAAGCTCTAAAAGTGTCGTAATAACCTTTGACGGTCAAATTCTTGACTCGAGAGTTTATTTACGCTACTCTTCTATTCCTGTTGAAATTTATAAGCTTCTAATGATGTTTTTCAGTGCTGCAGATTTGGACACACCAAAGATTGGTGATGCTCAAAATGTGGTGATGATCAATTTTCTTTTTCTCTCGTCAGGGATAATGAGACCTTTTGATGATTATTCTCCTTAGGTAATATAGAGATAAAAAAAGATAAAAGAGAGATAGATAAAATATTATTAAAATCGAAATGGCACAAAATTCAATCTCGTACCAAGAAGCATCACAAAAATATCCCCAAGTTTCTTTAAAAACTATGTTGATGATCTGGTTTCAAAAAGTCCTGCAAAATTTTCACTCTCTACAAATTCTACAATTGATCATTTGCTTGCAAAACTCCTAATAAGAAATCATTTCTTATTCCTCAATAATTTCGTCATTTTTCAATTCTGCAACCTCAACCGGGGCAGGATCACGCTCTCACAGAATACCGGCATAAAATAGCAGTTTAACATAATCATGTCTTTGTATTTTACAAAGTTCCCGCTCCACATTGCCTACTAACTAAATTCTATTAACAATAGTAGTTTGATATAGGATTTGTTCCTGACTCTTGGTAGACTCAGTTAACTAATCGTATCTTAAAGCCCAACAAAAACCCTAACGACTGCTCTTCATATCGATCGATCGCTCTATCCTGAACTTTATTTAAAAGCTTTGAACAAATGATAAAGAATAGTTTTTAATAATATGTGAAAATTCATAGATTGTCATCAAATGGGCTCAGAAAAGGCACGTACCTCTTTTATTATTCACTACAGACACTAAACTAGCATATTCAATATGAATCGCTGATTTCCTTGATATTTTTACCGGCCATGATAAGGTAAGACTAAACATTATTTTCTGAGGGAAATGATATGTAAGCTTAATATATTCAAAAGAATCATAATTAGATTACCAATTTGTTTCTAGACCATAGAATAAAATGAGCATATTTTATTCTTTGGAAAGGTATTCAAATGCCTTTCGCAAGTCTCCGTTTTAAGTCCCTTATTATACAATATTTATACGTCAGATTTAGACAAATCTATTTGATACTGTAGAATTTTGCAATACGTTGATGATACCCTAATTTACGAAAATGATAAATATATACTTTAGTTACTCGACTCCAAAGAATTAATATTCCTTCATGGGGCAATGCATAAGCGTTTGCAACAAAATTCCATAAATACGGAACCTATCAAAAAGTTTAAATTTTTACTAAGGAAAAATTATGCTACTAAAGAGTACATGTTTTATAATAATCCCTGGGAATGAGGTGATCGCCAACATATTGTTTCTATATTTTTTATCCTTAATTATGTAAAATATTTAAATGTAATTAAAAAAAGTTTCGCTGGGTTTCTTGCTGGTATTAGCCAGGATAGAGGATATTTACCGAACAAATGGTAAAACTTTCAATAACATTTAATAAATATTCTTATACAGGTTTGCTTTGTCAATAATCCGCTCGAAAATATTCAGTAAGTGAAATTTCTCAGTGTAATTCTTGATAATCAATTGTCCGCATGCCCCATGTCATATATACCCAAGAATATAAACATACTTAAGGATATGGTCGGATGCCTATCCTTATTCTTCAGAATTAATTTACAATGCAATTATAAGGAGTTGAAACTGAAAGGATTAAAATTGTTTCATTTAACTCAACACTAGTCTTTAAGATTTGTGTTATATTATATATTATTATTATTATTAACAGATATGTGTTGCCGTAATGAATTCGTCGCCTATGAATCAAACTTTTAATTAAGACGGCAATATTTATCGGACGCTACTTCATCGGGTTTTCCGATTTTCTAACCATCTATTAATCTCTAAAATTCGTTTACTTATGAATTTCATTTTGTTAATTCAGGAAAATATAAACGTAATAAAGAAACTCCTAACCAAGTAAAAAGTTATGAATAAGATAATGCCTTACTAGATCGTATTTATCGGTCGGAAACTCCATTTTTGCTTCGTTTGATGTCGCCCTTTACAATCCAAATATTATCTTAGATTTAGGATTTAGGATGATTCAACAAAAGAATTTGTATTTGCGTTAGACAAGAATTTTTCAGACTATCATTATATTTTTTACCCATTCTTCTAAAATTAATACAAAAGGTTGTACTGGCTACGCGATCCACGGAAATTGAAGAATAGACCAAAAAATAAAACCCAAATTTACCCGAATCTTTATTTTTTACCAGAGATTTCTCCAGCATTTTAGCCATTTGACAAGCCATAAAATATTGCAATATATTATATTTATTAATAATGCTATTTTGAAGAACTACAGACCGATTGACTGGACGTTGGCAAAATTGTTGGTTTCACATTAATTTAAAAAAGAGATATTTACGCTACATTAAGCACCGAACCAGATGGCAAATACAGATAAATGCTGTAAATACTACCAATTATTTTCGCCAATACATTGCGTGTTTGCCCGTGATGACATGGATCCATAGAATACATACATAATAGAACAGGGGAGTGGGCGGAGCCCGCGTAGCCACTAAAATGCCACTAACACGTCAATTCACACGTATAAATGTCAACACGAGATGTGTTTTGACGTTACAATGGTTTCCAAATTTCGCATGCAAATTATTTAGAAAATGCCAAATTGCACGCTGTTTACAAATTAATATGTGTTAAAATCCGTCTGTCAACACAGCGAATCGGGTTTGTAGTAGTGTTTAACTGATAATACGACGTAATTGCTTGTATGTGCGCTCCCGGCGATGCCGAATCTCGTACAAAATAAGGTTGACAGTCATTCTATTGTATGTTATAGTATTCTATGCATGGATCTGAGGGGTTGTTTTTTTAGTGATGGCCCTATAAAGAAGCTTCAGGTTGCTCAGCGAGCTATGGAGAGGGCTGTACTTGGAGTTTATATTCGAAAATATACTTAAAAATGAAGTTGTCCACAGTAGTACAAGAGGAACCGATATGTGGAGAGATAGATATTTTAAGTGGTTAACATTTGAGCGTAATCTCTAAATAAAATATAAATCAAAATAAGTTTGTGTGTGGGGGGGGGGGTGTGTGTGTGTATGTGTGTTGTGTATATATTAAATTTTGTGTGATTTCATATTATGATGTGTATGAAATGTAGTCAAATAGCAATTTTTACTGTATGGTAGAATTGTAGCGATACTTAGATTCATTAAGCAATATCCTTCAAACTGAATTTCGACAACGGTGGTTATTTTTACGGAGATTACTCATCAATAGCCTCGTGAAATATTCCAAGAATATTAAACGAGGCTATTGAAATTAAAAAAAACATCCGATTTTCAATAGAGAAGCTGGCTAAGTGGGATCCTACAACTGTTAAAATTAAACCCAACCCCAAGCATACAAGCACGCAAGACTTCGAGAGTTTTATTTAGATGCGCTTTCCTCACTCTCGTAATCGGATGGGCCGGAAATGTGACAAGTCCGGAAAAACTCAGGCGCAGGACAACAGTCATGCTTCGAACGGGGTGACCGGGTACAACACCCACACAAGGGGGACTTCTCCAGAATATCCAAATAAATTTCAGTTTTATCGTATTGATCACCAGGTCGTATGTTTTCGAACATTGCTTTAAATTTAATTCGTTCGAAGATGTAAAATACCCAAACTAGCGACGAGAAGCAGTATCAAAGGTGCATATCAAAGGCGAGACCTTTGATAGTGCGATTGACAAACCGCCTACCAAATGTGTTTAGTTAGATAAATCCTTCAATATGAAATATGTACTAAGAAAGCAAGTTAATAAAGAGCTTATGAAAGGGTTAAGTTTGCTAAAGAACTTCTTCATCGTCCTATCGTCCGTCCATAAAAATTCACTGCTAGACATAGGCTTGAAACGTTGTAGGGAGGATTTGCCTTTATCAGCATGCTTGGCAGTTGAATTGAAAACTTCAATCCCCATAAAAATTCCATGCTGTCGTATGCGTCCGGCAAATCCCAAGTGGTCGCATGCGACCGCGCGCACCCACAGCACTTAAAACCCTTAAAAATTATATTTAGAGACTATGGAGAAGCTAGAAAAATCCAAAAATCAACACAATAACATTCACAAGAAAACGGCGTACGAAATTAACGTAGATTATAAATAAATATCCATAGATTAACTAACTTTTTATTCCTCTATCTAGAGGATAGAAAATTTCTTGTTAATTCTATAATGCCAACTTCTTCATTTATGAAGAAGTATAACTTCTTATTTATAAGTAGGTATACTTATTTATAAGTAGTCTCTAAATGTAAGTTTTTATGGTTTAAAGTGCTGTGGGTGGGTGCGGTCTCATGAGACCCCCAGATATTTTGACGGAATAGCGCGGCGGTCTCATGAGACTCCTAGGGGATTGAGCGGTTAACACAACTGCTCGTCGCCAGTCTGGGTAATTTACGTCTGAGGTAAACGAGATGGTTATAGAGCCATCTATCGCAAGCCAGCATTATGATACTCATGGGACGAAATTAGGTGATGAACTCTGTTACGCCACCACAACACAGCCACGAAAAACAAAATCTACACCGGTTCTTAAAAAACTCTGGGATATTTTTGAAATGCCATATTACAATTTAATTTTACAACTTATAACACAAACAATACATCGTCAAATATCTATCTAGTACTATTTTTAATATGAGTTTAACGATATACTATATGTATACAGTGGAGTACAAGCGCAGTGTATAAGGCCGCAGTCATAGTAAAAACAGAATAGTAGTCTATCTTCTAAGAAATGTACCGAACGCCGCTAATATGTATGCGTGCCTACAGTGCACGTACGAGTCGGTACTACCACGTGTCATGCACGTGTTAGTACCGACTCGTACTGTTATGTCCAACCTTAATTAAAAGCGCTGACTCGATTATCATATTTAGTATAAAAGCCTAGAGTTTGGGGTAATCAAGGCAGTGCAGCCATATTAAGTGCATATCGCACACGCCATTCGCGGCTTTTGTACATTTTTTGTATTATTTTAATATTGGAGAAATAACCCAAAAGAACTTTCGGGATTGGGTGTAAAAGTTTTTTTAAACACCTTCAGAGCGGCCTTCCTAACAGTATGCACGAGCCATAGCACGACACTTGCTAAGTCAGGAAGATCGGGCCGAGTCGAGGACGCCCACCGCGCCAGCCGCGCTCCACAATTACCTTTGTTTGAGACTTTGTTGACTTAATAAAATTTTGTTAGCAGTCTCTTTTTCGTTTTATTTTCTCTTTTTGTAAAATAAATTAATATATGCGTTTGTTGACAAGTAAATTAACTTTTTTATTAATAGGTTAAATTACTATATCTATACATAGATACATACCTCATACATAAATTAATTATCATATCACGTCAGATCAGTGTTAATTTACTCTTATTTTAGTTATTTGGTATTTGTTGTAATGTAAAGCTGGAATTTGTTTTGATATACATTGATTTTTTGAGAGGATCCGTATGTTGTAATACATAAATTTGTAAATGTTACATTTACTTATAAAACTAAATGAGACTTAGCTGTTAAACAAAAAGACAGTGACTACCCTGCAACAGTAGGCATTTAAGTCATGCGCGGCGTCGTAGTTATCCTACTATTCTGGTTTTACTATGCCGCAGTGGAGTGTGTACGTCAAACACACATTTTTGTGAGTTCGTTCTAAGTGGCGGCAACTCAAAATGTATGCCAAATACGTCGCTGAACGCTTTCCACTGAAGCCTTAGACTAATAAAATAGAAGTCGAATACTGAACGGGGACACACAGTGACAGTCGTAGATGCTATGTACAAATAATTAAAACTGTCTGCATAAAACTAACAACTTGAAAGAAATACAACAATAATTAAAAATTGTTTCCTTATAGTTTTAATAAGCGTAATCTAAAAAATTAAGCTTTTTTAAATATTAAAAATGAGTCATTTTTTTTTTGTTAATGATGTTTAGTAAAAAGTTCTCATTTTTTTACTTAATATCATTTGGATATATTTCTTGATTCACAATTTGAACTTCAATTCCAATTCTACTTAGTACTATTTTTTACTATTTACCTAAATTTCAAAATTTAATATCAAGGCAACGTTTAATAGCAACTATGTTACGCAGTCGTAATTTCAAAGATAAACTAAAATGAAAGTCTTGTACATTCAGTATATGTTAATTAAATACATTAATATTTTTTAATGTTAAGAGAACCAGAACAAATGTTTGCGTACAGTTGTGGCATAAACAAAAGATAAACATACATCATAATGAAAACAAGTTTTGAAAAACAATGAAAGCTGTTTGTTTTGTGCCATGTTTAAGCGAGGGCGTAACATTTTATGATTCAAAAATATATTTCACTCCATATAATTTTATACTACGCTACATGTGTACGAGGAATCGGGTTTAAGTCACGTACACAGTGTTTAAAGTCTCAACAGTTTTAATTTTATGGATATATTTTGCATGTCATTACTATTTTAGAAACAAAATCACTAATTACAAACAAGGAGTAGCAGGGATTACAAACACATTAACAGAATCTAGGGATAACTTAATCTTCAATTATTTACGACGTCATAGATTAAAATCTTTTTAGTTTCCATAAACATGTATATACAGATTAAAACCTCTTTTATTCTATTTTCAAAATATAAAACTGTAAATGTAAAAACAAAAAAAAAAAAGAAAATACGGCGGCAAAATTGTTAGTAATTCGTTACGTCAAGGAAAATTAAAATTGTTCTACTGATTCTTCTTATTTTTGTTCTTCTTAAATCAGGCTAGTAAAATGTTCTACTGATATTAATTTTTAATGAAAAGGGATTAGATTGGTTTTCTGAATTTTAGGTGCCGTATGAGCTTTAAGAGTCATGTCACGTTGTCATTTGAGATGAAATGAAATGTTACGAGCCGTGGACATGTTAGAAAATAGTGATATTCAACGCGTCGTTGCTGAGGCCCTACACACCAACCAAAACGTGATATCAAGGTTGTGGTTACGTTATCGCAGTACTGGGAATGTGACTGAATGGCTCACGGATAGATATCGTGTTACTACGAGACTACACTAGTAGTACACACACTACAGAGACAGGATCAATTTCTCCAAATGACAGCCAGAAGACAACCTACACACACATGAATACAAATCCATCATGACATGGTTGGTCTTCTGCTAACCGCCCCGTTCCAGCATTGCAGTGTCACAATCGCGGTCACAGCTTTCATAGGCTCGGGAACATTTACTACCGATTCACCGATTAGTCCCTGTTTGGGTTTCCTCATACCAAGGTGGGACAATCATGGTGTGAGCAGGAAATCGTCTTGGCGGACGAACCCAGCTCGTTTAGATACAAGGCAGCATGACTGCACAAAAATAAGTGAAAGTGGTAACAAATATTTCATGATTGTGATGGATTACTTCACTAAGTGGCCAGAAGTCTGCGCCATTTCAAATCAACAAGCTTCTACAGTTGCAGATAAACTATTTCATGAGGTCTTCTGTCGTTTAGTAGTTTAGAGATTCGCAGCGATCAAGGAAGGAATTTTAAGTCTCAAATATTCAAGGAAACTTGCCGAGTTACAGGTACTCATAAAACAAGAACAACTTCTTACCACCCGCAATCTGATGGAATGGTAGAACGATTTAATCAGACATTGGAGAGATACCTAGCAAAAGTTGTAAACAATCGGCAACGAGATTGGGACAAGCACATACAACCGTTTTTGTTGTGCAGCGAAGCGCTGTTCACGAAAGTACGGGTTGGACAGAATCGGCTACGGCTCTGGGTTCTAACCCTTCTGAGAAAAAATTATACGATATTACTGTGAAAGCTGGATAGCATACAGAATTTTGTGTCTGTGGCGGGAGCAAAGGCAACCTGACTATAGATATCTGATCTGATCGAATCTGTACTAAAATTAAATCAGCACGCCCCGAATCCACGTAGCCTTGTCTGTCCTACTCCTAAAGTGTTTTTGTAAAGCCGTAGGTGCGGAGGGAGAACAGCCCCCACCCGCCGTAGCAAATCGCAGGCACCTGTGCGAGCCGTAGTGTTGTTATTATTATATTATATAGGTATTATGTTTATAATTTAAAGTAATTATAAAATCGAATATTTTGGTGTTTTGTTGAGTGTAAGAGCGAGCGAAGCGATTTCGGGACTTAGGTCACCCCGACTCGGACAGGTTAGGTTAGAAGAGGATGGCGGGGTCGAGTGAGCGAGCGAAGCGAGCAAATAGACCCCGCCATTCCCTTCGTGTTTATTTGTTTGTAAACCACTCAGAAGTAGGAGTGAAGCTGGGCTCGCTGGGCCCGCGAAGCGGGACTCAGTCAACCGGCCTTTCCTCGGCTGCGCTACGTGGTGCCTCCCTCCTCCAACTCTCTCCCCCCATAAATCAGGTTTATAGTCAAAAACATAACCTCAAAATTAGATTTTCAAAAATTTATAAAAAAAAACTAAGCGTGTCCGGCAGGATGTGGAAGTGGGGGGTGACTCTAAAACTCCCCCGCATTCCTCTCCACCACTTCGCACCCCTTAATTCATTTTGAGTTATGATTTTGAGGTTAGTTATATGGGATTTTCTTTTTGATTTTTCTCAAGAACGGTGCATTACCTTTTAATGGGAGTGATATTGTTATAATCGGGGACCAAACCTCTACCAAATAAAACACCTTACTCCCCCAAATTCCTGCCAAACGATTCTAAATTTCAACCGAAAGTACATCAGTGACACCAGCTTTCGCAAACTTTGGAAGAGAATTATGTCTGCCTGCAGACCTGTTCACCAGAATACCACCTGATGCGCCACGCAGTATAACTGATTATGCAAATAACTTGCAGAACAAAATTAATGACATTTATGAGCACGTCAGACAATCGGGCCAGCAAATGTCTGAAAAGATGAAAACCCGGTATGACTGCAAAATGAACAACAAAGGGTTCGACGAAGGTTCACTAGTGTGGTTGCACAATCCAGTCCGCAGCAAAGGGAAATCTCCTAAGCTTCAAGCTAAATGAGAAGGACCGTACCGGATTGTGACAAGGATCAATGACGTAACCTACCGGATACAGAAAGGTGCAAGAGGTACTTCTAAGATCGTCGATCGTGTTTTAAAAATCCATTTGATTGACAATTTAATTATTTCATCTTTTCTTATTTTTCAAATAAGAATTATTTAAAAAAATGACATTGTTCTCTTTGTTTAAATTTTAAACTGTGTAGAGTTACGGATAACCCGTGGCTTAAACTTAGATTTTTTTACTAATATGGCTAAATATCTTTAACAATTAAAATTAATTTCAATAAAATTGGAAATTGAGTGCCATTTACAATGTATAAAAATGTTCATATCCGAAGACAAAATACAATACTTAATAAATGGTATTTAAGACTTTTTAAATACCATTTATTAAGTATATAGATGGTTTTTATCATAAAATATTTAAAATAAACAATGTAACTGACCTAATATTATACAGATTAAAATTATTGTTCATTATGGTAGATTTTGTTTTACGTTGCTAGCACTGACCTCTATATATTATACAAGTACTCTGGACTGGCCGCCGCTAAAGGACGTCTTGTAAAATAAAATTGACGTAATATGTCAAAGTCTGTTGTCTTATTTATATTGTCTTATTTCTGTCTGTATTTTGAACTTTTAAACTAAAAAACGAAAGTATTTTGTTTTTTGATTGTGTGTGTAGCGGCGCTGTCGTCGCCGCCACAAGCGAAATACACCGAAGCCTAAATCACGCTATCAACATTCCGAATCATAGACAGTATATATAGAACTTCTCCGAACTATCACTTGAATCGATGTGAACCCGGAGAAGAGCTCCGCCGTTCACTTCGATTATAAACGACGCCGTCTCAGAAACACTCCACCAATACGTATGCTAGGGACCCCTGTCCCCTGGCATACGTCCGCCAAATATTTAGGTGTCACTCTAGACACAGGGCTCACTTTCAAGCCCCACGTCAAAAGAGTAACCCGGCACGCACGTTTTTATCTGAGTAGGCTCAACAGTATGTTGGGCCGACACAGTAAAATGTCCCTTCGAAACAAGCGTACACTCTATAAGGTATGTATACGACCAGTCATGTCCTACGCGGGCCCCGTCTTTGCCCACGCAAACCCTAACATTTTAAATGAACTCCAAATAGTTCAGAACCTATTCTGTCGTCGAGCTGCGAACGCACCGTGGTACGTCCGCAATGCCGACCTTCATCGGGACTTAGAGCTCCCAACAATTCAACAATTTCTTAAAAAACTCTCTGAGAACTTCTTCAAAGCCTCAGAGTCGCACCCAAACCACTTAATTCGTGAGGCAGCTTCTTATGCAGCCCCACCCCCCTCTCGCTATCGTGTCCGCAGGCCGAGAAACTCTCTCTCGGACCCGCCTAATAAACTTTCAAACGACCTGAACTGTCTCCTGGCAGCTCAGGCCAACTCTAATTAAATAAAATTATTGTAATATCTGACATTAATTTGCCTTCGTAGGCACTCCCTCAGCGGCACTTAGCCGCCTGCGCCCTCTTTTCCCAAAAGAGGGTCGCTCATGATAAGGCACAATAGAGCTTAATCAGCCGGTTGCCTGTCCCTAAAGGCGGTTTTTAGGGGGTATCACTTAGGGTCCCCGGTAGGACAGTGAGTCCCCCATAACCACGATAGACCGGCTATCGTGGTATGCGTAATGCATTTTCCGCCTCCCTACGTACAGGGTAGCCCTTTAATTGCTTCGGGCGCAAAAAAAAAAAAAAAAAAAAAAAACTATCACTTGGAGTGTCGGCCGCTCCCCCGGGCATAACACCTTGCCCGGCGGGAGATCTCCCCTTTTCCTACTTCGGCCACAGTGGTGACCCCGACGTGATCTGAACACGCAACCAAACAACCTTCGGAAACTTCAAGCTTCATCATCGTCATAGAATACCCCACCCATTCGCTCCCGAGCAGATATCGTTTGCAGTCTTCATATCCTGCAAGCCATCTAGCTTCACAAGGTTCATCGCAGCATTGGAATAATAATGCTTCCTGTTCCTTCAAGCTACTCTCTGCGCTATACAGTGTTCGGCACGGCTCTGAGCCTTACTGCTCGCCTCTGCTTCACGGCAATCTCGCAGATTACTTGCCTTCATCTCGACTCACCGCGGACTACAAGGCAATCTCCTGGCACTTGCACATTCGTCGGCAACAAGGCTGCACTAACGACCTCCGGTCTGAGCAGGGGGTGATGTAGCGGCGCTGTCGTCGCCGCCACAAGCGAAATACACCGAAGCCTAAATCACGCTATCAACATTCCGAATCATAGACAGTATATATAGAACTTCTCCGAACTATCACTTGGAGTGTCGGCCGCTCCCCGGGCATAACACCTTGCCCGGCGGGAGATCTCCCCTTTTCCTACTTCGGCCACATGTGTAATATTAGTTACATAATAAGAATTATTTTTATTAATAATGAGAGTGTGCGTAATCTGTAAAACTCGTTACCAAAAGGGAAGTGGTATAACATTTCACAAGTAAGTGGATTTGCAGCAAATATTAAACAAATTAAAACTATGTGATAATATAAGTACTTAAAAATTTGTTACTAATCTTAATATCATATATACCAACATGTTTGGGTGTATATTACTGAGTTTTGATAAACAATAAAATTTAATAGGGTTGTCGAGTTCCTTGTCCATAATACTTATCGATGTTCTTTCCTACCCATATGTGTTAACAAAAAAAGTCGCTAACAACGGATGATTATCAAATGTTTATTAATTAACAGGTTTACAAATGAACCTAGACTAAAATTATGGCCTAAAAGCATAAATATTGTGAATTGGCGTCCGAAACAAAATGATCATGTTTGGAACAAATAGATTATTATTTCGAATGTTTTTTTTCTTCTTTCCTCATTTTCCACCAAACTCAAGGGCCATAGCCAAGTGTCGAAAGATCGCCTGATGATGTCAAATCACGTTGGATGTGTGTTAGTGGGCTGCGGCTAGAGGAGATTCCTCTCCCTGGACCGCTGTAGTCGAGGTGGAGTCGTAAGGGAAGAGGAGTGTTGGTATGGCGATTGGCGGTTCCTCGGTTTAAGATCTTTGTAGAATATTTAGAGACGATACCAGGAGACCCGACGGTATGGGTTTGGTTACTTGAGAGAGAGAGAGATAAAGCTTTAGTGTGGGATACTACTTGCGAACACTTTGACAGCAACCCATCTCAGGGGTACCTTGTCTAAAGCAGGGGTGGCATTAGAGGCAACCGAACCAAGTAAATAGCCCAGTGTATCTGGAAGATGAGTACATATTTGTGCAATTTGCTATAGAGACTATTGGTCCGTAGGGTGCACGTGCGGTGTAGTTCCTAAAAAATGTATCTGCGACTGATCATCGCTGCTGGTAATAAGAAGTTGTTTAGTATGTTGTTTCCTCGCTTGAAGGCTAAGTATAGCCATTCAGTGAGGACACGTAGCCAGCATTCTTGGGACGATACCACATAAAGTAGGACTTTATGATAATTTCGGTATTTTTTTAATATTGTAATTTCAATTTCGAAAAGTACGTTGTAAATACCGGATAACTATGTAATTCAAAGTTTATATTTTTTTATATTATCTTGCTAGCTCGTACCCGGCGCATTACTGCCGCAGAAGAAATAATTATGGAAACATCGTTAAAAATGTGGAATATTTATATTGTACTAGCTTGCCAGGCAGACGTTGTTCTGCCCTTTTCGACGACACTTTGTCATGCCCTATTAAAAATCCTTATTTTCGCAAACAAAATTGTGGGTCACTCATGAGCAAAAAAAATGTCCTATCTCTCAAGTTGGACCAAACTACACACGGTGTGAAAATTTGATTAAGACCGGTTAAGTAGTTTAGGAGTCCATCGCGGACAAACAACGTGCCACGTAATTTATATATATTAAGATAATTAGGAATGATAATACAATCATTGAATTAGAATGATATATAACTTTCTATAACTTTCAAATAAATAGTCGGTATAATACGCACGCCACCTAGTGTCAGTTAATTGTACCATGCGTATAACCTTCGCACAAGTGCAACCAATAAGTTGACTAAGTTTGACCGCAATCTGATGAACGGTATGGCATCGTAGAAAGTACGAACAAACATACATTTTATATAGTAGAAAATATTTTACTGTCTATAGACAGACCTGTAGTTGATTAGAATATGCGTTATTATAGCAGCTGATTTGTTTTTTATAATACTAGAACTAAATGAACGGTTGACAATAAATTATTTTAGAAATTATATTTTTATTTTTATTTTGTGTAGTCAGTTTAATCTTAATAATTTTTAGTTGAATGGTCTATGGGCTACGATGGCTATCCGAGTACAGAACCAGAGTACAAAACTAATCCAACTATAGAGATGTGTAAGACAGGGTGTCGTAATATCCCCGAAATACTTTACCGCTGCATTGGAAGACGTTTTCAAGCTACTGGACTGAAAAGGATACGATTTTAACGTCAATGGCGTGTACGTTACTCACCTTCGTTTTGCCGACAATATAGTCCTTAATGCAGAATCGCTGGAGGACCTACGCACTATGTTCAATGACCTCAATCGTGTCTCCCAACGGATAGGTCTTAAGATGAACATGGACAAAACAAAATTCACGTGTAATGTCCATGTCACACCTATGCCGGTGGTTTTTGGGAGCACTTAGCTGAAGTTGTTGACGAGTATTTTTACTTGGGACAAATAGTCCGACTAGGTAAGTTCAACTTCAACCGACAGGTCAATCTACGGATTCAACTCGGCTTGGCATAGTTCGAGAGATTACAATACATCTTCTCGTCAGGAATACCTCAAAACTAGATTGTACAACCAGTGCGTGTTGCCAGTGATGACCTATGGATCGGAGACGAGGTCTTTCACTGCTGGCCATATGAGGAAGCTCGAAGTCTATACTCAGGGGTTTAAACTTAGGAATGAGGATATATGCAACAGAACCAGAGTGACCGACATCGACCAATGGATTAGTAAGCTGAAGTGGCAATTGACCGGCCATATATCTCGAAGAACTGAATACCGATGGGTAAAAAAGGTTCTCGAGTGGCAGCCTCGTACCGGCAGGCGAAGTGTAGGATGTTCTCCCACTAGATGGAGTCAAAAACTCGTAAGACATGCAGGTAGCTCAGGACCGTGCTTTGTGGCATACCTTGGGGGAGGTCTATGTTCAGCAGTGGACTTGTGAAGAGTTTTAATGATGATGAATGATAATGACACTATATAATATATATATGATAAGAGAAGAGTGTGGTTTGCAAGATGATGTTGTGACCAGGATTAAGAAAGGTATGCTTCGGTGGTTTGGTCATGTCGAAAGAATGAATGAGCAAAGAGTGACAAAGAAAATGTATGTTGCAGAAGTGAATGGCAGAGTCGGAAAGGGACGTCCTAGGCGAAAATATATCGACCAAATTAGCGATTTATTGAAAACGGGCAAAATTAGGAGTACCCTTAACCGACGAGCATGTATGCGTAGGTATATGGATGTGAAGGAGGCGAGAGAGGTGTGTCAGGATCGTGCCAAATGGAAGTCTGTAGTCTCTGCCTACCCCTCTGGGTGACAGGCGTGAGTGTTTATGTTTTATGTTACATAAATGGAATGGACGTTACGGTTAGAGTCCATTTGTTCATAGAGTCCATTCTAATTATTTAGGTATAGGTAGGTTATAGAATTTTTTATCGATATAATACAGTGTACCAAACACTGTCTTATCCCTATTATTAATTCCGTGGACGTGCACTGCTGCTGTCAGCGCCAAAATGGCGGAAATCAAATCGCTTCAGCATGTCACGGTGTATAGCCACTCCAGCGTACTTGTATATATAGATGTCAGTGGTTGCTAGTTTAATGCTGGCAGTATATTTAACTGAACATTGGGAATACTGTCACTCAGCGTTTCTGCTTTCAATTTTCCTCCTAACCTCTTACCCTAACCTCTCTAACTCGAGGAATTAGTATAATGTAGAGGGACGTTGTACCTGCCCTGTGTAGTTTGAGTCCAAAAAGTAAGTTTTTAAAACAAAATTTTATGTTAAACACGATAGCTTTGCTTTTGTCAAGGTTTAATTCACCTCTCCCTTTTTCAGCACTAATCGCCTAATGCGCTTGCTGCAGCTTGAGTCAAATACAAATTCTGAAAGGACTACAATCAATTTAATCTATACTACAATCAGATAAATAAAATGTGGTATCATCTGCATAGAATGCAAGATCCGTTAAAATACTAAAATTGGCTCGAAAACTAAATTGCTCGTTGGGAATAAGGTTTTTATCTAGCACAACATCCTTCAATCGGCTGAGGATGATACGCTTATAGATTTTCCCCATGGAACTGAGGAGACTAATGAGTCTACAACTAGATGCCTTATCTCTAGGTTTGTTCGGTTTATGAAAACCGATGACATTTGCTTCTTTCCACATATATGACAAGATGTAGTTGGATAATAACACACTGGAGATAGCCACTGGAAGGCAGATAGATTTAGAAAGGAAGTTTTTAAACACCTTATTATTAATACCGTCAATGCTTGGCTCTTTTCGGAGTTAAAATTTTTGATGATGGATGCGACTCTATCAAAGGTAACGGCCCTCCCGTGGCCATCCGTCGGTGACATGGCGCATAAATCAGCTAAAGGGCATAGTCCAGGGTGGCAGATTATATGGGGCGGCATTTCGATTAAGACAAGTCAGCATCCTCTGAAAATCCTATACCTTCAAACGAGCAATTCTTGTATATATATATAATCGGAATCTCGGAACGGCTCCAACAATTTTCATAAAATTTAGTGTCCAGGGAGTTTCGGGGGCAATAAATCGATCTAGCTAGGATTTATTTTTAGAAAATGTCCTTTTGTCCTTCTTTTCAGGCAATAAAAAACTGCTACATATAAGAAGGTAAATTTTAACAGATCACTAATGATCGTAATAGCTCAGATGGGATTACGGTCGGGCGTGCATTCCTTTTTTTCAAGTTCCCTTCTTTTGTGAGAAAATCTAGCCCTTTTTTAGTATATTTTAAAAATATGAAAATTTTAATAAAACTAATTGTACTCATGATTTTTTATTCAAATAACCAGTTCAGTTTTTTCTATTCTGTCAATAAGATCAAAAAATATTATTTATGTTTCATCAGTATGTAATTTATAAATGTAATTTCAAAAAAACCTAGCAAAGCTCGGTCATCCGGGTACTAGAGATAATTTACAAACACATTTGCAAGGATAGATATAAAAATTACTTTTTATTGTTCTGTACATGTTTAAAACAAAATAAACACGTGTGTATGTAGTTGACCCTGCGGCCTTTACAACTTCATCGGAATAGACTCGTAAGCTAGGACTTCGAACTATTGAGAGCGCCGATTCTGCCGGCGACGCCGACTTCAGTCCAGTTGCACCCCAACCTCAAGCTAGCTGATTTTATATTTGTTCTATACTTGTGAAAATGCATAGCAAAGAATGCTATACCTCTAGTAATAGGAGAGCGCAATCGTTTTAGTTTTCAGGAGTGCATCTCCTTTTCTGCATATCTGCATCATATATTATTGATCATGACTATGGGGCACATCATTCTTATACCATCAAGTAGATTGCGTGCTATTTAAGTAGGTACGCTTTGTGTAAGATATATTCTTCTTTATCCATACACTATTTAAAATATTAACCGCAAATGAAAGGAGAAGCAAGAATATTTTATAAGAATTTCCATTGATATTATTGAACAAATTTATACAAAAGAGGGAAAGTTATAATACTTTCTTTTAAAATTCTCCAAACATAGTTCCGAATTTATATTATTTCTTTCGTGTAAGTTAACCTACTTATGAGTTTAACAGGCAAAAACTGACATCATTCGCGGCTGCAATTTGCTGATAGCTGAAGTAGTCATAAATTTAAAATTATTTTCACTTTACTAAACTTTTACAGGTCAAAGCTTTGTGTTGTGGTGGATTGAAAAACTTTTTGACAAGAATTTATTTCTTGATCAACATTAGAGGAGGGAAATGTTTAATAGTTTTTAAGTAAGAATAATAGTTTTATTGCTTTCTAAACAATAATCTGAATTAATGATTATTACAGCCAATTTTCTTGAAAACTCATTCTTAAAATAGGAAAAGCGCGTTCCGGTAGCACAATTCTTTTTTTTTATAGAATAAGGGTGACAAACGAGCACACAGTCCAAATGATGGTAAGTGGATGCTGTGGCTCATAGACATTCTACATTTATCCTCAATTAAGAATCAAAATTTCACCTCGATTAAGAATCAATTGTCACCCCTGAGGAATAAAATAGAACGCCCTCCCACAAAAAAGGGAGTCTCCACACTCACAATGCGAAACGCAGCAGTATTAAGCTTCTATTTTACGATGGTGTTCTGTGAGAGCGTGGTTCTTCTCCGATCGAGTCGACCCATTCATGCTACAACCATAATATAGCTGCAGCGTTGCTCTACCACGTATGAAACGTTTGCCGTAATGGTTGGTTAGATCGCATGCATATTTAAAAAATATATCTGGTATTCATACCTCTTACGACATCCAAGAGTCGAAACGGGGGGACACTATTTTCTCCTAAGCCAGTATAACATTTAAAACTTTAAAAAACGCAGTTATCTGTGATAGCAACGCTACTAAGAGTATACATTGTTTCCTTGTCAAAAATATACACAGATGATTTTGGGATCCAGCGTTAACTTGCTACAAAATGAAATGTGTATTCGTTGGACTCTCATGAAAAAAACAACAACAAATTCTTTACCAAGGCTTTTAATCACATCTCTGAGAGATTAAATTTAACAATCTTATACGAGTATTGTAGATGTATTATATATTTAGACCTATGAAATAGTTTATTAATTCTCGTCTAATTCTCTGCATAAACTATTATATAAAAACAAATATTGTAAATTAGGATGTATTTCTTCAACATAAAATTATACCACCATTTAATTGCTATGGTGCTCGCTTATTATACAATTGTATGTGTTTGATAATTTATTTATAAAATTCAACAGGAAGGAACAAGCTATGTCATCAAATATAATATACACGAACGAACGTGCGCTATGAAGTTCGGGAATTTCATAATGCGAATATCATCAGCGTAATGGAATGTGCTAGCAATTTAGCTAGTAAGCGATTTAGTATTTCGAAACTTATTTTTTTACTTTATAATATCATATCAAAATTATCATGAAAAGAAAAGCGAATATTTATATTAAGTTAAACGATTTAAAAAAAATATAATATTTTAAAAACATCTTAGTATTGTATCAAATTACGAATTTTGTTTTGACTTTATCCATTATTCCTGTAATTTATGTAATCGATATTGAAGAAATAGTAAAATACAAAATACCGTAAAAAAATCTAGATTTTGAGACACATCAAGTTCACAATTTTATGTAATGAAGTAAAGAGCCGGTATTTTCTTTTTTATTCAAATCGCATGAAAATTTTAAATACTCACTTTGCTTGTTTTAATTCCTTTCATTAATTAACTTAAATAGAATTAACATTTTTAAACACACAGATTATTAAAATACGACAATAATAAAAACAATAATATTTGCGACTTCATCCATAAAAATCCGTTCCATCGCTATAATACTTATAAAGTAATGTGGCTTTCAATCACACGTGGTTGGTTACTCGTTGAAACATTATAATGAGATTTTATAACGATGGCTTTTAGGTCTTAATGTCTCAAAAGTTTTTACGATTTAATATAACATATAAGAAGTGTGGAATTAAATAATATCAATAAATAAATCTTTTTCGCCAGTTGTATATATTAAAAGTAGTAAAGAGATGTCATAAAAACGTTTTAAAACTGCCTAACTACCAACAGCTTTTAAATAAAAGGGTATACAAAATCCCCATCCCTAACATTAAAACGTTTTTTGCTTGTCACCTGCCACGTTTTCTTCATCCACGTATTTATAATAAAATATCACGATATCATAACATCAGAAACCTCAAGACCACACAGGTCTGTCAACTTATTAGAAAATGGCTAATGACGTTAACATATGAGGAAACTGAGGATATAGTCAAACGTCACTAGCAGAATACACACACACACACACACACACACACACACACACACACACACACACACACACACACACACACACACACTCACACACACACACACACACACACACACACACACTTTCAAGTGAAATTACACTGCACTATGATAATTTCAGTATAAAAAAAATATGTCTTTCCTTTTGTTAGACTGTGTACGATTCTCTAGTTAACTTGCGCTCTCGGACCCCAAGATACAGGATTATCCTAGTTTGGGGTCCAACGGAAAATAATTGTATATCTCACCTTGAACATTGTTTAGATGTGATACGTTAATTATTCAAAATTTATTGTCAATTTATCAAAAATAAGTTTCAAAGCAGGAAGACGAGAACGAAATCTATAAAAATTGACAAGCGACTTTTTGTACGTATTGATTACTCAGATTTTTAGACCTAAATCAAACGAAAACTCGATAGATAGGAGTCTCGTTCATCCAATGGGCCAGTTTGCTACGCTCTGAAATTGGAATCGCGCCAACCGCTCGACACTGTTTGCACAATGCCAGATTCGTTCAACTTACTTTTAAACATGGTTGCCTTTTCTTGTGTAAGCCCTTACTTCACTTTATTACAAATTGTGAGAAAAAACCGTTAGTGTAGGTACGACAAGATATTATACAGTCACCGCATATCGTTAATATATATTATAATAGATAAATAAGTGTGTTTACGCAATTTTTGTAGCAGTCATCAGTATCATCAGCCTCTAAGAGACCCTAAAGGGGACTGACCTCTTCCATTTTAAGGGGGATTTGCCTAAATCACCAGGCATGGCAGGCGGTTTAATAAAGACATTTCCAGACGTCTTACACCTGTAGCGCTTTCGTAGTAGTGCCCTAAATTATTTCTTAAAAGGATGCCTTGAAAATTAATCGTAGGTTTGGGTGTGTGGCTTATCCCTTTGTCGGTGAAGTTCATGGACGACTAAGGGAGTGTCAAAATGAAAGTGATGCAATGACTTCATAGTACGCAAATTATGAGATAGCTATACCGAGAGCCGTGGTATCTCAGATGGTTAGCGCTCGCTGTAAATTTCACAGTACGCGAGCAACCTGGGATCGATCCCCGACGGCACCAATGAAATTGTTAATTGCGATTTTAAGTGCTGATTTACCACGTGCTCTGCGGTGAAGGAAAACATCGTGAGGAAACCTGCATGTCTGAGAGATAAGAAAAAAAAATATTTCTAAGACATGTGAAGTTTGCCATGCCAACACGCATCGGGGCAGCGCGGCGGACAATTCTTTGCCCTAAAACCCTCTCAGAAATGAGAAGAGGCCTGTGCAGTGGGACGTATGTAGGCTGTAACTTTTATACCGAGCACGCGCTGGGGAAAAACTAAGTTAGCGCCAAAAAACATTTTTATTTTCTTTAACAAAACTTTGTTATGGATTAAAAAAATAGTTAATGAGAACTTAGATATGATTATCTACTGTGCTTTAAAAATAATTCCATGAACTTATTCATAAAAATATTAGGGTGTCTTGGAGAAATATAAATAATTAGAGCCTAATTTGTAATTTTTTTCCATCGAGAAAATTACATGTAATCATGTTTCTCTTTTATGAAATAAATCCTAGGTTATATAGTCAAAAATCATATACTAAAAATTTGGTTCGTGATCTATGAAATTTAAAAAAAAATGTGCCACAGAAAAACCCCCAAATTTTCGAGGTATCGCCTTACGTTGTATAGATTTTCATTTCATTTTGTCCGTCAGTCTGAAACGGAATAAATGAAGTGTTAATGTAAATAAATGAAATACTCTTTGTTTAGTAACGGTGTTCGTTTTGTATTTAGCTCGATTAAAATTTAAATGATTTTTTAACTCTTAAATGTTCTGTTTAAAGTAAAACTTCTTTAGTCGTGACTTGGGAGTTGTTTATGTCTTTTTTTATAAATATGAAGTGACAAACTAACTTGCTACTTACTTACCTACTTTATAATATTAATTTTAAAAATACTTTTTTATCGAATATGTGTGAGAGCGAGCTAAGAATAAAAATAAAAATCAAAAAATAATAAAGAAAAAGACCTAAGAATAAAGAATAAGTGTACCTAGGACGTCCCTTTCCGACCCCGAAAGGGACGTCCTAGGCGAAAATTTATCGATCAAATTGGCGATATATTGAAAACGGGCGAAATTAGGAGTACCCTTAACCGACGAGCATGTATGCGTAGGTATATATGAACGTGGAGGAGGCGAGAGGAGGATCGTGCCAAATGGAAGTCTGTAGTCTCTGCCTACCCCTCTGGGTGACAGGCGTGAGTGTTTATGTATTATGTAATTAGTGTGACAAACGAGAATACAGTCCACCTGACGGTAAGTGGATGATGTGGCCCACAGAAATCTACATTTAACCTCGATTAAGAATCAAAATGCAAATGCGTTGTCACCCCTGAGGACTAAGATGGAATACCTCAATTCCAGTAAAATGGATCTCCGGTTCTCTACACTTACCAAACGTAAGGCATTAAGCTGCTATTTTATTATTGTTCTGTAAGAGCGTGGTTCTTCCCCGGGCTAGTCAACCCATTCGTGCTACAACCATAATATAGCTGCAGCGTGGCCCTGCCACTAATAAAATAATTCGGCAATCCAAAGTTATTTAGGAAATATGGCATACGGCACTCCTCTAATTGTCTTATAACAAATTACGGCATTTGGCTGTAAATTGAAAGAAAACGTTTTTCTCACTAGCGTAATTAATGAAATGAAACGCACATATAGGTACCATTTTATGAACAAATCCGAGGAAATCCCGATTGCAAACATACAGTTGAAACGTCGCAGCATGCCATCTTTTTCGCCTTAGTTAATGATTAATTAAAAGGTTGTCACGTACTTCTACTAACGTAAATAACAATTATTTCACTTACGAGTCGAGTACGACAGACATAAGTAATTTAACTGATCAAATAACGTTACGGTTGCGAGTTAAATAATTCCATATTCTGTGTTTAATTTTGATTAATATTAATCGATAAAACAATTGAATTGATTCTGATGGTCCTTTTCTCCAAAAACGAAGAAAAAAAAACGGAAAAACATATAAAACAGAAGTATCGACAACAGTGGGAGAGTGAGGATTTATTCAAAAACTAGATTTCTCTTGTGGATGTGTTATAAAGCAAAGTGCAGCGGGTGCGACGTTAATTATCGTGCAACATTGCAACGACATGTGACAAACTACCAACATAAAAAAAGAAAACTTTACGGAGTAGAAACAAATGAGGAACAGACATTTTTAAAATAAATAATGAAATACAGTAAATTTTAGTTTTTTTTTTCTTAAATACGGAAAACCAGACTGTAACATACAGCAGCTCAGATTTTTACGATAACAACACTGTAAACTAGTTAACAGGCCACGTAAAGTAAGTACTCAAATTGAAACACAGTAGTGAGTGCACTGCTGCTTTGATGCAGAAACGTTAGGTGGCACGATAATTAACCTTACCGCTCAGTTAATTTAATTTAACATTTTTCTTATTGATAGCCGATAAAAAGGATTTGCGTCGTCACATTTGCAAAGCGGATTTACAATCGCAAAGCCAGATATCTCGCACCCTTGAAATTCCTGCCGCACATTTGGGTTTATCAGGTTCTGACGTAGGCATCTATCGAAAGCCTGTTACGACACCCATGCGGCGAAATAGTGTTTCTCAAATACCACTACTATACTACAAGTATTATATCAAATATTAAATTATTTGAATAAGAACTATTCCAAATAAGTATATACAATAATACAGAGCCGCGGTAGATAATCGCTGGCTGTAAATTTCACAGTATTCAAGCAACCCGAATTATATATATAATGGCAAAAATATAATAATATAGTCCATGTTCCTATATATATGAGCATGGAGCAGCGCGGCAGACATTTTTCTTGCCCTAAAACCCTCTCAGGAGTGAAAGGAGATCTGTGCCCAGCAGTGGGATGTATATAGACTGCAACTTTAATATATAATAACGGATAACTGAACTTATTATAATTCGTCTCCTTCATCATCAACACTGTCAGACCGTAAGAGACATATGTGCCTCTCCCGTTGAAGGTAAATTTTATACGTCGTAGAGCCATGCTGCAGTTATATTAGTAGTATAGTTGCAGCACGGATGGGTCGGCTCGACCGGGGAAGGACCACGCCCTTAAAGAATATCAGCTTGAAATAGTAGCTTAACGCTGCTGTATTTCGTATGACGAGTGTAGAGAACCAGAGACCCTTTTTACTGGAAAAGATCCATTCCATCTTAGTCCTCAGGGGTGCCAATGATTCGTAATCGAGGGTAGATCTAAATGTCATTACAACCACTTACCACCAGGTGATCACCCTATGAACATGATACGAAAAAGAACAGGATATGTATCACGATTTTTTTTTAGTAAATTAATATTCTTTTTGCAAGCAAGAAGTTATGTAAACAAAGTTAACATTGAAACATTTACAAACATTCTCATAAAAAAAATTATTTTCAAGGGTGTCAGTGTTTCTAAATATTTTAACCATAATTAATTAATAAGCTTCATTTCAAACAGCATAGCAAGGTCAAACATTAAACTGAATAAGTAATAAATAAACTACGGCGTAATCCTCTCCTTTCAAAACGACTCAAACAATATTCTGAAATAAATTATGCTTTTTAATTGAAAATGCACATTCTTTTCTCATCTTTATCTTAGATTTTTATTTTTCACTATCATAATAAATTTCGTTAAGGCCCTAAAAAGGATGATATTAAAAATAATGATTATGACTTTTTAATAAGCTTACCTAACTATACCATTCCCACCTTTCTGATGGTAAGTATTAATGTAGCCAAAGTTGATAAAGCGCACTGTGGTGAACCCTACCATCTGTCATGGTGGTAAAAATATACTCGAAAATATATTATATTACATATCATTTTAATTTCATTAGATTTCGAAGTCACATTACCAAGTTATGAAATTATAAAAAAGAAGGCGAACATTGTCGTCTGGTTAGTTTGAAGTTCTTGATTAGTATTGCACTTGGAAATTGAAAACAATTTCATACCAAACAGAAATGTCATTGCTTCTAAAAATCAGTAATTGTACACTTACAGTGCCTGCTAGATGACAAAACTACAAAAAATCATTATAAGTTGAAAGAGACGTGTTGCTAAGCTCAAGACCTTAATTATACTACTGTTTTATTCACAACTTAACACTAATATAAATTTTTGTGGTACACTACACCTCCCACGAATAAAAATAATGGATATTTTTTATATTTATTTTAAATAAAATTATAAAAATGTTAAATATCTTTAAAAGGAACATAAATTAAAATAATCAAGGTATATTCTGTGGAGACGCTGAGTTATTAAGTCATTTAGTCACTTCAAGCTCTTAAATCATCTTAAATCTAGTCCGGACAATTCTCTTTTACTTTCATACTATTTCACATTTCAAGATATATATTTTAATCATTTTTAAACCTCATAAATTTACTTTTTTTAGTTAACCGTTACTTACTTTCCACTTTAATCCACACCATTTTGCTATTTATTAAATATTTGTGTCATTTTTTTACGTAGGTACACGGCTCGCGTATATACATATACAAGACAATGACCAATACTATTGTATTCACATAATTATATAACCTATTATTTTAATGTCATATATATCTACCAAAACTTTCACATATATGGCTCGTCTATATACATGATCAAGAATATGGACTATATTATTATACCATTTTAAAAATAATTTCCCTCATTAGGAATACATTAAAACTCACCCCGCATTTTATAGTATCCGAACAGCCTTAAAAGTTAATCGGTTGTTAGGTTTTCCAAACTCGCAGCTGATCAGCCCGATCGTATGTGGATATGCTAACCTCCGATAATTTTTCTTTATCTTACTCTCACAATTAATATTTCTCATTTATGATTATGTATTCCGTAACTTATCCATAAATTTACTCACATCTTTTACAAATTTATATCATAAAATAGTCTCGTATAATATTTAGTTACATAAGTGTCAGTCAGTGATTGAGATTCACAATATGGAAACAACAAATTTTAAATTAGTTAATTGTATACATAATATAATGAGTTTCAAAATCGTTTTAAACGAATTAAATATTCTCATAATCCACAAAAATACAATTTTCTCAGAAAATAATTGCTTAAAAAATTTTAAAGCATACGATTTAAAGGTTCATTAAATATAATACCGAAAACATTACGTTCCGTTTTAAGATATACGTAACAAAGAAGATAATGTAAAGTAACGTAATCATGATCATTAACATATCAACAGACATATCAAAATAAAACTTGGAGTCCCAGCCGCGTAAGCGATTTGTTACATCTTTGTTTTAAAATCAAAAGTACGTATATGGCAACGTTTGTAATTGCATCGAACTACGATCATGCCTAATGTTATCATAACTTGTACAACGTGTTATTATGTGAATACAAGTAAAATCTATGTGCGTTAAAATTATAGCTTCGTGAGTAGTTATAAGTATTAGTTTTACATTATATCAAAAATTGCGTTAGTTTCAAAAAAACAGGATTTGTAGAAATATGATGCTTATTTTATTTGAAACATAATTCAAAAATTACTATAACAGCTATGAAGTTTATATAAGAAAACATCGATTTATTTGTAAATTTAAAATCTTGGAAGGGTCGCCATGTAATATTAGAAAGTTTCAATGAAAAGGAGACGTGTTGCTTAGTTCAAGACTTTAATTATACTACTATCTTATTCTAAACTAAACACTAATATAAATTGTCGTGGTTCCTCATGATTTTTTTTAAATAAGTTCCATGTGAATTTTTAAATCCAGACAGACAGCCAGACCTTGTCCTGAGCACAAATTTAGTCCAATAGCAACTTTTAACTGTATGGTAAAGCTGTGGCGATTCTTAGATTCACTAAGTAATATCCTCCAGACCAAATTTTGTCCATGGTGGCCATTCCTAACGGAGATTAGTCATCTGCACAGGTTCCAAGAATGATTAATAGAAACTTTGCGAGGACGAGATATCGTCATCGTCAATGTTTCGTTCGTGGTTAAATTATCTTAAAATAGTGTTTAAAGGTAGTAATACTCGTACTATTGAATACTATTGAAACTCATACCATTTTAAAGTGCACCAAATATAGTATTTGGTAGTGCAATAAGTCTTTTGTTATATGAACACCCATAAGTACAAGTGTATATTTGGTGGCGTTAAGTATGAATTCACCGCCATTTCTGTGGAGCTCGGGCCGATTCGCTTGTGACTAAAGAGTACCTAGCTGCGTCTCCTCAACTCTGTGTATCTTGTGTGTTACTGTTGATGCTCTAGGTACTTCGAAAATCGAATACAAAGTGCTACGAATTTTGCTACGATACACTATATCTTTGCGGCTACGCACTATCGTTAACTTATTGTTTAATGGCTACAAAAGTATACGCGACTTTTGTTAACATCTTAGAGATCTATAGACCGTACTTTGACAATGCTCAGACTTTACTTACCAAAACTTAGCTGAGTACTTATTTATTGTTATAAATAATTTGATTAACATAAAAAACAATTTAAAATTAATACGGTGGTTTTGGTTAATATCCTGAGTTTTTCGTAAGTCGTCGATATCGTTGACTTAGGCTTTGCTAAGCGCGCCCTCAGCACGACTACGAAGTTAGCTCTATAAATACCGAGATTGTCTTAGCTCGAAAGTAGTGAGTAAAAAGAAAGTACGTTCTATGGATCTCAGCCTCAGAGTGTTTGCATATTTTGTGCTTAGATTAAATTACGAACATGGAATATAATGCATAAATGTAGACACATAATCGGAGATGGCAGTCTCATTAAACGCGCTGGTTGTGATAACATATTCCATTACGAGTGCTGCAACATAGGAAAACAAGTATATTTTGAGAAAATGTGGAGGTGGTATTGTCAATCTTGCACTAATACAACTTGGCGCTAAAATTATAGTACACTAGCTACTAAGTGCAACTTGCGCTGCCTCCAAGCAAGGCAGGCAGATATCTCTAATATTTCTTGTGATAAAAAGCTGCAGTAATCATACACACTTGAAAACATTATGTAACAGTACATCTCAACATATGTTGCGACAAAAACTCGAACTTCCTTACAATAAATCAAATCGAAACTCTTCTCGATCGCAAACTAGGTACTTAAAAGAAAGATGCAGTGCTAGAAGTACATACGATGGTTATGAAAGAATTTAACTATAACATCAATAAGTTGGTATAGGATTTCACAGTAGCCACCGATTTTCTTCAAAAAGAGCAGGATGAGGTTCTGAAGGAACTTGAAGTGGCTAATACTAAAATAAAGCCCTAGAACTTGAGTGATCTGCGCTTAAGTCAAATATTGAGTCATTCGATCGTCGTTTAATGAGCGTCGACTTCGCAAAGCCATAGCGTTTAAATCAAAATGGGTCCTGAAAAACGTCATGAAAATGTATTACATCTTATACAATAACTTTACGATACCGTGAATGTCAGTATCCAGACTGACAAACAGCATCTGTGCTCTACGTAGAATTGCTAAACTTAATACAAAGTCCGACAGACCACAGAAATATTCTCCTTATTCTACAAACTGATAGGCAGAGCGACATTTTTCCTTCGGTAGTAAAACGTTACAACAAGGCTAACGGCCCCAATCAGTTGAATTCTACCTGTCTTGGGATTGAAGGAAAATCTTGTATCTTATATACAACTGAACATCTCTCTTCTACTACCAATAAACTTTAGGCTGAAGGAAGGAAGTTCGAGGAAAATCTTGTATCATATATACAACAGAACATCTCTCTTCTACTAACAATAAACTTTATTCTGAAGGAAGTTCGCGGAAGATAACTCATACAAATATGTTTGGTTTAGATATGAACGTGTTAACATTAACATAGAATTAACATTATTCATAGACGTTAGTACGTTGAGAAATTTACTTTATTACCAGTACGAGGCGTACCAACAACAAGCTTGCCTAGCGTAGTAAAGTAATAGTGTACAAAAACTTTACCAGGCATTTCTGATTTATGGGAGTGTTTTTAGGTAGTAATGTGTTTCAAAGCGTTTGGACGTTTCTTCTAAATATTTTGGTTTTTAAACATGCAGGTTTCCAAACCTCTTATCATTAACCGCTGAGTGGGAGCCCTTAAAATGCGAGTAAAAATTTCTGTGTTGTTTGCGAGTGTCTAACTCCAGTTACTCGTGCTCCTTTGCACATAAAGTTTGACTAAGATTCTAAAAACAATTAAATAGCCTTTTCTTATCTGTGTGATTATTAAAGTTTTATTATTTTAAGCAAAATTCAAAAATAATTTTAATTGATATCAAAACCAAACATAAGGTTTTTACAGAACCTACTAAGCAGTTTTGGTAATGTTTGCAAGGGACTGCCCTGTGGTGTGCATTAACTACGGTGCCGTCAGCGACGCGATTTTTTGCAATATAAATCATACATTATAACAGAATTACTGCATAAAATTCCAAAAATCCGACTTTAGATAGGTTGGTAGTAATATTAAACGTTATGATTTAAAAGATAAACGAATCCAAGAATATGTAAAATATAATCTGTTATTCCCGTAAAACATGGAAAGTTTGACGTACGAATGTACAGAAAAAAAAATTATCGTCATCAATTTCCAGTTCCCTTACTGTATGGTATTGTTACGAGCTTGATGTTCGTGATCTAATTACCAAAATTAACACTTTAATTCACTTTACACTAATTAAAACTTAAAAGACACTAGTAATTAATCACACTGATTCACTTTATTTCGCTCCGAAGCTTCGCTTGTCTCGCCAAATTCAATACTGCCTCGATCGCGTCTTGGCGCGCCTTTTTATACACCTTTTTCACCGAAACATCCAGAATATTTCGGTAGATACGGGCGCCGACCGTCCAGGCGCAGAAAGTTCGAGTGTGGGGCTTCCAGAAAGCTTAATTCTTCTGTTCGATACTAGATGGCGCTGTTGGTCGAAAGTCAAGATTGACATTTTCTAGGAAGCCCTCCCCGCTCTCGTCCCCGACACTAGATGGCGCTAGTGCCGGGTACATGACGTCAACTTAGGCGCGCAACACTACCCCCTCCTAAGACATGCTCGTCCCGAACATTATCGGCCCCATAGTAACGCGCCAGGCGATCCACATGGACGATCTTAGGAGTCCCTCTTGCGCCTTTCTGTAACGGCTCCGCAATGTCAAGGGCTGTTCTATCCCATGGTGCACCAACATTGTACAATTTCGATGCTCCTCTACTACGTGTCTGAGGTACCCTCACAGCCGCACAACTTGTACATGTGCGACACCAATCCTCGACATCGTCACGATAATGGACCCAGTAAAACTGTTCTCGGATATTCAGTAGAGTTCGTTTAACTCCCAGATGGACTCCTGAACAACCATTATGGTGCAGCTGTAGAACATTCGGCACTTTAGCTTTAGGGACAACCATTTGCAAACGACAGCTGTCTCCCCGAATATTTTCCCTTTTACGGCACAGAACTCCATACTGAATCAGCAAGCTGTCCCACTGGGCCCAATAGCTTTTAATAGTCGAACTCATCGCTGAGACATCGCTCCACTTGGGCTTGGGAGCACTGGCCTTCATCCATTGCAGAATCGGCTTGATGTCTGGATCTTCTTGCTGTGCACGTTGTAAGCTGCCCTTTCACTCGTTGCTGAGGTGGTCTGCCCTGAGCATCCTCACGGATACCACTTCCTTGCTCTCTTGCCTAGTAAAATGTTTGCAATCTTCAGGACAAGGTCTTCTTGACAATGCATCTGCGTTGCCATGAGATTTCCCGCTGCGATGTTCGATCTCAAAGTCGTATTCCTGCAGTAGTTCAATCCACCTTGCAACTTGTCCTTCTGGGTTTTTAAATTGCAATAGCCATTTTAGTGCAGCATGGTCAGTTTGTAAGTGAAATTTCCGCCCCAGAAGATAAAAAAATATAATATAAAATAAAATGCTGCAACGACTTTACCACAGCTAGCAATTCGCGTCTTGTGACACAATAGTTCCTTTCCGGTTTTGACAACGACTTGCTGAAGTACGCTATCACGACCTCTTGGTCACCATTCCGTTGAGACAACACACCGCCAAGTCCTATATCACTTGCGTCAGTGTCAACTATAAATTCTTTGCTTGCATCAGGGTATCCCAAAATAGGTGTTTTGCACAGTACGGTCCTTGAGCTCCTGGAATGCGATATTGCAACTTTCATCCCAGCAGAAATGTCGCGGAGAAGCGATTTGGCTATATCTGCAAAGTTCTTCACAAATCGCCGGAAATAGGAGCACAAACCCAAAAATGCTCTAACCTGCGTCTTATCTTTTGGACCCGGCCAATCCTTGACTGCTGCGATTTTCTCCGGATCCGTGCGGATACCTTCTTCCGACACTACATACCCCAAAAAGTTGACTTGCCGTTTGAATAGTGAACATTTCTTCGGACTCTACTTGAGGTTGGCACTCTGAATCTTCATGAGCAAGCGTTCCAGGTTTTGAAGGTGTTCCTCAAACGTAAGACCCACGATGATGATGTCATCCAAGTAGACCAGACAGGCATCACCAATTAGCCCGGTAAGTACAAGCACCATAAGCCTTTCAAACGTTGCTGGAGCATTGCACAATCCAAACGGCATTACTTTAAATTGCCACAGACCCTTTCCCGTCGAGAACGCAGTTTTATCCTTGTCCTTAGGGTCAATTTCAACTTGCCAGTAGCCACTTTTTAGATCTAGCGTGCTAAACCACTTTACTCCCGTAAGCATGTCTAGCGTGTCACCAATTTTTGGCAAGGGATAGCTGTCCTTCTTTGTAACGTCGTTCAGACGGCGGTAGTCAACACAGAACCGCATGCTGCCGTCCTTCTTCTTTACCAGCACCACGGGTAAACACCATGGACTAGATGAAGGTTCGATAACACCATCCTTCACCATTCCCTCAATCATGGTTTCCACTTCCTTTTCACGTGCTACCTGCAATCTTCTTGGCCGCTGACGGATAGGCAATTCAAATTGTACAATGTTGGTGCACTATGGGATAGGACAGCCCTTGACATTGCGGAGCCGTTACAGAAAGGCGCAAGAGGGACTCCTAAGATCGTACATGTGACCAGCATGTCTTAGGAGGGGGTAGTGTTGCGCGTCTAAGTTGACGTCATGTACCCGGCACTAGCGCCATCTAGTGTCGGGGACGAGAGCGGGGAGGGCTTCCTAGAAAATGTCAATCTTGACTTTCGACCAACAGCGCCATCTAGTATCGAACAGAAGAATTAAGCTTTCTGGAAGCCCCACACTCGAACTTTCTGCGTCTGGTCGGTCGGCGCCCGTATCGCCGGAATATTCTGGATGTTTCGGCGTAAAAGTATATAAAAAGGCGCGGCAAGACGCGATCGAGACAGTATTGAATTTGGTGAGACAAGCGAAGCTTCGGAGCGAAATAAAGTGAATCAGTGTGATTAATTATTAGTGTCTTTTAAGTTTTAATTAGTGTAAAGTGAATTAAAGTGTTAATTTTGGTAATTCAATTGGCAGTTTTTATTGTCACGAACCTCAAGCTCGTAACAATTGGTGTCGGAAGTGGGATAAAATCATGCCGATTTTACCTAAGGAGGAAACGGAGTGTGTCCGTACCCGAAGTCAACGCCAGCAGGAGACGGACCAAAGAAAAATTGGTAGTGCAACGCTGCAGACGTCGGAGGGCCAGCCACCGGCTGTAGGCCCGTCAGTAGCTCCTATATCTGCAGCACCCGACGTAGGTGCTCTGATGGTGATGCTGCAGGAACAGATCCGCCGACAGGAGGAACAGGTCCGTCGGTTGGAAGAGCAGCTGCGAGGCGGACAGGATGAACAGGCCCGCCGACAAGAGGAACAGGCCCGTTGGCTAGAAGAGCAGATGCTCCTCATGAAGGACCTTCACGCTACCTTCGGAAAAGAGATACGGGAGGTGAAGGATAAGGTTGCTCAACATGAAAACCGCCTGTCTTAAGCTGAAACCAGAATCGACCAAGTAAACAATCGGGTTGACAACGTCATGGCTGACATGAAGAAATCACTGGACGAACTCAAACTTGGAGATAGAACTACAGCTCCCGTAGTAGCTATAACACGTTCGCTATGTGGGTTCAAGGGCCACCGTTCGACGGGACTTCTTCACGGTCAGCCTACAAAATCCAGTTCGAGGCTGTTATGAAGGCGAACGGCTGGAATAAATGTCAGGCCATGACTGCTCTCACACTAGGCCTGCGTGATCAGGCCTTAACTCTTCTGGAAGCCCTCGGTGAGGAAGTGACTTATGAGCAGCTTCTTAAGGCATTAGAGACGAGATATGGCAACGCTCACCTGGAACACGTCTTTCGTGCGCAGCTTAAAGATCGCGTGCAGCGCATCAATGAAAACGTGCAGCAGTGGGCTCTAGAGGTGGAGAAGCTGGTGCGAAAAGCATACCGGTCTCTACCTGCGCTCATTGAAGGGAACCTGGTGCAGACATTCATCGACGGCATCCGCGACCTTGAATTGAGAGCTGCTGTGAGGCTCGGGCATCACGAAACGCTTAATGACGCCTTGTCCCATGAAATGGAGGTGGAAGCCGTGCGGCAGGATAATCTTTCCCACCAAACAGGGAGATTGCAGCAGCTACAGTTCGTGACCGCAACAAAGGATACAGCCCTAGGTGCTATGGATGTGGGGAAAGGGGCCATCTTCGATCCAGCTACCCTAAGCGAACCGTAGAAAGAGAAGTTGATCGATCTCGAGAGGGTAGTGCAGCTAACGGCACCACCTGGCGGCGGCAGGATCATCGTTCCCCTCACGCTAGGGAGAGAATAGCCATTAACGTGGCGGGGCCGTTTCCGGAGAGTGAAAGCGGTAACAAATATTTCATGGTTGTGATGGATTACTTCACTAAGTGGCCAGAAGTCTTCGCCATTCCAAATCAAGAAGCTTCAACAGTTGCAGAAAACTAGTTCATGAAGTCTTCTGTCGTTTTGGAGTACCTTTAGAGTTTCACAGCGATTCCAGGAAACTTGCCGAGTTATGCGTACTCATAAAACAAGAACGACTTCTTATCACCCGCAATCTGATGGAATGGTAGAACGATTTAATCAGACATTGGAGAGGTACCTAGCAAAAGTTGTAGACAATCGGCAACGAGATTGGGACAAGCTCGTAACAGTATTCTCCAAACAAATCTTTGCTTCTAACTAACTTAACTTGGAAGTCAAATTCACTCAAAAATCAGAAAACATGGTATTTTGTACCCGTGCTTCCACTCTTGTTACTTCTTACAAGAGTATCTGATGCCAAACGCAGATTAAGTGCATATTCCAAAGTAGGAGCGTTTCATCGCATACGTTGCGTAGTTGAAGTCTTTTCCTAGGGGTAGTAATTCTTAATTTTTTAAAGTACATCATCATCATTAACATTGCATCCATTACGTGTAATGGACCGTAGGTTGCCGGTAGACTCAGGACTGTTCGTTGTAGACTTACAAAAAACGGTCCTGAGTCAACTGTGTCAATCTTTTCACGCAAGCCTTAAGGCGTTACCCCTAGCGAACGACCTTGAGCGTTCGGTCCTATACAATCCACGCACTCTGGCTACAATATATCGCGTAAGAAGTACGCTCAAATTTTGGAATTATCTCAATTAAAAAAGAAAAGCGAACTTAAGAAATTAAATGAAACGTGAATAATATGGATTTTTAAATGGTCTATCCATTAGTGTAATCCTCAAATGATTAGAGCGTTGTTTTAGGAATAGATGCATGTATACAATAATATTAGTCGTTTTTTAAAAGTTGATTTTAAGTGTATTTATAACATGTAAAAACAAATTAGACGTGGAACGTGATGATAGGATATCGAACATAAATAATTTGCTTTTAGATGTAGTTTATTTCTCATAACTAATGAGATAATGGTCTCTGAAAAATGCACTACGCAAAGTTTTGGTCGGGGTATCGCCTTAATAGGAGAATTGGAAGACGTTTTTAAGCTACTGGACTGGAAAGGATACGGTATTAACATCAATGGCGAGTACATCACTCACCTTCGATTTGCCGACGATATAGTCCTTATGGCAGAATCGCTGGAGGACCTCAGCACTATGCTCAATGACCTCTATGGTGTCTCCCAACGAATAGGTCTTAAGATGAACATGGACAAAACAAAGATCATGTTTAATGTCTATGTCACACCTATGCCGGTAGTTGGAACCTCATACAGTACTTACCTGGGACAAATAGTCGACTAAAGTTCAACTTCGACCGAGAGGTCAATCGACGGATTCAACTCGGCTGGGCAGCGTTCGGGAAATTACGACACATCTTCTCGTCAGGTATACCTCAATCTCTGAAAACTAAAGTGTACAACCAGTGCGTGTTGCCAGTGATGACTTACGGATCTGAGACGTGGGTTTTCACGGCTGGCCGTATGAGGACGCTCGAGGTCGCTCAGCGAGCTATGGAGAGGGCTATGCTTGGAGTTTCTCTACGTGATAGAAATGGGGATATCCGCAGTAAAACCAGAGTGACCGACATAGCCTAACGGATTAGTAAGCTGAAGCGGCAATGGGCCGGCCGAAGCTCGAAGAACCGATAACCGATGGGGAAGAAAGGTTCCCGAATGGCAGCCTCGTACCGGTAGGCGTAGTGTAGGGCGACCCCCCACTAGATGGAGTGACGACCTGGTAAGACATGCAGGAAGTCGGTGGATACAGGTAGCTTAGGACCGTGCTTTGTGGCGTTACTTGGGGGAGGCCTATGTTCAGCAGTGGACTTGTGAAGAGCTGTAATGCTGATGATCGCCTTAATAGGGTGTCATATTTCATCTATGTACATATGTATGTATTTCTAAAATCAAATACTTAAATGACTTACACAGCGTTTTATTTTACTGTAAATTTTGACTGCTTCAAGATGTGTATTTTTCTAGTAAATAGTAACTAAATTTTACAGGAGATGATATGTTATGAAAGCTATAACCATAACGACAAACAATCCAATTTGAGTTTCCATTAAAATTATTATAAGGGGATGAAAAAGTGACACTTTGTCATGGGTTTACCGTATATTCTGCTAATAATTCGGGTATTTGACAAATGAGAGCTATTAACTATGGTCTGTGAGCAAGCCCTCGGGGTGACATCGCCTTTTTTGCTTAAAATTGGTTGCAGTAACTACGTGCCATCAGATTGATTCTCTGAGATAGTTCGTGCATTTGTGCTACAATATTTTAACAAAAGAAAACGGAAAATTACGCTACATTCAAGCTAGCAAATGATGGTTACATTAATGAACGGATCATTAATAGAAAGGGGTATGAAAGTGAACGCAATTAAGACGAAGGTTATGGTTTTTGAAAGAGAAGAAAGTAAAACGATTTGTGAAATAAGAATAGAAGGGGAGTTGATCGAGCAAGTAGATGAGTTTGTATATTTGGGCTGCGTATTTAGCAGGGATGGGAGATATGATAAGGATATAGAACGACGAGTGAATGCGGGAAATAGAGTAAATGGGGCCTTGCACTCTATTGTGAAAAGTCAAAATGTGTCGAAAAAGGCACGTATGGCAATTCACAATGCTGTGTTGGTTCCTACTTTAACGTATGGTAGTGAAAGTTGGGTGTGGCAGAAGAAGCACGAGAGTAGAATAAACGCAGTAGAAATGCGGTCGTTAAGGAGTATGTTAGGGCTGAATCTGAATGACAGGGCAAGAAATTGTGTATTAAGAGAAGAGTGTGGTTTGCAAGATGATGTTGTGACCAGGATTAAGAAAGGAATGCTTCGGTGGTTTGGTCATGTGGAAAGAATGAATGAGGAAAGAGTGACAAAGAAAATTTATGTTGCAGAAGTGAATGGCAGAGTCGGAAAGGGACGTCCTAGGCGAAAATTTATCGACCAAAGTGGCGATTTATTGGAAACGGGCCAAATTAGGAGTACCCTTAACCGACGAGCATGTATGCGTAAGTGTATAGATGTGAAGAAGGCGAGAGAGGTGTGTCAGGAACGTGCCAAATGGAAATCTGTAGTCTCTGCCTACCCCTCTGGGTGACAGGCGTGAGTGTTTATGTATGTTATATGTTATTCAAGCTAGGTATTAATCTTCTGTCAATACGGTCAGGACAAGTAAGAAGCTTTTGTTTTTGTGTATACTTCAAAAAGGACATATTTTTGACTTTTAAATTCCATAAATAAAAAACATATGTTTAACTTCAAGCATATCGTGGATGTGTTAGAATATCCACTACCCTTTATCGTCCCCTCGGTATCGGAAGAGGCAACAGACCAGAAAAATAAGGCAATGGACATGAGTATCTTCCTAAAAACAACTAAAAAAAGATATTTGGGTATCAACTCGCCTGCTAAGGTGCTAAGTGTGGTAACTATGGAAGATATACCTTTTATATGGCAATTTTTGGGGAGGCCTCTGTCCAGAAGTAGACTTTGATAGGTGGTAATGAATAAATGAAAATTCTGTTATTCATGAAATTCAAAATATTTGGTCAAACCTGAACAGTAAACCTTAATCATTGCTATGTAGTTTATGGTTTACTTGTACTTAATAAAAGTAGAATTGTTAGGAAAACAAAACATGTACATTGTATATAGGTAAATATATTTGTCTTGTCAAAAGAAACATAAAAAGAAAAAACATCTTATTAGTTTGCGTAAACATTTTCTTGTTACAACGTCAACTCAATGTCCCTTGGCTATATATACATATAACGCAAAGTTCTAGATAAATAAGGTTTATTTTCAATTTCGGATATTGTCTTTCAGATAATGAACTGCTACACCATTAATTTTATCTTTGTGAATACTTACATATTATATCTAATTTAGTGGAATAAATTGTATTAACAACAGTTTTCTTTTTTTTACAAGATAAGTATGAACAAATGAGCGCACAGTCCACCTGATGGCAAGTAGTTACTGTGGCGCATAGACATCTACATCTTTATTCGATTACGAATCAAAATACAGACGTGTTGTCACTTGTGAGGACTGAGATCGAATACCTCGTTTCCAGTAAAAAGAGTCTTCGGTTCTCTACACTCACCATACGAAATATAATAACGTTAAGGTGCCATTTCACGCTGGTATTTCATCTTCATTAATAATAATAAAAATAACTCACAATGATACAATGAAACGATGCTGGGCCTGGGTGTCTCCCGTTAATTGGCGCCCAAAAATGGATGATGGTTTGTAATAGAAAGCGTATAGGGCCGCTACGTGGGGGTCGCCGGGGTGCGTCTGGAGCTAGCGCAAGCCGCAGCAGCATGCTGGGTGCCAGCCGATCATGCCACGAACCCACCAGATGGCATGATGTCGGCAGGGTCCTCTCGGACTCGGCAAGCGGCATCCGCTGCTAGTGGAGTGCGCCGCATGCGTTGGACAAAAAATATGAACGCAAACGCATTGCGGGCGAACTACAGGGCGAAAGGGGGAGAAATTGCAGGGATAGCGTATCGGGCTCGGATGCATTCCTTTTTTGCTGAGCTGGAGCCGTCTATTCCCGTCATGGAACAAAACCTGGCAGACCGAGTTCGGTACATCATGTGCTCGAAAATATTTGATGATGCCGAGCTTGAACGACTACGACGTGAGGCCATTCCCTCATCGAATGAATTGGCTATGGCTGGGGAAGCGGCTCCTCAGCCGACAGACTAGCATCCACGTGTGGAAGCCGCCATGGACCTTCCAGTTGTGGTTGATTCGGACGATGATGAAATGGTCTCCCACGAACTAGAGCAAATGAGGAGTATATTGGAAGACGCGATTTTGGAAACGCGCAGCATGCCTCTCGAAAATCGACCGCAACTTCCCCGCATAGGGGTATGCATATAGCAAGCGAAATCGGGCTATTGTGAGGGCTCTTAACCCAATGCTGGTAACCTATTTGGAAGCCAGCCGGGACCTTTGCGAGACGGACTCAGTTCTTTTTGGCGCCGCAGTGGCAGCTTGCCGTATAATTTGCGTCAAACTTCCCATGGCTGGACGCACTACTAAAGAAAGTAGTGCCATCCCAGCCTGGAGAAAAAGAATTGAGGACCGTATCGCAAAGGCAAGGGCCCTTATCGGCAGACTGACAAGCTTCAGGTCGGGTAATAATAGACCGAGAGTTGTGCGCACCGTTAGAATGGCGTTTGCTGGGACAAATATTAGTTTGTCCCAGCCGGATATCACGCAGAAACTAACGGAGCGCATAGATGACCTGAAGCAAAAAATCGCTGCTTGGGGGAAGCGGATTCGACGATTTAGCGAGAGGTCAAGGTGGTTCAACCAGATTCGTCTCTTCCAGAGTGATCAGAAGAGGCTCTATAAATCATTGGAGCAACCAGAGGTATGTGAAGCGGGCCCATGACCGGATCAGGCTAGCACTGTCCCATTTTGGCGTGGCCTGTGGTCAGAGTCCGTAAACCACAGCGAGGGCGTTTGGATGGAAGGTGTGGCGAGCCAGAGTGCGAGTGTTACGCTTATGGACCCCGTCACCATTACGCTGGAAGACGTGGCTGAGGAGGTCCGTAGGGCCCCGAGCTGCAAAAGTCCGGGGCTCGACGGGCTGCATCATTACTGGCTGAAGGGGTTCGTAGTGTGTCACGCTGTGCTCGCCCAACAGTTTCAAGAGGCTATCGATCATCTTCATCTTCTCAAGAGCATCTTCACTACTGGGATCACTCACTTGATTCCTAAAGATCACGATACCACAGACCCGAGCAAATACCGCCCCATCACGTGTCTTCCCACCATATATAAGACACTGACATCCATTTTGAGCGCGAGAATCACTCGTTACCTTGAGCTAAATCAAGTGATGTCACGCGCTCAAAATGGATGTCGGGGTGGTGGTCGTGGAACCAAGGAACCACTCCTCATTGACGCGGTCATTGGAAAAGTGATGAAACGCAACCGTCGGAACTTCTCCGTCGCCTGGATAGACTACAGAAAGGCATTCGACTCGGTGCCCCATACATGGCTAAAGAGAGTCCTCGAGCTGTACAAGATAGACTGTACAGTTAGAGACTTCCTCGAGCAGTGTGTGGGGCAGTGGAGTACTATCCTTTTTCATCTGGGCGAGCGGATGATGGCTGCGGAGAACCACATAAGGATAAGAAAGGGTATTTTTCAGGGCAATTCTCTGAGTCCAATCTGGTTCTGCCTCTCTCTGAACCCTCTCAGTACCTTACTGGAGGGATCCGGGAGGGGATTTCAACTACGGAAAGGAGGGACAAAAGTGACCCACCTTTTCTACATAGAAGACCTCAATTTATTCGCCTCCAGTCACTCCCATCTTATGGAATGGCTAAACATCAATTGTGAATTTAGCAATTCCATAGGAATGGAGCTGGGGACGGTAAAGTGTACGGTCCTCCATGTTGAAAGGGGAAGGGTTGCTAACTCTGAGGGCATAGACTTATCTATGCCCGTCAACTTAAGGACCCTTTCCGAGGCTGAAACATACCGATACCTGGCTATGTCACAGAACATCGGTATTGATTAGGCTGGTATTAAACAGTCAGTTTGCGACGTGTTTTATGCACGCTTGACCAAAGTGCTTAACAGCCTTTTGTCCGGTGTGAATAAGACACAAGCATATAACGGTTGGGTCATGCCTGTACTCATGTATACCTTTGGCATACTTAGGTGATAAAGGGTGGTTTGTGATAAAGGGTGGTTTGTGATAAAGGGCTTACCCCTCTATCCTTGGCCAACGAGCAATGGCAAGAACCGGCAGTACAGAGTGTTTCCGACCGGGAGACTGTATGGAAGAAGAAGGAGCTCCACGGGAGGTCCTACAGAGCTCTATATGAGCCCTTCGTAGATTCAGTAGCCTCCCTCAACTGGCTACGTTTCGGTGACCTCTTCGGTGAAACCGAGGGTTTTGTCTGTGCAATACAGGATCAGGTTATTAAGACCAACAATTATCGGAGATACATCCTAATGGATGGCACCATCGATATCTGTCGAGCTTGTCGCCATCCCGGTGAGTCACTTAGGCATGTCATCTCATCTACGGTTGTTCGGCGCTTTCTAACTCTGAGTACTTGCACAGATACAACCTAGTAGCCAGAATTCTACACCAGGAGCTTGCTCTAAAATACGGTCTCGTAGACCAGAAATTGCCGTATTACAAGTACTTGCCGGAAGCCGTGCTCGAAATTGACCGCGCCAGACTCTACTAGGACCAAGCTATCATCACTGACAGGACTATTCTTACGAATAAGCCTGATATTGTGCTAATGGACAGGGCACAGTCAAGGATATTTTTGGTCGACATTGCCATTCCGTATGACGAGAACCTCGTGAAAGCCGAAACAGATAAGCGAACAAAATATCTGGACCTGACTTACGAGGTGACTAGCATGTGGGGTGGTCTGCCGGCCGAAATTATTCCTGTAGTCGTCTCTGCGAATGGGCTAATCCTAGTCAGCCTCTCGAGTCATCTGAGGCGACTGGGACTCCGTGACGGACCGCTCCTGGCTCAAATGCAGAAGGCAGTGCTCCTCGATACCGCCCTCGTCCGCCAGTTTTTTTCCCTTTCCTCTTAACCCTCGGCCGTCTGGTCTCCCCTGACGAGGGATTCCATCTGGATGGATCTTTTTTTTTATATAATTTATAATTATATATTTACAGAACCCAACCAGATGAGAAAACTATATATATACCCCACAAAAATATATATATATATAGGAACGCAAATAGGGCCACTGCCAGGGGGTCGCCGGGGCGCGTCTGGAACTGGCACTGGACGCGGCAGCATGCGGTTCGCCAGCCGAGCGCGAGGATCTGCACGGTCACTTAGCAGCCCTCCGCATCTATCATCCCCGCCAGAAGGCTTGGTGTCAGCTGGGTCTTATCGGACTCAGCAAACGGCACCCGCCGCTAATGGAGCACGTCGCATGCGTTGGTCACAAACAATGAACGCAAACGCACTGCGGGCGTACTTTAGGGCAAAAGGGGAAGAAACTGGATGTTCGGCGTATCGGGCTAGGATGCATCGTCTTTTTGCTGAGCTGGAGCCATCTTTAACCATCACAGAGCAAAACCTGGCAGACAGAATTCAGTATATCTTGCGCTCAAATATATTTGATGCCGCCGAACTCGAACGGCTACGATGTGAGGCTGTTCCCTCATCGGATGAAAATGCTACTGCTGAGGATGCGAAGCCACAAATTGTAGAGCAACCCGCAAACGTGGATGCCGCCGTGAATACCCCAGTTGTGGTTGATTCAAACGATGATGGAACAGTCGCCCAGGAACTGGAATTAGAGCATATGAGGAGTACACAGGAAGAGGCGATTGTGGAAACGCGCAGTACGCCTCTCGAAAATCGACCGCGACTTCCCCGCATAGCCCTAAGCAAGCGGAATCGGGCTGTCTTAAGGGCTCTGAAGCAGAGAATAGCTGCTTGTGGAAAGTGGATTCGGCGATATATCGAGAGGTCGACACGGTTAAACCAGAATCGTCTCTTCATCATCTCATGTGGGGTTCAGAAGTGTGATCAGAAAAGGCTCTATAAATCATTGGAGCGACCAATGGTAAGTGGAACGGGCCCAGCATTGAATCAGGCTGACACTGTCGCATTCTGGCGCGGCCTGTGGTAAGAGCCCGTAAACCACAGCGAGGGCCCTTGGACGTAAGTTGTGGCGAGTCAGTGTGCGAGTATTACGCCCATGGACCCCGTCATCATAACGCCGGGTGACGTAGCTGAGGCGGTTCGTAGAGCCCCGAACTGGAAAAGTTCCTAAAGACCAGATTACCACAGACCCGAGCAAATACCGCCCCATCACGTGTCTACCGACCATATACAAGACACTAACATCCATTTTGATCGCGAGAATTACTCGTCACCTGGACTCAAATCAGGTGATGTCGCGTACTCAAAATGGATGTCGGGGCAGTGGTCGTGGAACCAAGGAACCACTCCTCATTGACGCGGTCATTGGCAAAGTGGTGAAACGCAACCGTCGGAACTTCTCCGCCGCCTGGATAGACTACAGAAAGGCATTCGACTCGGTTGCCCATACATGGCTAAAGAGGGTCCTCAAGCTGTACAAAATTGACTGAACAGTTAGAGACTTCCTCGAGCATTATATAGGGCAGTTGAGTACGATCCTTTATCACCTGGGTGAGCGGATGACAACTGCGGAAAGCCGCATAAGGATAAGAAGGGGTATCTTCCAGGGCGATTATCTGAGGCCAATCTGGTTCTGCCTCTCTTTGAACCCTCTCAGTACATTACTGGAGGGCTCCGGAAGGGGATTTCAGCTTCGGAAAGGAGGTACAAAAGTGACCCACCTTTTTTTATGTGGATGACCTCAAGTTATTCGCCTCCAGTCACTCCCATCTTATGGAATTGCTAAATATCACTTGTGAATTTAGCAGTTCTATTTGAATGGAGTAGGGAACGGATAAGTGTGCGGTCCTGCATGTTGAAAGGGGAAGGGTTGCTAACTCTGAGTGCATAGACTTATCTATGCCCGTCAACTTGAGAACTCTTTCCGAGGTTGAAACATACCGACAACTGGGTATGTCACAGAACATCGGTATCGATGAGGCTGGTATGAAACAGTCTGTTTGCGACCTGTTTTATGCACGCTTGACCATAGTTCTTAACAGCCTTTTGTCCGGTGTGAATAAGACTGTCCGTCTACCAGAAAGATCCAACTGTCAAAGCTGAAGACTGAGTGAGGCAACATCGTTTCCGAGACACCTGAGATTTTGAGTGAGATTGAGAAGTTCTATGGGCAGCTGTACACATCATCGTTGGAGCCACACGCAAGTGTGAGTAACGATCCAAGAGCAAGTCTTACCCGACACTATTCTGATGATATCTCGGACGTCAGTATGAGCGAGATTAGAATGGCTCTCCAGCACCTTAAAAAGGGCAGGGCCTCAGGCGAGAATGGAATTACAGCGGAGCTTCTGAAAGCGGGTGGAACACCGGTACTTGAAGTCTTTCAGAAGCTCTTCAATTCCGTTCTCCATGGTGGCACTATTCCAGAGGCGTGGAGCAGAAGTGCGGTGGTCATGTTCTTTAAGAAAGGCGACGACGCTCTCTTGAAGAACTACAGACCGATTTCCCTTCTGAGCCGCGTCTACGTATTGTTTTCGAGAGTCATTACGAATCGTCTCGCACGCAGACTCGACGACTTCCAGCCTCCCGAACAAGCCGGTTTCCGAAAAAGCTTCAGTACCATAGACCACATACATACGCTGCGGCAGATTGTACAGAAGACCGAAGAGTACAATCTGCCACTTTGCCTGGCGTATGTGGACTATGAGAAAGTTGACTGTCGGTATATCGAAGTGCTGAAGTGTTTGTACAGTAGGGCTACGATGGCTATCCGACTACAGAACCAGAGTTCGAAACCTATCACACTGCAGAGAGGTGTAAGACAGGGTGACGTTATATCCCCGAAACTCTTCACCGCTGCGTTGGAAGACGTTTTCAAGCTACTGGACTGGAAAGGATACGGTATTAACATCAATGGCGAGTACATCACTCACCTTCGATTTGCCGATGATATAGCCCTTATGGCAGAATCCCTGGAGGACCTTAGCTCTATGCTCAATGTCCTCAATGGTATCTCCCAACGGATAGGTCTTAAGATGAACATGGACAAAACAAATCATCGTCATTCATTACAGCCCTTCACAAGTCCACTGCTGAACATAGGCCTCCCCCAAGTAATGTCACAAAGCACGGTCCTGAGCCACCTGCATCCATCGACTTCCTGCATATCTTACCAGGTCGTCACTCCATCTAGTGGGGTGTCGCCCTACACTACGCCTACCGGTTTGAATTGGCGATCACAGTACTTAAAGTTTTGCACATTAGGCACTGTTCGACTTCGCCGGTCTAAGTATTACTTTTAAGATAAAAAAATAAAAGTAAAATGTGTGTTTTTAAATTAAAATTTTTAAGATTTTCATCAACATGTTTTAATATACAACCGTTTTAAAATAGAATTCCTCTGCTGGGAAAAAAACGACGACAGAAATTCCACAGGTATCGTTGTTATCTTTTAGTTATCTTTTATAAAAGCCATACCATATATAATCAAAGAATATTCTGTAAGAAAAAATTAATGCTATTTTTGTACTTGTTCGCAAGAACTACCTTTGACGTATTTGGCAGTAAAGACGACACGACGCCGCCGCAAGCAAAGACCAAAGTCCGTCTACATATGTTCCACTGCTGTGGACAGGCCTTTTCTCTTTTATAAGATGGTTATGGAGTCCTACGTTATAATCTAAGCCTAGAAAAAATTAATAGTGTTCCCATAACACATATATTCTGTTAATATTTCGTAATTTTTTACTCACAGTCACACCCCAACTGAGTTGGATTCGTCGGTTGACCTCTTGGTTGAAGCTGAACTTACATAATCGGACAGCAAGCAAACATAATATTATGCTCACTACACTTTTCGCAATTTTTCGAATTCAACTCGGCTGAGCTTTTGCTCACAGTTCCATTTAATCAGGGAATTTGTCCCAGGTACATATACTATTCAATAAAGTTTAGCGTAGTGTTCGAACCAACCCGTACGAACATTTCTTATAGGTAATTCTAATATTCAGTGATGGGTAAAAATAAAATCAATATCATATTCATATTGTTAAACGTTTTATAAAATTATAGAGGTATATCGCTAATTAAAACAGTTCATAGTGTGTAAAATAACAGCTAAAAGCAGAGTAATTCTCTGCTTTTAGCTGATGCATATGATGGGAAATATTTATTACTTTCCGTTTCCTGACCACGAGATGTTAAGCAGTTTTGCGAATTCAAATGGGAACAGCTATTTACTTGAACATTTTAATGCCGCTGTTTAAATGGAATTGTTTGTCTTCCTAAAAAAAAGTTCATTTATTTTAAAAAATCTTACCGTAATTACTTATCCCTTTATGCTTTCTTTTTAATACTGATTATAATTATTTAACGACAGCTCTCTAACTATTAAATTTAATTTCCATAGTTCTCATAATTGGTTAAAAAGTGAGAGCTCTCGCATCTATGCAACTCCTACAGTGTTTTGAAAGGCTTGTCTGTGAACTATGTTCTAAGCATCGATCACAGTAGATTCTATCAGATTTCAAGACCTGATAGCTGAGTCACAGACCGTTTTACCACAACTAAAAATTAAGCTGACTATTAAAAATTTAACATTGTAATTTTTTTGTGACAAATAAATACTTTCTATTTTTTATTAGATGGAATTCGTCATTTTCAGAGAAAAATTTACACTCAACATACGAAATATAGCATTAAACTACTATTTTACGCTGGTACTCTGTAAGAGCGTGGTCCTCCCCCAGTCGAAACGACCCATTCGTGATACAACCACAATATACCTGCGGTATGGCTCTTCCACCTATTAAATTTTTAAATAATATTTTTTAATTTAAAATTTTTGTAGGTGGGGAGACAAAATTTAATAGGCTGAGGTGTTCGACGTCTCAATGTCATAGTTAACAATGATTACTATAATTTTAAACTCATGATTTAAAATTATAGTAGCCCCCCCCCCCCATGAAAATGAGTACTGTAAAGTAATCGAAACATTGTGAATATAAAATAAGTTTAAATACGCAACAAAATCTTAAAAAAATAGTTTCATTTAATGTTTGTAAATTATATGTCAATATTTATATTTATATTTTTGTAGTACGTTTTCAAAGATTTTACCAATCTAAACTAGCGTATCACTGCGACGTGTTTTAGACTTGTAGAACTAGATAACGGGACGGCACTTATTGGCCCCGACCAATAGCGCCTCAGGCACGCCATGAAGATAAATTAAGTGATTTCCTTTACAACAATAAATTGATTTGAGTATAACTGCTCAGTATATCGATTTTCACTAGTTACTTTGACCAAAGTTAATAAATAACAGTTTTATTTTATTATTTGTTATATTTCCATTTCTAAGTGTATAAGTATAAGTTTATTAGAGTTCATTGATAAACACAAGCTTCCCCATAGATTGCAGCACGCACGGTCATGAGCTACCAGCATTCATTGATTCCCTGCATGTCTAATTTTATATAATTAATAATAAAATAAGTTTTTACCGCCCACTTTTGATGTTACACAGGTCACTTAACCTTTTAATGATGGGAATCATTTGAATGATTTTTGTCTCGCTATAAACCAACTTTTAGACAATAGTATAAGTTATGACGAGGTTAATTTTTAAATATTTCTATAATAAAACACACAATTTTAATGTGTGGTGTCATGGTGCACCTCCTTATTTTAATATAATTCAGTAACCTTACAATAACTTTAAGATTCCATCTAATACAACAGTTTTTATATTATCGCCGCCCTTGACTAAAATAAACAATAAACTGTACACGAAATAAAAAATAGAAAAAAATTGCAAACTACTATAACATAGCTTTTACACTCCTTTGGGTTTTTCCCTCTCTGCTTTAACAATAATGGCGAAAAGTACTTAATGAACTGTAAAAGAACGAAGCAGATGTGAGCAGTAATGCTGCAAAATTTAAATCAAAGAGCGCATTAATATTTCAATCCGTTAAGTATGATTCTAATGGTAAACAACTTTAAAAAAAAGGGCCACAGGTGTGTCATAGGTTTTTTTTACATGGTAGAATCATGCTGCAGCTATATTACTGGTATAGTTGTAGCACGAATGGGTCGGCTCGACCGGGTAAGGACCACGCTCTCACAGAATACCGGTGTAAAATAGCAGCTTAACTCTATTATGTTTCGTATGTTAAGTGTAGAGAACCAGAGATCCTTTTTAATGAGGCATTCCATCTTAGCCTTTACGGGTGACAACGCATTTGCATTTTGATTCGTAATCGAGGATCGATGTAGATGTCTATGGGTCACAGCAACCACTTAATACCAGGTGGACTGTATGCTGATCTGTCACCTTCATCCTATTAAAAAAAACTCTGAGGACTAAGAATCCCTCTCAGCCTGTAATTATACCAGCTTTCTATACCCTTCAGATCATACAGCAGTGATATGCATTGCCGCTTGTTAGTAAAAATAGGGTAAGCAGGTTACAACGTGGATTTACCACGATTCTTAGATGAAAATGGAGTCCTACCTACAAGGTGACATCAAAACTAGTTTGTGGAGTCCTATGAAGTAAAAAAGAAAGGATAACTATTTCGAAGAAAACTGTTGAAACGTAATGAAAGAAACGTGATGCCTCAGCGTCTAAGCGCTCGTCGTAATTCCACAGTACGCAAGCAACCCGGGTTCGATCACCGCAAGCACCGATGAATTTGGTAAAGACAATTTTAAGTGTTGATTTACCATATGCTCTACGGTGAAGGAAAACATCGTGCATAATTGAGGAAAAAACTGTTCTAAACACATTTGAAGTCAGTGTCTCAGCCGTCGAGTGTAATATACGGTCTGAAACTTTACTTCTCTTACGTAATCCATAATATTAAAACTTGTATATCTACCGTTGCATTTGCGACCCACTAACTATAACGACTGAAAGCACTTATAGAAGTTCAGATGTGCAATGCTACATTAATTCAAAGAGCGCGTATAATATTTCAACCGGTAAAAGTACGATACCAAGGTTAAAACCAACTCTAGTTTTATAGTAAACATTTTCATATTCTTTGTTTCTTGTAATGATGCAAAAAATAAAATACATATGTTTAAATACGTTAAGCTTTTTTTTTCTTTTTTTTTTATAGGAGAAGGGCTAACGAGCATACGGTTCATCTGATGTTAAGTGACTACCGCTGCCCATGAACAACTGTAACACCAGGGGAATTGCAGGTGCATCGCCGGCCTTTTAGAAGGGCGTAAGCATTTTTCTTGAAGGTCCCTAGGTCGTATCGGACCGTAAAAATCGCCGGTGGTAAACTATTCCAGAGAGAGGTCGTACGCGTAAGTAAAACTCCTAGTGAAACGTACAGTGGTGGACCGCCAAGCATCCAGGTGGTGTGGATTAATCCCAACAATTTTAATTGAATACTAGCTGTACCCGCAACTTTGTTCGCATGATACGCTTACTAAGACTTCGATTTATTAACTAACTAGAAAACCTTTCCCCCCTCCCCCACGGTGGACTAAAAATAACCAGTACACCATATCATCCCGTGGATATCGTAAAAGGCGACATAGGGAAACAAATTTAAAGAGAAAAACTGCGGTTGCCAGCCCGCTTGCCAAACGTGGCAACTATGGCAAATATCCACGCAATGAGGCAAGAAGTTCAGCGGTAGATTTTAATAAGCTGTAACGGTAATGGCATCCGCCCCGACTTCGCACAGGCGGTATCTATTAATGTTATTTACCTATCGACGAGGAGCCGTGGTAGCTCAGATGGTTAACGCTCGCTATATTACAGAACGCGAGTAACCCGGGTTCGATCCCCGGCGACACCAATGAAATTGTTAATTGCAATTTTAAGTGCTGATTTACCACGTGCACGGCGGTGAAGGAAAACATAGTGAGGAAACCTGCTTGTCGGAGGAATAAGAAAAAAATTAAAATTAGAATAATAATAATTATAATAAAAATTAGAATGTTGTTTGTTTTGTGTATATTGTATTATTTTTTAGTTGTATATTAAAGGATAATTTAATATTTACAATATGATTATAAATACCTAATACTTATTGAAAGTCAGAAAAAAATATTTCGAAGACATGTGAAGTTCGCAAACACGCATTGGGGCAGCGCGGCGGACACTTCCTTGCCCTATAACCCTCTCAAAAATGAGGGGAAGCCTGTGCCCAGCAGTGGGACGTATATAGGCTCTAACTTTACTTTACTTTTACCTATCAACGACCATTTATTTTATCCATTTTTTATTTCATTAAAAATCTACAAATATTTCGGTTAAAATCTAGCCTTGATCATTCATGGTATTGGTCTATTTTGTTCGTGAAGTTTCTTTCAATCGGTTCAGCCATTGCAAATTATTTAACCCTTACAAACAGACAGACTTGCAGACAGATAAACTTTTTGAAATGGTTATTCATGTCTTTTTGATTTTAAAATAACGCTTTGGGCTCAAAAAAAAAAACAATTTTGATATTACAGACAGACACATCAATTTTTAAGCTATTGCATAGCTTTTATCGCGGGCTTTGAGCGCGGTGACCGAATCAAGAAATTCCGTAACGAAAATTAACATAACACCCTCCACTCCGACAGGCACAGCGGTGCGGCGTTGAAAGCCGGTCGGCTTGTCGGTCACCACGCTCAAAAAGTGTAGCTTGATTTAATATCAAATAAAAAACCAAAAAAAATATACTGCATAAATAAAATAAATAAATAATTATAATTGCTAAAATTTGATAAAAAATGCTACGCAATAGCTTTACCGCGGCAGGCCCCGAGTCCCACATGTATTTTTTATACGATGTAATACACAAAGCCCATCGTTTACACAAAACAAAATTAATGTAAGGGTAAATAATATAAGGGATAATATTATAAGGGTAAGGCCGTAGATTTGCCATTTTTTGAAGAAAAAATATTCTCGTATTTTGATTGCTAATAAAAAACAACATAGTGGATATATTGTAATGAAGGTATTTTAATTAGGATATATATATGTTAAACTCTTACACCATAGTCGTAAAATTATGTAAGTTGTATATAAAAATAATAAGAGTTAAATTCTTCCAGACTCTTCTTTATGGCACTTACACTATAAGACTTAATTTTTTGTAATGAACTGACTCTCATTTAATTAATTTGTGACTATCTGGAGTATCTTAATGTTAAGCAACTATATTGTGCTTTTTGTGTCCTTAAAAACGCATTTTTTGTAGATTTATTACTATTTAAACTTATGTTCCATATTTTTACTTTTATGTAACTATTTTGTATGTTACCAAAATTTACCTTAAAAAGCATTGAAGACAGTTTGGTATTGTTTTGTAATCGCATTTGCAAGTATTTAGGCAGCACAATAAAAAAAGAAAAACGCCGTCTTGTCGTCACTGGAGTCTGTCAAAGGTGTTTTTCGGCAGTGAACTTTAATTGTGAATTTTAGCGACTTCAAAGGCAAATAGCAGTTTTTATGTACACATCTTATATACAGTATTATGCACGATTATCTAATATGTGCATGGCAATGTATCTATGTTTAAAAATCATCTCGTTGTTGAGTTATGTCTATTTATAATTTTAAAAAATCGCGCTTTAACGATACTTCCATTACATCTTACGTTGCTTTGATGTCACTGATGACGTTGATTGTATGTATTTTACTGTTGTAAAGGTTTGTGCATATTGTAATATTATAATATACCTTTTTTTGCTTACATAGCAACCTTATAAAAAAATCTGCCTTTTTCTAAAAGTTTTAATCTTGTAGAGTAACTTACAAAAAATATCAACCTTTTTCTAAAAGTTTTAATCGCGTTACTTCAAGGTTAACGTAACATAGAAGTATCTACGTTACTCTATGTTCTTAAAAATCTAAATCTACGGACTTACTAATATATAGTTAAATATAGTGCCACCAACTTTACTGTTCAGTTGACAGAGTCCACTAGTGCAGAGCATACTACTGGATGGAATAAATAATAGCTTACAGCGAAATTTCGTTTATAAAATGGCGGCCCTAGTTCCAATTTTGTCCACCTGAATAGATAAGTTGGTGGCAACAGTAAATTGGTAGCAACAGTTGATGGAACAGATGTATCTTGTTATGATTTCACCTTTTTTTTAGTCACTTATTAAAGCTTTTAGCGTAAGCACATAAAACATTAGTTGCATCGCTCTCTAATTATAAAGCATCTGACCCTGTTTTTTATAGAATAAGGTTGAAAACCAAGCACACAGTCCAACAGATGGTAAGTAGATACTAGATACTGTAGCCCATAAACAACGGCAAATGCCTTGAACCTCGAAAGCTGCTTCATGGTTATCGGTATTTGCGGCCATTATTATGTAATATTTCCGGTCGTATGAAAATAATAAAAACAAACCTAGCTTAGTAAAAAATAACAAAATCATATTACTAAGATTTTTCCATGGAAACTCACATTCATTGCTTTGTCTAACGAAGATCTACGAAGATGAAGAAAATATTGAAAATAATTTAAAACCATCACATAAAAAAAATTTGAGTTTGAAAGTGCGGATGAAAGGATCTCGACTTTTCGGAAGAAAACTTGCAAAGTAAGGAATTTTTTTTTTTTTTTTTTTTTATAGAAGAGGGGGCAAACGAGCATGTGGCTCACCTGATGTTAAGTGACTACCGCCGCCCATGATCAACTGCAACACAGGGGGAATTGCAGACGCGTTGCCGGCCCTTTAGAAAGGAGTAAGCTCTTTTCTTGAAGGTCCCCAGGTCGTATCGGTCCGGAAAAATCGCTGGTGGTAAATTATTCCACAGAGAGGTTGTACGCGGAAGAAAACTCCTTTTGAAACGTACAGTGGTGGACCGCCAAGCATCCAGATGGTGTGGATGGTATCGGGACGTTTGCCGCGTAGTGCGTTCACGAAATTTGGCGGCTGGGATTAATCCGAACAATTCCTCAGAGCACTCTCCATGGTATATGCGAAAGAAAATGCAAAGGGATGCAACATCTCTTCGCAGTGCCAGAGAATCGAGCCGATCGGAAAGCACTCGGTCGTCGACGATTCGAGCCGCTCTGCGCTGGATGTGGTCAAGTGGAAGGAGCTGGTACTGGGGAGCCCCAGCCCAGAGATGGGAACAGTATTCCATGTGCGGCCGAACCTGCGCCTTGTAAAGTTGCAGGCGGTGTGCCGGCATGAAATACTGTCCCGCTCTGCTGAGCACGCCAAGCTTTTTAGAGGCCAATTTGGCCTTCCCTTCCAAGTGACCACGAAACTGCACGTCACTCGATATGTCGACGCCGAGGATTCCGATACTGGCTGAGGCAACAAGGGGAGTGCCTTGAAACTGAGGGGATACGACAAAGAGGTTCTTTTTAGCGGTTAACGCGCAAACTTGTGCCTTCTGGTGGTTAAACTGGACTAGATTTAGTCATCCCCAATCCGAGACTCTGTCCAGCAGAGACTCGACTTCAGACACAAGTTTGTCCCGGCACTCGGAGACGTTTTCCCGAGAAATATTGGCTCGGCCGGTGTAAAGAGCATCACCAGTGCTGTCATCTGCATAGCAATGAATGTTACGGGTCTGCAACATATCATTGATATGCAGAAGAAACAGCGTTGGCGATAGCACGCAGCCCTGTGGAACACCAGCATTAATAGGCTTGCAATCGGAGCTTGCACCGTCTACAACGACCTTGATGCTCCGATCTGCAAGAAAACTGGTGATCCAATCGCACAATTTCTCGGGAAGCCCATAGGAAGGGAGCTTCTATTTATATTACTTGATTACGTGATATAATAAATAGCCTACATCATATGGGAACATAATTACAAGCTTTAACGATAATACACTATTAAAGAGCTATAGGTTTTATTTAATGACCTCATGGAGCACTGATTTTATTATCATGCAAATTTTATGGCAGCATTTAATGTCTTTTCCTATAACTGAGGGTTAACCAAACATTTACTACATTTTCCTGTTAACTTCGCAGTTTTATACGCGACAACACTTTATTTTTATCAGCTGTAAAGTATATACTTGGATTTTAGTGGGTTATTTCAATCCCAAGAAGATAAATTTACTTATTAAGGACAAGAAAAAGAAAGAAAAACGTCCACGGACAATTATCTTTTTACAATCAAGGGTAACAAACAAGAGCTCATTCTACCAAACGGTAAGTGAATATTTTGGTTCATAGACTCGTACATTTATATCGACCTATCTATATCACCGATTCGGAAGAATCAAATGTATATGCGTTTTTTTGAGCGTCAGGCGTTCAGTGTGAGGCGGCTCACTAGGAGACGACAACTGTTTTCATTGTTCTTTAGCAGGCAAAACGCGCTAGCATACAAAGCTTTCCATCTGCAAATGGGACCCGAATCTGTTAGTTACTCTGAGGCAATGAGCACCAGCCTTCATGACTTCAGCAACGCATCTGATCGATCTAAGCGGTCCCGTCAGATTGATAAAGAATAGAGCGAGTGTATGGGCTGCGACGGGACCCTCACGTGGTCGTTGATAGTAGTTGATAGTAAATGATAGTCAATACTAGGAAGTTGATAATTGATAGTCTATTAATAGAACCAACTAAATCTAATTTAAGGATAGATGGGAAATGATACTGCGAGCACGCGTGACCGGTATTGCTGGGCTCAATTAGCGCACTGACTCAAAACGCATTATTGTAGCGTTATAGCGTAAACTGCCGACGCCACAAAAATTTACGTGCTGCAGCCCGTACATGCTCCCGGGCTGAAAGATAGAGAGTCATGAAGATGAGATGAATTTAAAACTAATTACAAGGTGATAAACATTTTGGCTTAAAACTAGTTACAAATAATTGATGCAAAATAAATAATAACAGTGTATTTAGTCACCCGTGTCCGTGGTAGTAAACACCGATTGAAGCACTGGTGAGGTGCCACGGTTTTGTTTTTGTTTACACGTTTTCTTAAATTTTTCATTTAATTCGCTAGTAATGTCACCACTGTTACACTGCACTGCACTTGTTTGCAACTCTACATCTACAAATTGCACTCCACTATTACACTGCAGTTCACTACACTTATTTTGTACGCGATCGCGACCTGCCCGCCTCTGCGCGCGCCACACACGCTGCCACACGTAGAATCCTCCGAACACTCCAGCCGTTATAATCACCAGGTAGAGGACGGTGTAATGGTGAATGTCGTGATAGGATACACCTGCTGCTAACGGCTCAGTCTGTTTCATGACATCCAATAGTTCTCGTATGGCAAGCAGTTGTTGTTGGCTGATAGTCTCCAAGCTCGTGCTGGCGTTCATCTCCGGTATCGAGATATTTATTAAATGATTAATCGAAGCGATCTTCGGTATACCAATGTCGGGCTTTAAATTAATTTGAGATGCATCTGGTTTGTATGCATAAAAATGGAAATCAGCTGATTTGATAAGGCAGTCCTGTCCCAGCGTAATAAGTCCGGCATCACTCAATTGAATAGCCGTAACTTGATCTTCCCATAACAATTTGAAGTAGCATTTATTACAACAGAAATAAAAGTAGTTATTAAGTTTACTTGTTGCAACGAAAACATTTTTGCAGGTGTTAATGATTGTTCTACAGCTTTCAAGTCCTTCATCCGTCTCACACAAACTCTTGTCATTGATCGTATGATAAATAGGCTTCTTGAATCGCCACAACACTGTTTTTAAATCGCGATCAATGCAGTCATGTAAATCAGTAAATGATAGCGATATAAACGAGTCCTTGTTTAAGTTTAAAGCGAGATATTCGCTAATATGTACAATGCTGATCATGTTGCTACCCGATTGTTTAGGTATGGGAATTGCTTTAAGGACTTCGTAATCGTCTCGTGCTAATAATGGAATTCGGATTTCGAAAATAAGAAAAGACTTCGATAAGCGTGCTTTTACATTAAGTAATTTGTATAGATTTGAATATTTCGCGTGATCGGTAGGTAGTGATAGGTCTTTAGATATCTGTGTAGAGATGGCACTTAATTAGTGTTGGATTTGCTTGAGGGTTAGGAGATGAATATCATACTTCCCGTGAAATACGTCTGTGATAGTTTCAATAAGATAAGTTTGTATTTCTTTTAACTTGTTCAAAATGTTGTTTGTAACTATAGCGACCAAGGTAAATACGTGGATATATGAGTTATTTGAGACTTGTGACTTTAGTACGTTCATCGATTGTTCAAGTTCGATCATCTTTTTGTTGACTGTTTTATGATGCTGTTCCACGATCGTCTCTACCCTCTTGATAACATTGAACTCCGCTTCTACGACTGAAGTTTGATTCTTCCACAGCTGGGCTAGGTGTACTTGGTTTTTTCTGATTAAGTCGATATCTTTTTCATACTTTTCAGCAAAGTTGCTCTCAAGCACCCCAAACAACGCGTTTGCGATATTACCTACACCTACTACCTACGTGTGAGGAGGTCGCCCTTATCTTCATTAGCGCTCCGCTCGTGATTCAATTGATAAATGACACCCTCGCAGTGTGAATGCCATCTTATCTTCGAACAGATGTTTTCTAGGTATTCCACGTACTTCAAGGACGCGGCGGTGCCTTCCCAATATGGGTAGAGATCATAATAGACAACGAGTTTCCAATCGTCAGCTATCAAATGCATGTTTACAATCTTGTCGAAAAATAGGCTAGTATTATTTTGCAGTTTATTTATGGTATATAGTCCGCTAGTATTAATTATAAGGGTCATAAAAATAATAACTGTAATGAAACTGTATCTTCTATTCCTTTGTTTTATCTTAAGCTTCATTGTGTGACAGCCCAATATTATTATTAATAATTAAATTCAATATAAAGGAGCGTCAAAAATAGTCTTAAAAGATATATATATATATATTAAGCAATAAAATTACATCAATAAGCATAAAGTTAATATAAATATATTTCAGACATTAGACCAATACCATAGTAAATTAAAGGCAAAATATTGGCTTTCATAATAAATAAATTTATTATAAAAACTTGTAAAAATATTTAAAACATGATAAACAATAGAAATACAAGTCGAAAATATTATAAAAATAAAGATAAATAACGTTTATAAGATAATTAGAAAATTTGTTAAAAATTGTCAAGTTGTGGAAGGAGTTCACGTATAAAAGAAAATTTTCCTAAGTTATGGAAGGTGTTCATGTATAGATGTCTTGTATAGAGGAGCTGCCGGAGATACATACCTGCAGTTGTACATATATATGGGGTGGTCGGGAGCCCGACTGCCTGAAGTACTGTAGCACAATGACTAGTCCTATATTAGGGACTTATGATATTAAACTCAATGATACAAAAGCAATACTATAGAAGGTCTCCATGATGAATTTGCATTACAATAGTAGGTTCGTGGGTTCGAACCCTATATATGAATGACTTATGAAAGTAAGGTCTATGATACAAAATCAATATGTCTCCTTGATGCATAAGCATTGTATGGGGTGGTCGGGTGACCGACTGCTCCTAGTACTGTAGCAAAATGACTAGTCCTTATTAGGGACTTGAAAAGAAATATTATGGTGGCGTGTATGCTGCTTCACGAGCAATTGGTCCGAGGTAAACTTGGACTCGCTAACCGATGTGTCCTAGACATATCATCTTAGTGCTGGTGGTAAGCGGGTTTGTTGTAGCGATACGGCTTTCCCGTGGACATCGCACACCCATACCGTTTGTGGGCGACGTCGTAGCGCATAGCGATGCGTCGTCTATCTTTCGGATTGGGATGATGAGTGTGTTTGGTAGCACTTTTAAGTGTAACAGGCATAATGATTTCTTATATTTACGCGAACACTACACATTGAAATAATACTAGTTTTTACGGAATTTATCGCGTATATTTAACTTTTTAAATACCCGACGTTTCGAACGCTTTACAGCACTCATGGTCACGGGCGGGACTGAGATGTTCAACGACCATATGTCATAGTTAACCGCGGTTACCATAGATTAAAATTTAACTTTTGTTCCGATCTATGCAGTATAAACTTATGGTATCTTGAAATCTTGCATTTGTATGCTTGGGTTGGGATTTAATTTTATTTATTATAGGATCCCAAGCAGATGGTAGCACCCAACCATCATCTCTATTGAAATTAGGATGTTTTTTGATTTCAATAGCCTCGCGAATCATCCTTGGAAGGAATCGGTGTTCTTTAGCGAGGATTTGCGGTCTATCAAATCTGATGTAGCGACGGGGGCGATCCTGTACGTGTTCACAGACTGCAGACTTCCCGGAGCGTCGATTTTTCACATCAGCTATATGTTCTTTAAGGCTGGTTTTTATTGATCTTTTAGTTTGTCCTATGCAGGAGAGACCAAATTCACAATCAAGCTTGTACACTCCTGCATCTTGCAGAGGGACATTACACTTGACTGATGGTAAAAACTGACCAATCTTCTTCAGCGGCTTGAAGTATGTTTTGATGGAAGCGCGCTTCAAGATGTAGCCAATCTTGTCAGTGACTCCTCTAACATACGGCAGTATAGCAGGTACACGCTCGACTGTGGCCGGCTTCACTCGTTCACTGTGACGTAGGCGTAGGAAATTCAGTTCACAATGGAGTTAGAGGCAAACAATTCCTTAGCTTTTCTAGATGTGTTAGTAATTCGGAATCCTGATAACACCTTGAGCCATACTGTGTATAGAAAAAAGATCCAGGCTGATCATGCAATTGGTGGTGATGCCATACACTTACATCACGTCTGCAGGAGCGGCGGTCTGGCAGGTGGTGGCGCTCACGGAGGGTTTACGGCCAGTGTGCCTATTTGCCTAAACCGTGTGACGTACATTCACCGTGGCTGGATTCGTTCGTATTCTGTATGGCGTTTACACGCATTGACATGCGCGACTTCGGTCGATGTTTGTGCTTACGTACTAACAAGAGGCCAAGCCTCTTTTACTGGTTCGCCAGTTATTTTGCTGTGGACTACGGTCCAGTTCCCGAATTAGCTTTCCCTTCGGGGGGCGGGGGGGGGGGGGGGGGTGCATCAAAATGGTTGGCGCTCACCGTACACGGCGTGTGTGGGGCCGTGGGCCTCACTTACATTTTTTTAAATAAATATAGGAGAGTGAAGCCCTTGTATCGGGTATTTTGTATAAATATATTTTGAGCCTTTTCCGAGCGGTAAGGCATAAATAATAATAAATTAATAATGTAAACCTGATACAAGTGGAATAGGGACGTTTTATGTTCTTAAACTTTCTCGAGCCCAGTCTTCGTGAACGGGGTTCACTTAGCTTATAAGGCACTACCAACAGCTTTCAATTGCTCTAGTGAATATTCATTCTTCCAAAAGACACCTAAAAGAACTAAGTTACTAAACAAACACAACGTAAATAAGGGTCCTAACTAAGACGATCACGCCAAAAATATTACAAACGGCTTATTATTAAACCTTTTGAAAGATCATTTAGAAAGATCAAAACTTATCTTATTTATCTTGGTCACATACATATAATGTTATTGAAAAGGGGTAAATTAATTATATTAATTATATTTAATATAATATTTTATATATATATAAAGAGGGGGGGAGCGTTACAATTGGTTTCTCTTGCTTTAATTCTTGATCTTCTGTCTCTTCGGAGATGATAGGGAGTATTGATAGTTTGATAACAGGTCTTTTCATATAACCATTTTTTGTTTTTAACGTCACAACACGCACGTAGCCGTCGTTACCAGAGTGCAATTCGACCATCCTACCGAGGGCCCATCTGCCTGGAGGAAGGTTACCATCATTGATGAGTACGATGTCATTTAATTTTATATTTTCTTGAGGTTGACGCCACTTGCTCCGGGCTGATAGATTTGTTAAATATTCTTGTTGCCACCTTTTCCAAATGTCTTGGAATATTTTTTGTGTTAAATGCCACCTAGTCCTAAGATCTCGTTCCGTCTTATAAATTAATAATAATAATAATATTCCACAATATTGCACAACTATCACACAACGCCATCTAGTCCCAAGCTAAGCAGAGCTTGTGTTATGGGTACTAGACAACTGATAAACATACTTATATATTTTTAAATACATAAATATTATAGATAAATTACACCCAGACACAGAACAAATGATCGTGCTCATCACACAAACATTTGTCCTGGGTGGGATTCGAACCCACGACCTCCGGCTTAGCATTCAGGGTCACTAACCACTAGACCAACAGGCCTGTCTAATAATAAATTGATAGAATCGGACCACTTGATAGAAAATGTGAAGGGGTTAAATAATTTAAATCATCAGCGTCCTCCGTCAATGGACATAGTGGTCTCGAATTTAAGCAAGCTTCTAATAGTGCTAGCATCGTGCTGTACTCGTCGTAGGTGAGTTTTTGATCACAAACCACCCTCCTTAGATGATACTTGAGGCTTTTCACGGCTCCTTCACAAAGACCATTAGCTGATGGCCACGAAAAAAGTGCCAATTTATACCCATTTCGGACACTTCTGAGATGAACCCATCACCAAATGTTTTGAGGAGCTCTTCGTATTCTTGCTGTAAGACCTTGTTGGCTCCTATGAAGTTCGTGCCATTATCGCTATAAATGTGATTAGGTTTGCCACGGCGAGCTGTCATTCTCCGTAACGTTACTAAGAATGCAGTACTCGTCAGGTCAGACACCAACTCCAAATGTACAGCTTTTGTGGCCATACACGTGAACACAGCGATATAACCTTTCGTAGTTTTGATCCCACGGCCTGAGTTAGCTTTGATGAACACGTGGCCTGTGTAGTCTACAGAGACATGATGGAAGGGGCGTGAAGGGTTTTCTCTAGCTGCGGGAAGGTCACCCATAATTTGATGGTGTTTGGTTGGTTCGTGCCTTCTACATTTGGCACAGTGACGTAATCTCTTCTTCGTAACTCTGTTGCCACCGACGATCCAGTACTTTTGTCTCAGGTTGGCTGATGTTAGCGCAGCACCACCATGGTATGTCATTTCATGCGCCTGGTCTATAAGAAGCTCATCAAGGCGACTGTTGCCGGGTATAATGATAGGATTTTTCATGTCTGGGTCCAGATTGGCATTTCGCAAATCCGGCTCGAAGGACCAAAAATATGTATGGGCTGCGACGGGACCCTCACGTGGTCGTTGATAGTAGTTGATAGTCAATACTGGGAAGTTGATAATTGATAGTCTATTGATAGAACCAACTAAACCTAATTTAAGGATAGATGGGAAATGATACTGCGAACACGCGTGACCGGTATTGCTGGGCTCAATTAGCGCACTGACTCAAAATGCATTATTGTAGAGTTATAGCGTAAACTGCCGACGCCACAAAAATGTATGTGCTGCAGCCCGTACAGCGAGTACACTATCATCATACTAACTTTTCCCCCACGCCTCTACCAGATAGATGGATAGGACAACCTTCCCACCACAGTAAAACTACGGAATCTGTAGTGGGCTTAGAAAACCAACTCGGGCCGACCGTTTAAATCAGACTTATATGCGATCGACACAGAAATTATAACTGAGATGGATTTCAGAAGAACTTAAATATTTGAAAAGCAGTTTTTTTTTGTTAAAATTCAATAAGCAGTAAGATTACTTTACAGGGGTGCAATATTAAGGTTAAAAAGTTGAAATATGGAGTCCAATGATGAAGTCTATACTTTTTCCTACAGCTAAAAATCAGAGTATTATTAGTTGCAACGGTTTAGATGTGCAGAATTCGGTTAGCCTTAGAATTGAGGATTTGAACCCGGACTTAAACCGGTATAAGAGATAATTACTCGTACCCACAATAACAATTCGAAATATTTATTACAATATATGCTCGTGATTTAGAAGGACAGCACCATCACAAAACAGCATCAGAATTAACCAAGACTCCAATAACTAAGTTTAAAATTTTGTCACATTACCATTTTAAAATTGCAAAATCGTTAAATTTCACTATTTCGAAGGACAATACTGTCAAACAACACTATCAGAATTATAAATTTAAAACATAGATTTCAGTGTCAAAGGTACTTTGAACTTTGTATCCACACTACCAATTCATAAATAGAAAAATATTTCACGTAATAGCTTCTGAAGTCGCAGCTAACATATAAGAATTCAGGACCTACTTCAGAAGCAAATTTGGGGATTTTTGACTGGAAAATCGAAAAATGGAAACACGAAACTACTTGCTACGATAACCGTATTATATTGCTGTTAATATATTTCTAAACGGTGCGAGAATAAAGGTGAAAAACAAGTTCACAGACCAGCTAATGGAAAGCCGATGCTGTAGCCTATAGATATGAGTTTATGAAGTCGATTCTTACCTATTTAGCAAAAGTTTAATTTTTTACCCTTTTAAGCGGATTAATTAATATCACATATCCAAAGTAATAACTATAATACCGTCTAAATAGCTATATTTAAAAAATCACTTCCATTTTCACCCTTACGATCGTAACGCCACGTAAAGTAAATGAAAAAACTATATTGGATAAAAAAGTTTCTGTTTCTGTTTCTGTTTCAAAATTAAGGAGAACCACTACTTTTTTATGGGGAAATGCTTACGCTTACCAAACTCGCTGGAGCAACAGGGGTTATGTCGGTGTTACTCGTACCGACTAATATCCCAAGGTGTTCTACTTTTGACGCATATTGGTAGGACCACGGAAATGCTTTCGCACATATCTGTGGCCTAACCGGCGTCAGCAATTCCTCGGGAGAGAACAACTCCTCCCCCTTCAACTTCTCAGGTAAGGCACACCAAAACATTAGGCCTTCCTTCGTGGCCCCCAATTCCACCTGAGCAAAGCAAGTACGCGGAAACCATAGTTCCAGGTATATCAAGCACTCGGAAGCAACGGCCTTCCTTACCTTAGCCGCGGTTTGGTCAGGTCTATGGCTCCACCATCAACCAAGTTATGGAATCAGTATGTATGATTGTTTTTTTATAACCAGGTTACCTGTTTAGTAAAAAAAGAACCTCCTCTTTTTTGGAACTCGAATAAAATTTGATACAAAAAGCATCAAACTTTACTAAATATACAAATTAGTTTAACTTTACAATGATTTTATATCAAAAGATAATTTACAATTATTTGTTAGATTGTGAAATTCTGAGAAGAAAAATTAAACTAAGGCGTTTTTATTAACTTAGAAATAATAGTGAAAGAACATAATACAAACGCAGAGCTGTCTATTGATTTTATTGTCGTAATACTCGTAAATATGTACGTCGCTTACTTAGTTTGTAATAATATATTTCCAGATTTGGTTGATAGATTTCAAAATTTCAAGTTTAAATGATCAATAAATAAAGGCATTTGCTAAAAGCGTAACTCATTATCATCAATCTGTAACAGTTAGTAATCTGAACAGCACCTCTAAGAAATAAATATTTTACCAATACAAAACTACACAACAGGCTTCAGAATACAAATATGTCAGATGTGAGAATTCATTAGATCTCGCCAGTGTCGAGTGCCGTAAAACTTTACATTTCCAGTTGGTGTCGTAAATTTAAATCGTTACTGCGTATTTTATATTCTAAATGTTTATAGCATTACTTTTTATATGGAGGGTGAACGAGAGAATATTTGAACGTTATCTCGAAATGTAAACTTCCCCTATACATGTTTTCTTTTGTTGTCTGACAGACTACGCCCTAAAGAAAATAAAATTAAAACTACAGCCTTCATACATCTTACTGCTGAACATAAAACATCCGACTGTTGAGAGTGTTATGGAGCAATTTGACCATCACGCTGCTCCAGTGCACTTATAGAAAGTATTAGAAAGTATACAACATATACAAATTTCTGTTATCGTAGTTGAAATATTTTGTGGTAGGGAAGCTCATTTTTTATAGAATAGAGTGACAAACGAGCACACAGTCTACCTGATATTAAGTGAGTGCTGTAGCCCACAGACATCTACATCTATCCTCGATTAAGAATCAAAATGCAGATGCGTTGTCACCCGTGAAGACTAAGATGGAATGCCTGGTTTCCAGTAAAAAGGGTCTCCGGGTACGGTACACTGGTATTCTGTGAGAGCATGATCATTCGCCGGTTGAGCTGTCCCATTCGTGCTACAACTATACTACTAATATAACTGCAGCACGGCTGTAACACCTAATAGGTCCTTACATATGAAATTGGCGTTTTGTATGGGAGGAATATTAAATCAATCTTTTTTTGTATAATATTATATATTCAATAAATCGAAGTATGCACCGTTGTTATCTATGTACTTTTGCCATCTCATAGGTAGTTATTATCTCATGGTAATCTGCTGGAGCAAGGTCCGGGGAGTACGGTGGATGTCGCAGACATTCTAATTGTAGTTCATCTAACTTAGTGGTTGTTTGTTGTGCAGTATGTGGTCTGACGTCGTCGTGAAGCAGCAGTGGCTTAGAGCGATTGACCGATCTCGGTTGTTTAGCAGCTAATTCTTCCTTCATGGTTTGCAGTTGCTGACAAAAGATATTTGCCGTAATCATTTGGCCAGATTTTAGAAATATGTAGTGAACGATATTGACGCTGGTGCACCAAACACTCACAAGTAACTTTTTTTGAGTCAATTTTCGTTTAGAATAGGATTTGGCTGGGTCTCTATTATCCACTTTTCATCACAAGTAATGATTCGATTTAAAATCCCTTAATTTTTGTGTCAGTTGAGCAAAGTAACACAGCAGTCGATGCGTGTTTGCAAGGTCGATTCACTCAATTCATGAGGTACCCATCGTTCAAGTTTTTTTTACTTTCCCGATTTGCTTCAAGTGGATTAATACAGTTTTATCACTTACCCCGAAGCCTGCAGATATCTTTGAAGCGCTTTGTGATGGATCCGCTTCCACAATAGCTTTTCTTCATTTTTCACTTTGGTCTCCGGCAGTCCACGGTTGGTTCTGAAGGTCAAAATTTCCAGAACGAAAACGTTGAAACCAAAAACGTACCTACCTTTTGCGACACCAGCGCCGTACACATCATTAATCCTTCGAGCTGATTCTGCAGCAATGGTGCCACGGTAGAACTCGTACTCGTAAATATACCAATATTTCATGTTTTCCATTGTGCGGTAATAAGAGACGACAAAAAAAGAAATAATGAGTAAAAACAAATGAATGATGTTTTCTAAACTCAAATGTACCAGCTAAATGAATCTGAAAATGAATGATAATCAGATGGAAAGTGAGATGCTGGTAAATTATTCCACTCCTTTTCTATACGCTTTATGAACGACGAAGCAAATCGTTTGGTGCATGGTATATCAACAACAAGTGGAAACCAGCCAAGCGTCTGGTGATCAGATGATAGAATGTAGGAGAGGAATTAAGTCATGCAATTCCTGTGCACACTATCTGAATACATCCCATAAAAATCTGAAATTTTGGCTACTTTGCTACTTATTTTAAATGTGTCGAAAATAGTGTTATGCGTTTATAACTTTTATTTTATTTAAAAATAGTTTTCACTTTAAAAAAATACTTAAACATTTCCGTAAGAGAAGCAACTTGAGAGATCAATTTCAATTTATGTTAGTTTGTAATGTGTTGTGATTTCTGTTTTCATTTTTTACCTTTACCGTTTATAGCTAATTAGCAATCTTTCCAACATAGAAGTGTTCTAATGAGAATGACAGCTTTAATTATATTAATACTCAATGCTTTTACTTGGGATCTAACTCCATTAATAATCAGTTTTGTTTACCGATATTAGTATGATAATGTTATTAAAAGTATAATATTTTACTAAAGCGTCAATTTGCAATCGAAAAAGATAAAAAAATTGATTACAGAACAATGATATATGTATTAGATACGTTATATGCCCACAAAACCACCGAAAAATATGTTCCGAACTCAGCCGTCCCAGCGGCAGCACACATACACAATTTAATGTTAAACTACATTACCAGTGTCGCCCATTGGGTCAGCCGCGTTTACTGTTGCCCTTTTCTTTGAGGCACTACGCCCAAATTTTAAGATATTTTTTTTATAAAATCGAGTTTTAGTTATTTAAGAAATTAAACAGATCAAAATGTTTATTAATAAATTTCCTATCCATTAGTTTCTAAAAAATAATAAATAAAAATAATGCTTACCGTGGCCGTAGAAGGAAAAGGGGAGATCTCCCGCCGGGCAAGGTGTTCTGCCCGGGGAGCGGCCAACACTCCGTTTATGATTCGGAATGTTGATAGCGTGATTTAGGCTTCGGTATGTTTCGCTTGGGGCGCGACGACAGCGCCGCCACATCACCCCCTGCTCAGACCAGAGGTCGATAGTGCAGTCCGATTGCCGGTGCGTCCTTAATTCCGGTAGGGAATGCATGCTGTGTGCGTAAGGGCAAGTGACACCGATGCGAATGATATGCCGATGTGTAATGCATGCCATACTACGCACTGGCAAGTGATGCCGGTGAGAACGATGTGCCGGAGCAAGTGCCAGAAGTCTGCCTTATAAATCTGCGGTGAATCGAGATGAAGACAAGTTGGCCTGGCTTGCAGGAACTGAAGACTGCAGAAGACGATTCTCAGTAGTGAATGGTAGGGGTTCTTGAGGATAATGACGAAGGCTTGAAGTTGCAGTTTCCGAAGGTGTTTGTTTGCGTGTTCAGATCACGTCGGATGGTTACCGTGGCCGTGGAAAGAAAAGGGGAGATCTCCCGCCGGGCAAGGTGTTCTGCCCGGGGAGCGGCCAACACTCCGATGTTCTATATATCGTTTATGATTCGGAATGTTGATAACGTGATTTAGGCTTCGGTATTTTTCGCTGTGGCGCGACGACAGCGCCTCCACACTTACTTTATAGAAGAATACTAATAATTAGAGAAGCATGTTATCAATAATTATTTCGCACTTCTGTGGTTAAATTGTAGGAAGATTCATTAAGTATTTACTCATTTAAAAAAAATAGAATTGGCTATTATGGAATCAAGATTAAGTAGAAATTTATTAGATTTTTTATTAGTTGATATATTTTTTAATAAAAAGTTTTGTTCAAATACGCACCTTAACAAGTAACACTGTATGAATTCTAAATTTTACATATTTTATTTAATAACTGATTCATAAAGGCAATTTTTCTCTACCGACTAGCAATACCGACGTATTTATATTTCAAATGTTTGAGTAATATATTTCACTAAAGCGTCAATTTGCTGTCGAAAACGATCACAAAATTGTTTTCGCAATAAAAATGCCTTTTTTATCAACTTTGGACCTACGGAGCGAAAAAATTGAAGAGCCTTTCACACAAGAATAATACTGAAACGTGCTTAAAATATTAACATTTCAAAGCTTAAATAAATACTACGTTCGTGAAATAATTATAGTAAGAAAATTTCTAAGAATCTCATTTCCGAAACAGGTTTATAAAATAATATGAACTTTAGTCTAATATTCTGGAGTTATATATAATTTTATGAACTAGATTCGAAGCGCGAAAGAGGAAACAACTAAACAAGATACATAGAGGGTTGATGATCTTTTCACCAAACTTAATATTCCTCATCCAGCCGTTCATAGTTAGTTAAAATAAATGTTAAAATTACAGCCTATATATGTGCCACTGCTGGACACAGGCCTCCCCTCATTTCTGAGAGGGTTTTAGGGCAAGGAAGTGTCCGCCACGCTGCCTTCGGAAACTTCGTATGTCTTCGAAATATAACGATGTTTTCATTCATCGCCGAGCACATGGTAGATAAGCACTTTAAATTGCAATTAACAATTTCATTGGAGCGGGAATCGAACCCGAGCTATTCGCGTACTGTGAAATTTACAGCGAGCGCTAACCATCTGAGCTACCACGGCTCGACTCAATAGACAATTGAAGGAGAATTCAGTATGCTGAATAAATTTCAAATACCTTATTTTCTAAAACCTAATCTAATCCTAAACTTAATTGTTTTCTGTTCGAAACTTGTAAAGAAATATGAACTTAAGACACAACTGATAATAAGTATAGAACTAGTGAAAAACTTAATCACTCCTATAATAATTTTACAATATTGCGGTGAAAGATTCTGATTACAAAAATCATAAACCCCCTCCTCCCGGTATAGATTCAAACATATTAGGATGATTATCTCGGAGACAGGTGCTGAAGATGCTCGACATTCGCAGGTTTTATTCGCAGTATTAGCTTACAAATTCTGTTTATATTTTTTATTTATATCGAAGGAGAGGAATAATATTGAATCTAGCGTAGCTTTCGCGCAACGCAAATATTATCCAACGATATCCCTATTTCTTGTATTTCTAACATAAACATGAAACGAATATCGATGAGGCTTCATATGACTACACTAGCGGCTGTCTCATTGGCCTAGTGGTCGTAAGCACGACTGCAATCTTGTGACTCCGGGTTCGAATAGTTTGTTTAAACTAGCAGTGAAAGTTAGTTTGTAATAGATACTAATTAATGATTTCTTATATTTACGCGAACATTACACATTTAAATAAAACTAGTTTTTACAGATTTTATCGCGTATATAAATTTTTTATATTCCCGACATTTCAAGCACTTTACAGCACCCATGGTCACGGGGCGATTAGGTGTTCAACGTCCTGATGTCATCGTTAACCGCGGTTACCCCAAAATTCAAATTATTTGTTTTATTTTTATTGTGTTTATTTGTAGATTCGAACAAAAATTAATAATTTTAATCTGTGGGTAACGCGGTTAACAATGTATGTCATCTGGACGTTGACCACCTCAGTCCCACTCGTGACCATAGGTGCTGTAAAGTGCTCGAAACGTCGGATATATAAAAAAGGTAATATAAGCGATAAAATCCGTTAAAAGTAGTTTTATGTAAAGTTACTAATTAGTTCCTTAAAACGATTTTGTAACTCTTGTAGTTAGCTGCCGTTTGCCAAGTCCAGCCTATTTTTGTCTCTATTTCGTTGCTGCTTTCTGAGCATCCCTGAAGGTAGCAGAAACCGGTGAATGTTGCAAGGAAATTTGTGTCTAAATAGTTACTAATAAATTTCTAAAACCGATGTTGTAACACTTATAGTTACCTATAGTTACCTTCCTTCCTTCACAGTGACTTGGAAAGCACATAATCCATTGTACCCGAGTCCTGAGTGACGAAATGGAGACCTCAACGGAGACCAGCTCAGATGGCTAGTCTCCGTTGAGACTGGCCGCCGTAACGTAAATTTAGACTAGAGGAAGACATTGCAGTAGCATAATAACTATGCTACTGCTAGTAGCTTTTTAAACGGAAATATAATATATAAAAATGTTTTCAACTATATACTATTGAAGGTAGAAATAGTTACATAATTTGTTCTTCTATCATGTTGTTTGAAATAACTGAAAGAGTACTCATAAAACCTAGATTTATTTTATTTTTATTTTTAATTCATCGTCAAAATTATTGTGATAATTGAATTTTATTATAGGTCTTGTAACTCGATTTTATGATCCTATCAAATCAATTGGTAATAAATCAACGGCAAACGACTTAACATTATACTGTCCAAAAACGAATAATACATAGACTGTTTTCCACAAGTTTCAGTGATCTTGTGCAAATAAGCAAGAATATCTATACAAATATGTGTATGTGACAAAGTTTGTGAAGATGTTTGCGTATTTGTTACACGATCAGTTAGAAAAAAGCTGCAACTTAATTTAATTTGTAACATTATTATATTTTTGCCATAAGCATATGAAATACTTTTTAAAGCGGAAAATAAATATAAACGATGAAAAATGTCAACTTGACGTCTCGGTAGCGCAATGGAAATGGCCGCGGATTCGAATCACTCACGGGACAATAATGGTTTGAATGGCATACAAATGAGTGTTTCAAGTCTAGATGTTTTTCCATGTGCAATTTTTGGTAGGTGGGATAGGTGTTATAAACTTGTACGCTATAGTAAAACTTAAAAAAAAAAACAGAATTTTTTTCGGTTGGAGGTGCATTCAAAAGATCATCATCATCATTACAGCCCTTCACAAGTCCACTGCTGAACATAGGCCTCCCCCAAGTAATGCCACAAAGCACGGTCCTGAGCCACCTGCATCCATCGACTTCCTGCATGTCTTACTAGGTCGTCACTCCATCTAGTGGGGGTCGCCCTACACTACGCCTACCGGTACGAGGCTGCCACTCGAGAACCTTTCTTCCCCATCGGTTATCGGTTCTTCGAGCTATATGGCCGGCCCATTGCCACTTCAGCTTACTAATCCGTTGGGCTATGTCGGTCACTCTGATTTTACTGCGGATATCCTCATTTCTGAGTCTATCACGCAGTGAAACTCCGAGCATAGCCCTCTCCATAGCTCGCTGAGCGACCTTGAGCGTCCTCATACGGCCAGCAGTGAAGGACCACGTCTCAGATCCGTAAGTCATCACTGGCAACACGCACTGGTTATACACTTTAGTTTTCAGAGAGTGAGGTATACCTGACGAGAAGATGTGTCGTAATTTCCCGAACGCTGCCCAGCCGAGTTGAATCCGTCGATTGACCTCTCGGTCGAAATTGGTCTTACCTAGTCGGACGATTTGTCCCAGGTAAACGTACTCGTCAACAACTTCGAGCATAGTGCTCCCAACAACTACCGGCATAGGTGTGATATGGACATTAAACATGATCTTTGTTTTGTCCATGTTCATCTTAAGAGCTATCCGTTGGGAGACACCACTCAGGTCATTGAGCATAGTACTAAGGTCCTCCAGCGATTCTGCCATAAGGACTATATCCTCGGCAAATCGAAGGTGAGTGATGTACTCGCCATTGATGTTAATACCGTATCCTTTCCGGTCCAGTAGCTTGAAAACGTCTTCCAACGCAGCTGTGAAGAGTTTCGGGGATATAACATCACCCTGTCTTACACCTCTCTGCAGTTGGATAGGTTTCGTACTCTGGTTCTGTACTCGGATAGCCATCGTAGCCCTACTGTACAAACACTTCAGCACTTCAATATACCGACAGTCAACTAGGCACCGCTGAAGAGACTGTAGCACCGCCCAAATTTCGACGGAATCAAAGGCTTTCTCATAGTCCACATACGCCAGGCAAAGTGGCAGATTGTACTCTTCGGACTTCTGTACAATTTGCCGAAGGGTATGTATGTGGTCTATGGTACTGAAGCCTTTTAGGAAACCGGCTTGTTCGGGAGGCTGGAAGTCGTCGAGTCTGCGTGCGAGACGATTCGTAATGACTCTCGAAAACAGCACGTAGACGCGGCTCAGAAGGGAAATCGGTCTGTAGTTCTTCAAGAGAGCGTTGTCGACTTTCTTAAAGAACAAGGCCACCGCGCTTCTGCTCCACGCCTCCGGAGTAATGCCATCATTGAGGACGGAATTGAAGAGCTTCTGAAGGACTTCAAGTACCGGTGTTCCACCCGCTTTCAGAAGCTCCGCTGTAATTCCATCCTCGCCTGGGGCCCTGCCCTTTTTAAGGTGCTGGAGAGCCATTCTAATCTCGCTCAGACTGACCTCCGGGATATCATCGGAATGGTGTCGGGTAAGACTTGCTCTTGGATCGTTACTCACACTTGCGTGTGGCTCCAACGATGATGTGTACAGCTGCCCATAGAACCTCTCAATCTCACTCAAAATCTCAGGTGTCCCGGAAACGATGTTGCCACACTCAGTCTTCAGCCTTGACAGTTGGCTCTTTCTGTCAGACAGATCTCTGACAAAGACTTTGGAACCCTGGTTCCGCTCGATCGCTTCTTTAATACCAGCAGTATTAAAGTTGCGTAAGTCTCGCCGCATGCATTTGGAGATCTGTCTGTTCAGTTGCCTGTATGCTGTCAAATCTGTTGACGATTGCAGCCTCATCTCCCGTCTAACAGCCATGAGATTAAGAGTGTGATCGGAGAGTTTTTGTGTTCTTCTGCGGCGGGTCTTGCAGAACTTAGCTCCGACCTCATGGACAGTTTCCACGAGCTTGTCATTCATATCGTCCACTGCATTGCAATCCTCTAGGCACTGAAAGCGGTTTTGTAACTCGAGCTAAAAGGTTTGGGAATTTTGGATTAGAGCACGAGGGGGCCGGAGCGTTGACTTCATTAGACGAGACCTCTCCAACTTAACGTTTAGGTTCAGTGTGCCTCTAACCATTCGGTGATCGCTGCCAGTTTTCACCCTTGCGATCACTGAGACATCACTGAACAGTTGGCGTCTGGTCGTCATAATCAAGTCAATCTCACTTTTTGTCGAACCGTCGGGGCTCGACCAAGTCCATTTCCTGTGGGGCCGCTTCTGGAAGAAAGAGTTCATCATAAAGAGTCCCTCTTTCTCCATAAAGTCGGCCAGCTGCTGGCCCTTTCGGTTCCTTTGCCCTACTCCAAATTTCCCCACCTTCAGCTCACCGCTTTCTCTTGTGCCTAGTTTTGCGTTGAAGTCTCCCATCAATACCATGTAGTGGGTTTTGGAGGAATGCATGGCTCTGGAAATATCCTCATACATTTCCTCCACCTCCTCATCGGCATGTGCCGAGGTTGGTGCGTAAACCTGTATGACCTTCAGCGAATACCGTTTGGTGATTCTGAGTATCAGGTACGCGACCCTCGTCGACACGCTCCCAATCTTTACAACGTTGTTGACTAGAGACTTTTGGACGATAAATCCGACACCTCCTTGGGACAGATGGTCGCCCTCCCGGTGGTAGAACAAGTTGCCGGACTCGAGGATTGCCGTATCCTCCCCCTCTCTTCGGACCTCGGATAATCCAATAATATGCCAGCGCAACTTGTCTACCTCTTCTTCCAGCTCCAGTATCCTATCGTCAGTCCTCAGAGTGCGTGCGTTATACGTTGCCAGGTCGAGTCGTCGTAGGTGGCAACCGAACCTGCACCGGAGATTCTTAGCACCCCCTGCCCCGCCGTTACCATGGTCGCCACGGTAGCTAGGAATAGCGGGGCCGCCGGGGACTGGGGGCCGTTTTTTTGCGTCGTTATTCATGGGGGATATTTGCCATAGTTGCCACGCTTGGCGAGCGGGTTGGCAACCGCAGTTTTTTATTATAACACAGTTGTTATCAGGAAGATGCTGCTGCCCATCTCCTGCCTGTCTCCCTCTGTCGCCTCTTACGACACCCACGGGAAGATATGGGGTAGTGGATATTCTCAACCGCCACTACACGGCATTCAAAAGATAGTAAAGAATAAACAAGAGTTAGTTTGCGTTTATCAGGTTACCGTCTGCAGTTTCAAAGTCGACACTAAAACGATGATGAAGCCAAAAAGCCTAAAAATAATGCAAAAGCTTAGCCACTGAACCGTCACATAAAACCGAACCGTCTAAAAAAGTCTTCATATATTTTTAAAGTGAAACTTCTTTATCGACATAGTAAAAATTCAGTACGGTATAAAAAATTAAAAACGTCACATTTTCTTGTAACGTTTCACCGCTGGGACTGCATGAATATACTATTACTTAAACTACTTAAATAAAATATAAGAATAGTATGTCGTATAGAAGTTCCACTTCGTACGAGTGTACACAATTACAGGCATAATTATTTTTTTATATATAATCGCTTGTGACTTTTAGTGATCACGTAACTTCTGAACGATTTGACCCATTGAAGACATATTGACGAAGAAAATATTGAATACAATTTAAAAAAATTACAATTTTTTATTAGTTTTAATTTCCCAAACAAAGGGTCTCAATTTTTTGAAAGAAAACATGCAAAACAAGGAACTTATTTATTTTAAGTGATATAATAAAAAACCTACACATACGGGGACATAATTCTAAGCTTTAACGATACTATGATATCAAATAGCTATAGCGTTTATTTAATGTTCTCATGGAGCACTGATTTTATTATCGTGCAAGTTTTATGGTAGCATTCAATGTTTTTTACTATAAATTTGTGTTAGCCAAATATTTACTAAATTTTTCCGTCAACTTTGCAGTTCTATGCTACACAACAATTTATTTTTATCAGCTGCAAGGAATATAGTAGGATATTAGTGGGTTATTTCGATCTTAAGAAGATAAATTTACTTTAAGCAAGTACAAGAAAAGAAAAGAAAAATGTCAAGGACAATCATCTTTTTACAATTAAGGGTAACAAACAAGAGCTCATTCTACCAAACGGCGGATCTGAACGCTCCCATCAGGATAACACGAGTATCATCATCATACTAACTTTCACCCCACGACTTTACCGGACAGATCGATAGGACAACCCTCCCGCCACATTCCATCTACGTGTGTACGGAGTGGGCTTGTAAAACCACCTCGGGCCGACAAATTACCTCAGGTCTTCGAACGACAGTTACAGAAATTATTACTGAGTTGGATTTTAGAAAAACTTTTTTTATCTTTAAATTCAATATGTAGTTTAAGATTGCTTTGGAGGGGTGCAATATTAAGGTTAAGGAGTTGAAATACGGAGCCCAATGATGAAGTCTATACGTATTCCTACAACATAACATAAACACTCACGCCTGTCACCCAGAGGGGTAGGCAGAGACTACAGACTTCCATTTGGCACGATCCTGACATACCTCTCTCGCCTCCTTCACATCCATATACCTACGCATACATGTTCCTCGGTTAAGGGTGGCCCGTTTTCAATAAATCTGTTTCAAAATATTTTATCAATGAATTTTCGCCTAGGACGTCTCTTTCCAACTCTGCCATTCACTTCTGCAACATAAATTTTCTTTGTCATTCTTTCCTCATTCATTCTTTCCACATGACCAAACCACCGAAGTATTCCTTTCTTAATACTGGTCACAACATCATCTCGCAAACCACAATCTTCTCTTATCACACAATTTCTCACCCTGTCATTCAGATTCAGCCCTAACATACTCCTTAACTTAAAAGAAATGGCCCCGAGTTCCTACAACATTAATTCAAAATCGGTGAATCATCAGTCGCAACGGTTTAGATGTGCAGAATCCGTCCATCATCAGGACTGAGATTAATAATTTGTACCCTAAATAACAATTCGAAGTCCGTATTACCATCACAAAACAGTATCAGAATTTAAATAAAAAATCCAGGACTCAATGACGAAGTTTTAAATGTTATCGCATTACCAATTTAAAATTTCCAAATCATTTGAGTTTACTATTTCGAATATATAGATTATACTGGCTTAATTTCGAAGGACAATACCATCAAACAACACTGTCAGAATTATACATTTTGAATAAAAACTTCACTGTCAAAGATCAAAGTGTAAAATGTAAAGTGTATTTGTAGTGTCCACACTACCAATTCATAGAAAAATAATTTTCACGTAATACTCGTAGCTTCTAAAGTCGGTGCTAACATATAAAATATAAATAATAGGTAAAGGCTTATTATTAAGCTATTGCATAGCTTCTATCGCGGGCCTTGAGCGCGGAGACCGAATCCAGAAATTCCGTAACGAAAAAACCTCACGCTCCCCACTCCGACGGGCACGGAGGTGTGGCGTTGAAAGCCGTGCATCGTCTAACGTCGTTTTAGTTCGGCACCTAGACTTCGGCACGGGGTTTGTGTGCGTGTACACTAACTCAATGATAAAAATTCCTGAATAACCTACAAGTATTGTAAGATATTAAAAATATTTTAAACAATATTAACTTCTCATTTATTTAATAAGAGAAAAAAAATTGTTTTCTTATCGGTCACCACGCTCAAAAAGTGTAACTTGATTTAATATCAAAGACTTAACTGCATAAATAAAATAAATAAATAATTATAATTGCACAAGTTGATAAAAAATGCTATGCAATAGCTTTAACGCGGCAGTCATCGAGTGCCACACGTATTTTTTTTATATCTAATTTTAGATTACCACGTCTCCTTCTTATTCTTGCTGCTTGAAGTTATTTGTGGTCGATATAACATTTCTTCCTCTTCTATTTCTTTCTCTTTCTTCTCCTTCATTATCCGTCATCTTTTCACTCACCTCTTTATTATTTTTCCTTCCTTATCTATTTTTAATTATTTGCATATGATGCATAATACAGTAGTGTATCCGCTTTCTTAGCCAACATCCTTCATGATAAATATTCCCATCGAGGCTAGCCTAAATCTTTTCAAATTTTCCGTAACTGGGGCCATTTTGAAACTGCTTATGATGTATCGAAGACTTAGGGCCGCATTTCAGAAGCAATTTTGGGCATTTTTGACTGGAAACGAGAGAAATGAAAACAACGAACTACTTGCTACGCAAACCGTATTTTATTGCTATTAATATATTTCTAAACGGTAATTTAGGATAAGGAAAACAAATAAGCACACAGTTCAACTGATGGCAAGCGAATGCTGTGGCCTGCAGATAGTTTTTGAAGTCGGTTTTTATTGTTTGTTTAAAGCTTAATTTTTTACCCTTTTAAGCGGACGAAGGAATGTCATAAGTCCGAAGTAATAACTAGAATGACGACTTAATAATTATGTTAAATAGTCACCTCGATTTCCACCTTTAGGATTTATATTTTCTTCTGTTTTTTACATTATTTTTTAAATATAGGAAACGGGTGACAACCGAGCACACAGTCCACCTGATGGTGAGTGGTTGCTGTGGCCCATAAACATCTACATCTATCTTCGTTTGCGAATTAAAATGCAGATGCGTTGTCAGCATTGAGGACTAAAATGAAATGCCTCTTTTCCCGTAAAAAGGGTCTCCGGTTCTCTACACTCACCATACGAAAGACAGCAGCATTAAGCTGCTATTTGACGCTGGTATTCTGTGAGAGCGTGGTCCTTCCCCGGTCAAGCCGACCCATTCGTGCTACAACTATACAATTAATATAGCTGCAGCATGCCTCTACCACAAAAAATTTGGAAATGCCTACACCTGACCACCTCACGGTGGCAACACGGGTCGGTTATCATACTCGTACCGACGAAAACCCATAGTGTTGGCACCCATATTGGCAGGACCACGGTAATGCTTTCGCACACATCTGCGGCCTCACCAACATCTCAGGCAAAGCACACCAGAATACTAGGCGCGCCTTCCTCCGTGGTCTCCAATTCCAACTGCGCAACGAACCCCCCCCCCCCCTCCTAAGTGCATTACGCGTAGTCTCGGTTCCAAGAATATGGAGCACTCGGAAGCAAAAGCTACACTATCCCTAGCGGCGGTTTAATCAGGTTTACGGATTTTCTGCAAACCAAGGTCCACCTCCTCCTCCTCTCCGCCACGACAAGGCGAGAACACTATTGAGAGTATATGGAACGTGTATGTATATATGTTTTTTTTTAATAAACAGTTTAATTTAAAACCTAGCTGTTTAATAAAAAAAACATCATTCCAGTCAGTTCAGCCGTTTTCGAGTAAACAATAAACATACGCGTATATTGAAAGTATACAAGGACATCACGCATTCATAGTGTTCTTACACTGTATTATAAAAAATATTAATTACTTTGCAACCTTCCGCTAACTAAATACAATAATGTGTCCTACCTGGACTGAAGAGCACCTCCCGCCCTGCCTCAATTGCCTGCACTAACTCCGTCACCACTAGTACCAGCACCAGCACCACTACTCCCGGCACCACTACTTCCAACACCACTATTCCAGGTAAGACACACCATCGACGATAATACGACACGTGTTTCGCCTCTACAAGAGGCATCCTCAGGTGATGTAGACTCTACGGCGGCTGACCGCTAAGTACCGTAAGTAAGCAAATAAAATTTTCGGAAAATATACACGATTTCTGCGTACTAGTCGCGTATACTTTCTAACGCTGATTCAGTAAATTAGTTAAGAGATTACACAAGGCTAGAACCGACATGATCTGACATTGTACATTTAGGATGTAAACGCGTAATAAATATTAGTAAAGTATACAACCTCAGAAATTTACTAAGTAAATGTTAAAAAATATTCAACAATTAGCTATCAACTAATCATTTAGTTATTACTTTATGGCAATTTAAAGGTAAGTGTTAAAATAATGAAGTCCATTCTGAGAGACAAAATTATTTTTATTATAAAAGTAGTATTTTTATTACAAAGGCACTTAAATCTTATTTATCTTTCATAATATGTCCTTAATTGTCACCTTCAACAATAAATACAATTAATTGTCAATTTGACACATACTTTTTCTACGGCATTCATTGTCATAATTAAATATATTTATGTATACCTTATACAAGTCGTAGGATAATAATAAGATAAACCGAATTTCTGGAAAAAATCTATGTTGATCGCGAAAACACGGCTAATTAGATGATTGGTCGAATCATTTCGACAGATTCTAAAACTGAATGAGCACGTCCCGACTTGTCTTGTCTGCCCTGGCTCTACAGTGTTTCTATAAACCCGTAGGCGTGGAGAGAGAGCAGCCCCCGCCCGCTGTAGCAAATTGCAGGTACCCGTACGAGTCGTAGCGGCTGAAGCTGCGGAGATGAGTATGGGTTATTGCGATTTGCTATGCAAGGGCGAAGGGGCTGCACTTACCACAGCACCGAAGCTGTTACAGAAGTAACTTCGAGGGTCAATATTAGTCAATATATGTTATATAATCTACATAGTACATTTTTTTATCACGAAATTGACAGGCGAACAGGAAGTAATTACAAGTTTAATTATAATATTAGTTATTGTAGCGCTCGCAACTCGCGCTGAAGGCCGAAAACCCCGAGAGTATTTTATTATAGTATTTGCATGTTATACAATAATATTGTTATTGTATAACATGCAAATACTATCTATACACATTAATAACATACACTCTATCGCGTTTATGCTCGATGTATGTTTTAACTAGTGCAATATGTTTTTCGCTCAAATTTTAAGCGTACCTTATTGGAAAGTATACGCGGTAAAAGCATAATAACATATATAATAACCAATTATATTTTCTAAAAATAGTTATGCTCAAAACAAATTGAAATTATACGCGATCAGTCCCGATCTGTGCGTATTATTGTTTTATACTTTCAATAGACGCTGAATATAAGTACTTACATAAAAACAGACGCAGTGAATAAAGAACATCCTCTTTTTTTAACTCTGATAAAACTTAATACAAAAAACATCCAACTTTACTAAACATACAAAGAAGTCTAACTTTACAAGGATTTAATGTCAAAATATAATTTAAAATCATGTGTTAGATTGTGAAATTCTAAGAAGTAAAAATAAACTAAAGCTTTTTTAATAACTTAGAAATAATAGTTCGGGAACAGAACACAAACAAAGCAGAGCTTTCTATCTATCATTATATATACGTAGCCTACGTAGTTTTTAATAATATTTATAGATTTGGTTGTTCGATTTCAATATTTAAAAGAACAACAAATAGTGGTATTTGTTAAAAACGAGACACATTATCGTTAGGCTGTAACAGTCAGTATCTGAACAGCACCTCTAAAAAGATAGAAAATTTACCAAAAATAAAACCACATAACAGGCCTCAAGACACAAATATTATGTCAGATGTGAGAATTGATGAGATTTCGCCACTGTCGAGCACCATAAAGTTTTATATTTCCAGTTGTTGTCGTAAATTGAATCATTACTGCGCATTTTACATTTAAAAAGTAGTGAATCATAAAATAGACAGCAAGAAAACCACACAAATTCCTACTGTTCGCAGCTACACTCAAAGAAAAAAGCAATTAATAAACACTGGGCAAACTTTTTCTGGACACAAATCTGCTCACTACTCAGAGGTTTGTAGAGCAATTTGACCATCACGTTGCTCCAGAGTGCTTGTAAAATTTTAGCCGTAGAAGGAAAAGCGAAGATCTCCCGCCGGGTAAGGTGTTCAACCCGGGGGGCAGCCAATGCTCCGATTGTTATTTCAGAACTGTTCTATATATTGTACTGGTTTACTTCGGAACTTTGATAGCGCGATTTAACCTTTGATGTGTTTTCCACCCCCCTGCTCAGACCGGGGGTTGATAGTGCAGTACAGTTGCGTCCCTAATGCCGGTGGGGAATACATGCTGTGTCCGTCAGGGCAAGTGGCGCCGGCGCAAACGATATGCTGGTGTGTAATGCATGCCGTAGTACGCACTTGCAAGTGATGCTGGTGAGAACGATGTGCCGGTGAAAACGATGTGCCGGAGAAAACGATGTGCCAGAACAAGTGCCAGAAGTCTGCCTTACAAATTTGCAGTAAAACGAGATGAAGACAAGTTGGACTAGCTTGCAGAAATTGAAGATTGCAGAAGACGATTCTCAAAAGTGAATGGTGGGGGTTCTTGAGGATAATGAAAAGGGTTTAAAAGTGTAGTTTCCATAGATTGTTGGGTTTCGTGTTCACATCACGTCGGTTTTTCTCCACTTTTGCCGTAGAAAGAAAATGGGAGATCTCCCACCGGGCAAAGAGTTCAACCCGAGGAGCGGTGAAGGTGAACGCTTTAACTGGTACCTCGGAGCTGTTCTATGTATTATACTGTTTTACTTCGGAAGTTTGATAGCGTGATTTAGGCTTGATGTGTTTACCCTTGTGGTGCGACGACAATACCTCCATAATTTTATCTATTTTTAAATCGTTTTGAAACGATTTTAGATTATAATGAAGACAAGTACTAGCTTGCATAATGAGAATGCAGAAGACGATTCACAATATTAGTCTGATAAGCCGAGCAAAGAAAGGAATTGAGCCGCGACGGGGACAGACGGGGACATTTGGACTTCACGTTGTTTTCCTTCCCCGTATGTACGTGGTAAATTATCAATTGAAATTGTAACTAACAATTTCATTGATAACGACGGGGATCAAACCCGGGTTACGCGCGAACTGTGCAATTCACTGCGAACGCTTAGGTCGTAAGTTCCCACGGAGTAACGCCCCTAAAATCTATACGCCGTAACAAAATTCTGTAGACTGTTCACTGCGAACCATTCTCAGCAAATGTATTGCTCTTGCGCTTCTCAACTGTCGCGCGCAAAATTTTTAATTTTCCGTACTAAATTACCATGTTGTGGCGGTGTAAGAATATCCACTACCCCATATCATCCCGTAGATGTCGTAAGAGGAACAGAAGGAAACCATTTAGGAGATGGGTTGCAGATTCTTTCTAATAACGACTCCAACTAAAAAACTGCAGTTGCCAAATCTAAATGCAGTGGCAAATATCCTCACAAAATTCAGAAACCCTTTTAAAATTACCTCTCTGTAGGAAAACCTAAGCAATAAGGTGGACTTTAAAGTAAAGTTAAAAGTAAAGTTACAGCCTATATACGTCCCACTGCTGGGCTCAGGCCTCCCCTCATTTCTGAGAGGGTTTAGGGCAAGGAAGTGTCCGCCGCGCTGCCCAAATGCGTGTTGACGAACTTCACATGTCTTCGAAATATTTTTTTTTCTTATTCCTCAGACATGCAGGTTTCCTCACGATGTTTTCCTTCACCGCCGAGCACGTGGTTAGGTGGACTTTAAAAATCTGTTAATTTATCATAGACTTTTAGCGAGCTTTAAGGTTTAATATAACAAAACTTACTGCTGGATATTTTCTAGAATGCAATTTTTTTCAAACTTGTTTCAAGAAAAACAAATCTTCTTAGCAGATGCTCTTATTACTATTTACGTAACAAAGAATATAATCTGAAGAAGGAAAATAAAATACCACTTCATTTTTATAACATAACAGAAGAAAAAAATTTGCACATGATGTATACGCTAGTTAGTCATGTATATAAGTTATATACATGACTAACAGTTCATTCTAATTATCATGTTCCTAAATAACGTAATAACGCCATTGTATTTGTAAAACAATAAATAAAATTATTTCCAAACCAAAAAGTATGTAACACATACTAATTTCAGTTATCGTAGGTGAAATATTGTATGATAGGGAAGCTCATAAGAGAACATAGAGATAGTGTTGAGTACAGAGTTCGAGAACGATTTCCACCGGGGAAACGCAGATATTACAATCAGTTTGCTCTATTTCTATAATATATAATATAGGCTACATATATTTTGGTGCGCAGGATAGTACTCATATTTCATCAATATTATAAGCTTAAGCTGATTGTGCTTTAAAAATTTAAAGAAATATCTGAATGTGTAATGTTATTTGATACTTGAGTATTTATGCACTTGCATAACAGCTAACAAAATTAGTTGTTGCATTTATACCAGTTCATCATCATTCCCCCCAAGAAATGCCACAAAGCACGATTCTGAGCCACCTGCGACTTCCTGCATGTCTTATCACGTCCATTTAGTGGAGGGTTGCCCCACACTACGTCTACCGGTACGAGGCTGCCACTGGAGAACCTTTTTTCCCTACGGCTACGGTTGTCGGTTCTTCGAGCTATATTAGCCATTGGACTATGTCAGTCACTCTGGTTCTACTGCGGATATCTTCATTTCTGTTTATCACGCGGAGAAAAACCGAGCATAGACAACTCCATAGCTAGCTGAGCGACCTTGAGCGTCCTATACGGCCAGTTGCTCCGTACCAAATTCAGAAAATGGACCTCTTATGGAATTTTTTCGGTGACTCTCATAACTTCTTTTTTTGTTGCTATTATAAGCCAGTGCTTGACTACCATCCCATCCGATGGAAGCTTAACAAAAGCCTATATAATCTTGCCTTAAAAACACACACATTGTAATCAGATGGAAACATAGAAGCTGTAATAAAGATATTAATATTTAATTCGGTACCATCCGCTCAATTAAATACAATGATGTGTCTTACCTGGATTTAAGAGCACCTCCCGCCCTCCCTCAATTTCATGCACTAATCCCGTCAACACTAGTCTCAGCACCACTACTCCCAACACCACTACTCCCAACACCACTACTCCCAGCACCACTACTCTCAACACCACTATTCCAGCACAGACACACGATCGATGATAATACACGTGTTTCGCCTCTAGACTAGAGTCTACATCACCTGCAGCTGCCTCTCTCTCTTTATTATAATAAATTTCCGCAAAGTAACGCCTGATTCTGTCAATTAACACAAGCTGGTAAATTATTCCACTCCTTTGCTGTACGCATTATGAATGACGACGCAACGACGTCTTGTGGTCTGATGATAGAATGAAAAGGGAGGAATTAAGTTATGCAACTTCTATTGAATTAGCCAGCCGATGTTCCTATGAGAGTGACAGTTTGTGTTATATTGACACTCATTGATTTTACTTGGGATCCAGCTTCATTTATAGATTAGGAGAAGCAGCAAATACCAACTTTCAAGGGACAGCATACGGCATTTTCTGTATATGTCCCTGTATAGAAATATTTATTATAATTTCCTCGTTGATATGGCCAACAGAAATTTTAATACATAAAATAACTACAACAAATGAAAAACTGCGATTGCCAACCTGTCTGGTTATTATGGAAAATATCCCCCCAATGAGGCAATCCATGGTGGAAGCCTATGGTAAGCAGTGGATTTTTGATAGACAGTAAAGGTAACGACAACAGTCGGTACTCAATATAGTAGCAAAGAGAAATGAAATATTTAACGAGACAACATTATCGGAAAATTAATTGGAAACGATGCTTTAAATAGAAATAGCACTCTACTAATAACAAAAACGGAGTTTGGATAGAGGAAACGGGATAAGAAAAAAAAATAAGAAAATCACACAAAATTGCTTCTGAATGCGGTTCTTTGATTCTTCAATACATTATTTCTTAGCAACGACTTCAAAAGTTATTGTGTAGAAGTTATTTTACATTTAATTTTTTTAGCTAAGGGAAGTTGATTTCCTGATAATAATGCTTTTAGCTTAGAAGTCGTCGGACATCCGGTTTTTAGCATAACATATATTAAAGCATAACATATATTAACATAGCATAAGGTTTTAACAATGTAAATTTATACATCTGTACAAATAAATAAAAGTGAAGTGTCTGTTTGTAATGTCAAACAGCTTTTACTAAATGCATATGAAATAGGGTATTTTACACCATGTAAAAATATCAAAAAATATATACTTATGATAGATTTTGTAAAAAGTAAACGAGAAATATTGATTTCTATTTATAAAATTACATTATAAATTTTATATTTCACTTTTAAGAAAAATTTTTTCTGTGCGTCAAATCTACAAAACGCTGTCGGCCATATTAGACACTGTCGTGACGTCACTGATTCCGCCTAAGGATATTAGTGTTTTGTGTCACTGATTAAGAAAACTAGCTAACGTACTGTGTTATTTCGAAATTTTTTTAAGTTATCATTACGATTATTGAGTTTATTCCGAATTTTATTGAAAAGTCATCATGGAAGACGAATTCGTAAAAGCAGAAAGAACTAATCTACCAAGGATAAATAAATCGATGGTGGCAAAATTTTTGCATGTAACCCCAATTTTTGTTCTGCTGAGTTAAGGAATGTTAAAACATCAATGTAAGTATGTCTTACCAACTTTTGTTTATATAAAAATACAATACCAAGTCCGAGTGTATTTTGAAAAATCATAGTTTAGTAGCTATCATAGTTTAGTTTATCCATAATTACAATCATTAGTTATAATATCTAAGTTAACGTAATTTATTACAAAATTTGACTTGCGATACCCTTCACCTCATGATGTTGTGTTTTGTATAAACGATAGTTAAGTATAAGTCATACTTACTTCAAAATGATCTTCACAGAAGAATAATCTAGTTTTTGTAGAAATGTATTCGGGTATCTTCGTGCCAGTTTTTACCAAGTCATTCTTATATTTAAATCAGTTGGCACTTGAATCCATAACTTTACCGGCGTTTTATTTTAGAAAAATAGAGTTCACTGCAAAAAAGAACCTAATAATGTTAAATAAATAAATAATAAATAGAAATAATAAATTCTAAGCGGATGAAGTCTCGGGGAACAGCCAGTTTTAAATAATAAAATTGTGGAATGATTACGAAATTTAGTTTCTACATGCGGTTTTTTCTTCTTTTTTTTTCTTCGTCGTGACACTCTTAACAGAACAGTCATCACAAAGAATACAAATTTAAGAGCAGATGTTAATCACCTCACAAGCGTTCGCTAAACTACTCCCTGCTGGCCAACAGTCTGGTACAGTTGCGCAAGGGACCGCCCACGGTAGATTTAATGTAGTCATTCCATCGCATGTGCGACTTTCATCGCCCATTCATAAAATTCATTCATCCCATCACTAACATTTATCATACCTGTATCACGAATGGTTAGGTTCGAGGTCTTGGCTCGATTCGGTTCTGGGCTCATCGATCTCCTGCCTAGCGTGAAAAATTTGGAAAAATAAACTTATTAAATTCCAAGAACTGCTTGACAGCTGAGCATTCTTGGAAAAACCTATATCTATGACTGTTAACGATGTGGACACTGTTGATAATCAACATTAAATTTATTGTCATACCACTTTAAGTGCGACAATTTTGAAAGCAGGAAAATATACTAAGGCCGATGCAGACGCAAAAGTCTTTAGGCCTTTTGCTAGCATCATAAACGGAGCGGAGTGAAAGTCTAAAGTCATAACTATCTTTATATCAACAATAGATTCAATCACATTACAATTGTTTTGAATTAATTCTTTTCTCAATAAATTGTTACAAAAGCGTGTGCTATTGCTTTACATGTATTTTCCCATAGAAAATTCAGTTTTTGGTTATTTTTTAATATCATTTAGACTAATTCAGATTTTTATTATTTACAAACCTTGTCTGCGTTGAGCTACAAATATGGCATAAGAAAAAAAATTATGTAAATTGACCTACGAGTTACGGAGGATATATATTATTTCAAAGAATCGTTTTCTTGCGCTATGGGAGCTTCCCTTCGCCTGCTCCGCTCCAATTAATTGCTTACACCAATAAGACCAATTACGTTTTGATCGACATAAAAAAGGTAGAGATTCTAAATTCGACTGTATATTTTTTGTATGAAGATATAATTTCGCCAACTTAGAACAGTTGATATTAATTAATTATTCTTTTTTTACTGGACAAGAACTTCAAGAGTGGTCCGAATTAAATTTAAAAAAAAATTCCTAACCTAAAGATGACGAAATGTAACTATTTTTTCGACATATTAATTGTTACTCAAAGGTTGTGATACTACTTAGGCTACTCAGAAGATTCGAAAAAATAAACTTAAAAAAAAAAGTAAAACCGTAAAATTTTCACAAAATTTGATAGCTTCTGAAGTCGTTGCTAAGACATTGTGTTTTTTCATTCATTACAGCATTTCACAAGTCCGCTGCTAAACTCCCTACGGAATACAACAAAACACGGTACTGAGCTACCTGCATCCATTGATTTTCTGCTTTTTTTTAATAGGATAGAGTGACAAACGAGCACACAGTCAGTAAATGGTTGCTGTGGCCCATAGACATCCACATTTACCCTCAACTAAGGATCAAACTGCAAATTCGTTGGCATCCCTGAGGACTCAGATGGAATGTCGCGTTTCAATTACAAGTGTCTCCGGTTCTCTACACTCACCATACGAAACACAGCAGCTTACGCTGCGATTTACGCTGGTATTCTGTGAGATCGTGCTCCTTCCCCGGTCGAGCCGACCCATTCGTGCTAAAACCATAATAAAGCTGTAGCGTGGCTCTACTACGTAATATTTGCTTCCACTGCTATAAAAAAGCGGGTCAATAGGTGACGCATCGTGTAGTGGAGGTGTATGAATATCTACTACCCCCATATCATCCTGTGGGTATCGTAAGAGGCGATAGAAACAAATCAGGAGATGGGCAGCAAAGTCTTCCTAATAACGATTAAAAACATGTACATTGAAAACGTTATACAACTAATGTATATAACGAAAATTTTGTAAGTAATAGAGTCATGCTGCAGCTATATTATGGTTGTAGCACAAATGGGTCGGTTCAACAGGGGCAGGAACACGCTCTCACAGAATGACAACGTAAAATAGCAGCTTAATACTGTTGTGTTTCGTATGGTGAGTGTAGAGATCCGGAGACCCTTTTTACTGGAAACGAGGCCTTCCAACTTAGTCCTCAGGGGTGACAACGCATCTGCGTTTTGATACTGAATCGAAGATAAATATAGGTGTCTAAGAGCCACAGCATCTACTTACCATCAAGTGGACCGTGTGCTCGTTTGTCACACTTACTCTATTAAAAATTGCTCATTTTCAAAGCGTTAATCAATTTCATATGTTAATTTAAAAGAAAAAAATTGTAAAATATCAGTGCCATGGGCTTCTATTTCGTTCACCTGTGACACCGTACTTTTTCCAAACGGTAAAATAATCATCCAGTATATAAGTAGGTTATACGTTTTACAACAGTAAACTAATGGAGTAATTTATTGCTATAGTAGTGTCTGGAGCAGATCTAGTAAATTACGTAATAAATGTAATAGACATATACATCCATCCTCGATTACGAATCAAGATTCATGCGTTGTCACCCGTGAGAACTAAGTTGGAATGCCTCGTTTCCAGTAAAAAGGGCCTCCGGTTCTCTACACTCACCATACGAAACACAGCAGCATTGAGCTGCCATTTTACGCTGGTATTCTGTGAGAGTGTGGTCCTTCCCCGGTCGAACCGACCCATTCATGCCACAACCATAATAGCTGCAATGTGGCTCTTACGTCTTATGGCCGCACAACACTCGCCTACCGGTAAATGAGTGAAATATAATGTTTCTAAAATTAAAGCCATCATTAAATATATGTCAGCTCTATCAAGCTAGCAGTTTAAATTTAGCAAAAAACCAATGAAAGTTTAACGGAAATTTGTAGGTAAATAGTTCAAAACAAAGTTAAACAATATCTAAGCACAAAGTTAAAAATCTAAAGTTCAAACAAAGTTATCAAAACCTATTTTGTATCAGTGAAAAGTATTATATATATTTTTATCAGTAAAATTATTATATTGAATCAGTAAAAAGTTATCTAAACCTGTTTTGTAGTTCTTGTGGTTAGCTACCAGTTGCTAGGTCCAGCCTATTTTTTGTTTCTATTTCATTGCCAGCTTTGACCCCGAAGTTAGCAGAAACCAATGAAAGTTTCTCGGGAATTTGTAACTAAATATTTAAACAATGTAACTGGAGTCAGGCTGGAGGATGGCATTAAAGTAGCATATGCTATAAAAACGGCACTATAATATACAAGGGTATACCCGGCGTGTGCTACTATGCTAAAAAAGAAATACTTTTATACATTTTCTTAGAAAAAAATGATATTTTGAATTTTTTTAATATAGTGTCTAGTGCCTAATGCATTGTTTTAGTAGTCTAATACCACCTTCGTATTATTGCCCTTCTAATGAAACAGGGTCTGTTAGATGGTTTCAACGGACCTAGATAGAAACATTTTTTGTGTTTTATATAGATAGATAAAACAGTTTTTAACAATATATTATTGAGGGTCGAAATAGTTACACAATATTATATTCTCCAACATGTTATTTGAAATAACATAAAGAACACTCATTAAAACTTCATTTTTAATACATCGTTTAAATTATTGTTATAACTGTATTATATTATATTGTTTAATTTGCGGTATCTTACTTTAATGAATTTCAAACTTTAATACACTCATAGTATAAAATATATAGTGCTGTTTAATATAACAACTTTCTCTTAATGATTTTATTTATTATATAGTTAGGAACGCACTTGTTCTACGGCTATCACATTTAATTTAAATATTAATATTACAAGAATATGCTATTACAATACTATGAAATTATTCATTAAAGTATTGATTATACTGTACTCTATTTACCATAATATATTCATGCTCTCTATACATTCTGAATACTAGGCTGCACTAAAAGTATCGGGAGTGGAATATTTCTACTGTTCCTGTCATATTAAAATCTTTTTAATTGAAAACTCCTTGGTTTTAAAAATCCAATACCATTTATTTATTTAAGAAAGGATTCTCGGTCTTGTCACAAGGTTTTGTCAAACTTGTTTAGTCGTTGAGAAAATGGAATTGACTCGAGAAAATTCAAGAGCGATGATTTACTATGACTTTCGAAGTGGTTTAACACAAAACAGTGTGGAAGACATGTGACATACCGCGAAATTCAGGCAACTTTAGACATTGGCATGAGTCAAATACAAATAATCTTGCATGAACAATTAGGTGTAATAAAGTTGTTTTCCCGATGGATACCGCATTCGCTCTGTGAAGAGCAAAAAGCGGCTCGCGTTACTTGGTGCGTCAGAACTCTCGAAAGATTCCACGCAGGATCCTCAAATGCTGTATACAACATTGTATCAGGTGACGAATTCTGGATATACGCGTACGAACCCGAAACAAAAAACCAGTCACGAGTTTGGGTGTTCGAAAATGAGTTAAAGCCAACAAAAATTGTTCGTTCACGGAGTGTTGCAAAAAAAATGGTGGCCACGTTTGACTCCAAAACCGGCCATGTTACGACTATTTCTCTTGAGGGAACCAAAGAACGATTAATGCAGAATGGTATGCTAGCATTTGTTTGCCACAGGTCGTTTCTGAACTCCGTAAAGAGAACTGCAACCGCCGCATCATCCTCCATCACGACAATGCGAGTTCTCACACCGCACACAGAACAAAAGAGTTTTTAGAGCAAGAAAACATAGAATTATTAGACCATTCAGCCCCGACCTAAGTCCTAATGATTTCTATACTTTCCTAAAATAAAGAATAAATTGCGAGGACAGAGATTTACATCACCTGAAGAAGCTGTGCACGCCTACAAAACGGCCATTTTGGAGACCCCAGCTTCCGAATGGAATAGTTGGTTTATTGATTGGTTCCGTCGTATGGAAAAATGTGTCAAATTTCGCAAAGCAATAAATACATTTTTAAATAGTAATATTGTGTCACTTCCTTGATTCCCGAAATTTTCAGTGCCGCCCTCGTACATTCGGTTAATAATTTACAAATTAAATAAATAATGCAGTATTTCCACGTGTGGATTTCATAATCTAGCCCGAGTGTACTTATAAATCCAAAGGTAATCGCCTGAAAACAATATCTTTACCAATTCTTCGTCTTCTTTCTAAAACTCGATTTTAATCTCAATAAATAAATTTGTTCATTCATTGTAGCTTTAAACGAATTCTTTTGAGTTTTATTGTGATTAAACAAGTGGAACAAATTGCTAATCATGTTTGCAGCTTTCCGGAAACATTTGTGTTCTTTAAAATAAATCCTCGTTGCAATCTGATTGTCGAATCACCTTCTTGAATTTACCAGTTTGAACCATAGAAAAAGTGACAATTCCTTAAGAAATTATGTAACTAATATTTACGAGTCCTTGCCTGTCTCAAATTAAACCAATGTCTTTTAAATTGAATCGACAGATAAGTGCGAACTATAAATTTTTCCAATTTGATGGGGAATGAGAATTTCTAATGCGGTGAATATAACCAACTAGGTTACTTGAAGCCCTCATTGAGGATATTCTTCGCGTACGTGCACTCATGCTCGCACGCACTGGTAGTTCTAACTATTCTAACGTGATAAACCTTAACTCTAACGCGTATTCGTAAAATAGGATCTTTGATATTTACTACCCGGCCAATGCAGAGATAATAAAAGGTCGATTATGTCATGTAATAGGACCCACATAACTTTATATAACAATTATAACTAAAGTTTATTTTACATCCTGCGAAGCGGTCGGGTAACAGCTGGTAATTTATTAAATGAGCGTCAAACCTTAGAGAATCATTGAGTAATTTATTAGCTTATTATTTTAATGGAAACGGTGCCGTAGCAGTAGGTATTGTAACTCGATTTTATGGTCCTATCAAATCGAATATTAATAAATCAACGGCAAATAACTTAGGTTATATTGCCAAAAAAAATGGATTGTTTTCCACACGTTTCAGTGATCTTGTGCAAACAAGCAAGAATAATAATCAATACAAATATCATTGTATGTGACAAAGGTTGCATATCTATTACTCAATCGCTTAAAAAAAGCTAAATACATACTTGAATTATTAAGTGGGAAAATGAATGTCAACATTGAAAATGGCAACTTAAAGTGTCGGGAGCGTAGTGTCGTAGTGGGAGTGTTGGTATGGCGATGCGCCACTCGTCCTATCCTCCTCGACCCAAACGGGGCCGCACCGTTGATGCGGTGGTGGTGGGGTTACGGGGTGAGAGAAGTGTCGGTATTGCGAGTTGCCGCTCTCCCTACATAGACCAGATCCGCCGCTGGCGTCAGGAACGCTAGTGCTTCTGAGTGCTCGTTTTTTCTGGCCCCATGGCCTTCGCGCATCGAACACGGAGGCGCCCGTTGCGCAGGTGTAGTTGGAGGCCGTGGAGCTTTCTCCATGTGTTCTGGTGCGCCTTACTTTAGGAGGACAAAGAGGAGAGTAGTCCTCTTCCGAGGAGGCGCTACCATAGGGTAGCCGGCGCTGGAGGGGCCGCGGATGTGTGCGAAAGCGTTCCCGTGGCCCTGCAAATATGCGACGAAGGTGGAACACCATGGGCTTTAAGTCGGTGCAAGTCCGACATAACCCGTCCTTGCCCCCGCAAAGCGGGTATGTGTAGGCATTTCCCCATGTAAAAAAAATCATACGTGGTAGAGCCATGCTGCAGTTTTGTGCATGCTGCTGTATGGTCGTTTGTCACCCAGTCCTATAATGAAAAAGATTCGAACCACTCACTTAATAATTGCTTGAATGGCCTACAAATAATTGTTTCAAGTCTGAACGTTTGTCCATGTGCAATTTTTGGTAGGTGTGATGGGTGTTATAAGGGTGTTACCACAATAATTCGATCGATGCCATTGATCGACGGTGATCGATGTCGATCGATTAGTATCGTAGCTTTAGCTGATCGACGGATACTTGTCGATAAAACTTTGTTCAATCATCGATCGACGTCGTTATGGGCTCATCATCAGTGTTTTGCAAACTTTGTTCAGACGAGGATACGTTATTGTTGGCCAGTACGCTCTTGCCCGTATTATTATTATGTAGACGAAAACGTGTAAGCGTCCTGATGCGATCGTTTTTTTTTTTTTTGGCAAGAGATCGATCGACTAGTGTGGTAACACACTAAACTAGTGTGGTGTGATAAAGCTTTTTAAATGAAATTAAAAAAAAACATGAAAACATTATTGTTTCCACGCAAGTGGAGCTGCAGTCAAAAGGTAATATTAATAAACAAAAATTAATTTGCACTTAATAAATAAATAAATTATTCATTTCGTCAAACATTAAAGTTACATTATAAGATCATTGATTGATATCACCTAGTAAGCAAAATAATGCCTATAACAGTCGACTTCTTCCGTAACTAAGAATTACAATATAATTAACGAAATAAAATAACTTATAAGAAATAATAAAAATAATAAAAACATGACTTTAGTATCCTAACATCAGTCTCATGGTATTAATACATCAATAATTATTAGGTTGTATTTCATGACATTTTAGAATTAGGGCTTTTTCTCTTTTACTTTTTTTTATTCAGTACAAAAATAATAATAATAATTCGATAAAAATTTAATACGATGAAAACCAAAATTCGTGCTGTCAAAAACACATTGTACCTATTTATTGCCAAGTTGAGAAAATTTATTCCCGTTCTTTTATGCGTAAACGATATCCCAGCGATAAATTTGCATTTCAATTGGTATAATTAATGTCACAGTGCGAATGGCAATGTTCACTGGATCGTTAAGTACCTAATTATTCAGATGTATTGTAAGTAGTATAGATAAAATAGATGTTAAAATGTTATTAACAAAACATTTTGAAGTTCACATTATTAATAAACAAAAATTAAACTCGCATTGTGTGTTTGTACTAAAGGCTCAACGGCTCAACACTGATACTAATCGTGTATGGAGAATAGCTATCTGCCTTCATATCACTAGAATATCAAATCATTTATTAAATAATCTTGATCTAATCGACAACAAACTTATCATTCTACATAACAATTGACAATTCATCAATCTTGGCATGTTTACTATTAATGGGATATAACTTTGTATTAAACACCCAGGGCACAATTTGTAAATTTCACAATATATTTAAGGACTCAAAAATTTTCTAAAAGGGTGACAATATTAAGTTATTATTTTCAATATAGAAATAATAAAAGAAAGCATGTCTATAGTACCACTTCGTTTCAAGGGAGATTAACTTGACTTTTGTAATGTTTTTGTGAAGTGAGTGCTTGATCCGAAACAATAAAGATTAAAAAAAAGTCCTTGACAGTTCAGGATAAAGAAACAACTGTCTCGAATGTGTTTTTAATGTTTATAGTGCCTTTACAACAATAAAAGAAAACAGCATTTTTCATATTAATGATAAGAATAATTAATAACTTTGTCTTCTTCTGGTTCTTGATCAAAAGCCTAGGTTTTTGCTTGAAAACCTTTTAAACAAAAACCTTTTAAAAATTTCGCAGAAATATAATTCGGTACTTTATATTTTAAATTGTATTCGGACTTTGTAAGCTAATCCTCGCGTAATTCAATTATTAATAATGTATGGGATAGAATTTAATTACTAGATAAGCATTATGAGATCGACAATATAGATAATGTTAAAAGTGATAAAATAAAAATATAAAAAAATTGCTTATTTCCTTTAAAACTTTAACATATTATAAGCACGACAGTTGGTTGGCCGTCCTTTTAAGTTCAAAATATTTTATTTATTTTATAATGTATTTTTCACACCGTACAACATTTTATTTGTAACCTAGCGATAATTAAGCGGTAATTTAATAAAAACTTTAAATAAAAAAACATCCCACAAAATTGCATCTGTGTAGAAGTATTCAATACTTTTTGTCCTAGCAACGAATTCAAGAACTATTGTGTGGAAATTATTAGATTTTTTTATAGTTTTGAAGTTGGTTTGCACATTTTATTACTTGTTATCATAAAGACATTTGTATATCTACATATACAAGCACAATAGTTATAGTCTATTTAAGTATTTTGAAGGTCTACCTACTGACGTAAATTATATGAACTCGTCATAAGAATCTTATTCATTACTTATTATTTACTAACTTATAGATTATATATTTAAAATACAAATAAGCGTTTTGTTAGATCTGTATAGGATCGCCAGCACTACGTAGCTAAAGTCGCAATTGGCAATCCGTATAGATCGTTGTAAAAAAGTTTCTCGAGAGGTATCCTTGAAAGTAAACGGGATGAAGGGCGATACACTCTAGATAGGGTGAAGATCCAGTAAGAAATGAAGGGATTCGATGAATGCAAGTGGCTCAGGGCCGTACATTGTGGCATTGCTCACGGGAGGCCTATGCTCAAAAACAAACTTGTCCTCTCAAGTCCATCTCCTCAGATCAAATATTCAAACAATATTATTCCGACAACATTATTAATTATAATAAATTTTCGTTCGGGCACAGCGCAACAGTAATAGGTCCTGGCAAACCAGGAATCATCATAGTATGAGTTATTTATTTTATTATTATAAAAGGCCTAAATTCTCCCACCTTTGGCCGAATGATTTTTTTTCACTTCATTTTTTTTACAACTAAGGGAAGTTGAATTCTAATAGAAATATTAATTTTTTTACTACACAAGAATTTCAAGGATGGTACAAATAAAATTTAAAGAAAATTCCTGGCCTAAAGGTGACGAAATGTAATTTTTTTTTGACTCAAAAAGTTCCAAAAACAAACTTTAAAAAAGTTAAACCATAAAATTTTCACAAAATTTAATAGCTTCTTATAGTTGCTAAAATATAGCGTTTTTTTCATAAATTACAGCAATTCACAAGTCCGCTGCTAAACTCCCCCAAGGAATACCACTAAAAACGGTCTTGAGCCACCTGCATCCATCAATTTCCTGCATGTTTTACCACTCCATCTAGTGGCCGCCCGACACTATGCCAACCGGTAAATAAGTAAAACATAGTCTATCTAAAATAATGCTATCATTAAATAAATACTATATTAAAAGAACTTTTACTTAATATCACTTTTTAAAATAAATATATATTAAAAAAATATTGTAAAGATACTTTCCGAGAGACGCGTTCTTATAGAAATTCTTTTTATATTCATTATTTATATCGAATGAATAATATTGTGAATATAATATTATGAATAATGTAATGAAAGAATTAATATTAAACCTAGCGTAGTCTTCGAGCAACGCAAATATTATCCAGCGACTTTCCCATCTTTTGTATTTCTAACATAAATATGAAACGAATATCGATGAGGCTTCATATGACTACACTAGCGGCGTTCTCATGGTCTCGTGATCGTAAGCGTGACGGGTGATCTTTTGACTCCGGGTTCGAATAGTTCTATCAAGTTAACAGTTTAAAGTTAGCAAAAACCAATGAAAAATACACGGAAGTTTGTAAATAAAAAGTTGCTAATTAGTTCAAATAAAGTTACCAAAAACTATTTTGTATCAGTAAAAAAGTTATCAAAATCTGTTTTATACCTCTTGTGGTTAACTACCAGTTGCCTAGTCCAGCCTATTATTTGTTTCTATTTCATTGCTGGCCTTGGCCCCGGAGTAAACAGAAAGCAATGAAAGTTATCGGGAATTTGTAACTAAATATTTGCACAATGTAACCGGAGTCAGACTGGAGAATGACATTGCAGTAGCGTATGACAAAACGGCACTATAATATACGGCGTGTGCTACTACGCTAAAAAAGAAATAAGTTTGGTTTATTTCTTGGATAAAAATGAAATTTTCTTAGAGTATGTTTTTTATATAGTGCTTACTACTGAATGCATTGTTTTATTAATCTAATATCATCTTCATCTTATTCCCTTTCTAATGAAATCGGTTTGAGGTACATCGGTTGGATGGTTTTAAAGTCTAAAACGGTCATAGGAACACATGGTTTTATCTATCTATACAAAACACACTTTGTGTTTTGTATAGATAGATAAAACCATTTTCAACAATATCTTATTAAGGGTAGAAATAGTTACATAATATGTTCTTCCATAATGTTATTTGAAATAACTTGAAAACTTAATGAGTTGAAAATTTAAAGCTAACTTTTCAATGCATCATTTTAAATTATTGCTAACTGTATTATTTCATATTGTTTAATTTGAGGTATCTTACTTTAATGAATTTCAAACTTTAATACGCTCTTAGTATAAAATGTATAGTGCTGTTTAATATAACACCCTTTTCTTTAAATGATTTTATTTATTATAGAGATAGAAATGTCACCTGTTCTACGTCTATCACATCTCAAAATAAAGTACCTGGATAACCGAGCTTTGCTCGTTTTTTGTTTTTTGAAATCGTGTGTTCTGGAAATTATATTTAGATAATGATTTCTTAAATTTACGCGAACACTACACATTGAAAAAACATTAATAAACACTTACATAAAGTCCCCCTGAAAAAAAAAAAAAGAAATAAACCGATAAAATCCGTAAATTTAGTTTTATTCAATTATATTTAGATACAAATTACATACTGATGAAATATGAATAATATTTTTTGATCTTACCGACATAATAGAAAAATTGAACAGGTTAATTGAATAAAAATCATGAGTGCAATTAGTTTAATTTAAGTTTTCGTGTTTTTAAAAAACACTAAAAATAGGGCCCAAAATAATAGATTTTCTAAAGAAAGAAGGTGACTTGAAAAAAGGGAAGAAACGTCGGACCGAAGACAGGACTCGAACCAGAGTACTACGATTTCGGGACCGTCCGATATCTCCTTTGAGTTATTATAATCATTAATGCATTGCCAAAATTTACCTTCTTATTCTAACGATATTATAGCAGTTTTTCAATGCCTGAAAACACAGATAAATCGACATTTTCTAAAAGTGAGTCCTAGCTAGATCGATTTATTGCCCCTGAAACCCTCTGGAAACTAAATTTTATGAAAACCGTTGGAGCCGTTTCCGAGATTCCGTTTATATATATACAAGAATTGCTTTAAAGGTATAGGACAGATATTAATATTACAACAACATGAAATTATTCATTAAAGTATTGATTATACTGCACTCTATTTACCATAATGTATTCATGTTCTCTATATATTCTGAATATATTAGGTAAATAATTTACAAATTAAATAAATAATGCAGTATTTCCACATGTGGATTTCCATAATATATGTGCTTATAAATCCAAAGGTAATCGCCTGAAAACAATCTCTTTACCTATTCCTCGTCTTCATTCTAAAACTCGATTTAAATCTCAATAAGTAAATTTGTTCATTCGTCGTAGCTTTAAACAAATTCTTTTAAGTATTATTGTTATTAAACAAGTGGAACAAACTGCAAATCATGTTTGGAGCTTTCCGGAAACATTTATATATTCTTTGAAAAAAAGTCCTCGTTGCAATCTGATCGTCGACTCGTCTTCTTGAAGTCACCAGTTTGATCCATAGAAAAAATGACAACTCCTTAAGAAATTATGTATCTAATATTAACGAGTCCTTGCTGTCCCAAATTGAACTAATGTCTTTTAAATTGAATCGACCGATAAGCACAAACTATAAGTTTTCCACTTTGAAGGGGAATGAGAATCTCTAATGCGGTGACTATAATCAACTAGGCTACTTGAAAACCTCATTGAGGATATTCTTCGCGTACATGCACTCATATTCGCAGGCACTGGCTGCAACACAAATAAAGTATAGCTCTAGCAGTACGGTCGCGGACACCGCGCGCGTTACACGATGTTACGCTCTCCTCCCGCTTCTCGCGACCGCGACAAAGTAATAAGTGACAACAGTGTAGCTAAGTGCAAAGACTGTGAAGTGGTGATCAATGAATTACTAGCTTTTGTGGCGAACAAGGTTGACACATTAGCCGAGCTTGGACTTATACAAATATGTTTGAGTGCCTACTCCTATGACGATATCGAGTTCGCAAGACAAACTGTATATAAATTACTTGCCCCACAAAAAAGGATTACTAGGCGTAAGGAAGGGAGTGAGAAGAATAGTCTGCAGGAAATAATAAAGCTAATAAAAGAATTTGAGCCGGACTGCCTGCCCGTTTTTGTGGCAAAGGATTTAAACAAGTTACCGCCAGTTACTTTTGATAGCATCGATGTGACAACGTTCCTTAAGGATATGGCGTTATTAAAAAAAGAGATCGCAGCTTTACGCACAAGCTCCAATCCCTACAGTTCCTCTCTGGAATCACTCAAAAAAGATCTAGCTGATGTTAAGCTTGCATTGAAGGAGCTGCAAGAAAAAAGAATTGGGTTTAACCCTGCAACCTGTGATACATATTCGTCTCCTATATCTTGTGAGGACAAGATTCCCGAAAGGCGGGTAGTTAAGAATAAAAGTGCACCGAAATCGCTGTTAGCCAAGATAAGCTCGCACGCGTCCACACCGGCCGCTCCCCTTCCACCAGAGCCCACAGTGAGGGCATCGTGCTCACCTACGACATCGCAAGGCGCAGCGAACAATAAATCAGTCCTACAGTCCAGCGGCACAGATTCTAAACAATTGTCCAGTCAACCGAGTTATGCTAAAGTTGCGGACGGTTCTGACTTGGGTCCTAAATTTGCGCTTGATTGTGATTTATTAACCGTTTCTGAACACAATGATAATGTAAACAATTCGCACGTTCTGTCGCTAAAACCGATAAAAGAGGGGAACTGGACTACAGTGACGAGTAAACGTCAAAAGAGACTAGAGAATAGAAAAGGAAAAGCGCATCCAATAAGCGAATTTAATTTCAAAGCAGCAGAAAGAACCTTTTCCCTGTATATATCACGAGTACACAGAGATAGTACGGCGAATGACATTGCTGGCTTTATTAAGTACAAGACTCAACTGGAAACGGTAGTTACTAAAATTAATACGTACGAAAATAGTTTTAATGCCTTTAAAATCACAGTACCGCTTCATAAGGCTGATCTCTTTTTGAATGATGAGGGGGATCAATTTTGGCCCGCGGGAATTGTTTTTAGAAAGTTTAGAGAGCGTGGGTATCGCCCCGTACAAAGAGAACCAAGGAATGAGAACAAAATTACTAATAAACAATATGGATAAGTCCGATATATCATTTATTTCCTTCAACTGTAAATCAGTTAAACGATCTCTTGTTCAAATAAGAGAGTTGTGTAAAAAATACCACTTGCTGGCACTCCAGGAAACCTGGTTGTTCCCACACGATCTAGGTTTTCTTAATACTATAGATTCAGAATTTGAATCCTGTGGAGTATCGGCCATTGACACGTCCGAAGGACTAATCCGCGGAAGACCCTATGGTGGTGTAGCACTTCTATGGAATAAGCGAATATTTCCGAGTGCGGAGGTCATACCTTGCTATAATAACAGGATGTGTGCTGTGAAGCTAAGCCAAGGAAATAGACATGTGCTCGTTCTTAGTGTTTATATGCCTACGAACAGTGACGACAACCTAGCGGAGTTTACAACCTGTTTAGGAAATATTAGTGCAGTGATAGAAAGTGCGGATATAGAATCAGTTTTTGTTCTAGGTGACTTCAATGCCCACCCGGGTTCACTTTTCGCAAACGAACTATTAAATTACTGTCATGAGCAGTCATTAAGTTGTGTTGACATCGATGTTCTAGGTAAGGAATCCGACACGCGCACGTTTGTAAGCGATGCGCACGGGACATGTCGATGGCTCGACCACTGCATAGTGACTGCGGCCGCCGCTAGCGCAGTAAGTAGTGTGTGTGTGTATTATATGACGTCTACTCGTCGGATCACTTTCCGTTACTTGTTCAGTGGACTATTAGTACAATTATACCTATAGAAGTGACTAATTTAACTAGTAACAAGCCAAAGATAGTATGGGGCAATAGAGACTCGGCGGAAATTCGGATATATAGTACCTTATGCGATTTTAATTTAAATAATCTTTTAAGACAAATTAATGTTTTTAATAATAATATTACGTGTAACTGTGATATAGTTTGTAAGAATAGTGACCATTGTACTTCAATAAATGAATTTTATAATAATTTTATTAAGATATTACAGACTAGTGCAGAGAATAGTTATAGGCAAATAAAAGATAAAAAGCCATTTGTGACTGGTTGGAACTATCACGTGAGGCGTCTACATGTTAAGGCTAGATTAAAGTTTAGTGTCTGGGTTGCTGTTGGCAAACCATCTTCTGGTTATTATTATAATGAAATGTCTTCTGCTCGTAAGGAATTTAAATCCGCACTTAAATTCATTCAAAACCATCAAGAAAAGATAAAGTTAGATATATTGGCCCGAAATAATAAATCGAAAAAATTTGGACAATTTTGGAAGGAGGTGAAGAAATTAAATCCTAAAGCGGGTCGTCCTATTAGTATCCAGGGTGAGGTGAATCACACAAAGATAGCCAACCTTTTTAAAAATAATTTTAATGTTGACGTGAAAAATGAGCAAGATACACCCCAATTAACTACTCAGAATCATACCTTGTTGAGTACAGAAACATCTATGCTCAGCTAAATTTCGAGAACTGCCTAGTTACAGAGGAGGATGTGGTATCCGTCTTACGTGGTATGAAAAGGGGAAAGTCTCCGGGATGTGACTACCTGAGTATAGAGCATCTGTTGCATGCCGGTCAGTATATTTGTGTAGTCCTCTCTGCATTATTTAACTTATGCATGCGCCACTCATACCTGCCAAATAATCTATTACGTACCATTGTGGTGCCGCTTCCGAAGTGTAAGACTGGAGATCTCGCAAGCATGGCTAATTACCGACCTATATCTCTTGCCACTGTTGTGGCCAAGGTATTTGAGCGTTTGATTCAAGCCAAAATTACACCCTACATGTGCATTGACGATGGTCAGTTTGGTTTTCGACCAGAGCTATCTACAGATATGGCTATTTTTGCCTTAAAACAAGTAGTAAATTACTATGTTGATCGCGATACTAGTGTATATGCCTGCTTTCTTGATTTGAGTCGCGCTTTCGACACCTTGAATCATGATCTGCTATGGAAGAAGCTAAGATCTAATAACGTTCCTGCTGGTATTGTTGACCTGCTCACTTATTGGTATGAGAGACAGATCAATAATGTAAAATGGTGTGACTCTCTGTCCGATGAATACTCGCTGACTTGTGGAGTAAGGCAGGGGGGGCTTACCTCACCCGACTTCTTTAACATCTATGTGAATGACTTGATCGTGGAGCTGAGCAGAACCCCAGTCGGACTTAGGCTTGGCAACCGTTATGTTAACAACCTAAGTTACGCTGACGATATGGTTCTGCTCAGCCCTACAATCAAAGGTATGCGGAAATTAATATCCATATGCGAAAAATTTGCTAAAGATCATAGTTTAATTTATAACGCAAAAAAGACGGAGATGGTGATTTTTAAGGCGGGCAAGGGCCCAACTAATGTACCTGAGGTGCACGTGGCGGGTCAACCGGTTAAAATAGTTCAAACGTTCAAATACCTCGGTCACATAGTGACAACGAACAGAAAAGATGATTGCGATATAGAACGACAGAGAAGAGCTTTGTCTGTCTGTGGCAATATGATTGCCAGGAGGTTTGTTAAAGCCTCCAAGGAGGTTAAGATTATGCTCTTCCAAACGTACTGTCAGTCTTTCTACACCTGCCAGCTCTGGACTGAATATGCGGGGCGATCTTTGAATGGTATTCGTGTGCAATATAATAACATCTTTAGAATGCTTATGGGTCTCAAACGCTATTGCAGTGCTTCAGGCATGTTTGCCGAAGCACGAATTAATACGTTTAATGCCATTCAAAGATTCAGAATCGCATCATTCATGTCCAGGGTTGGTGAGTGTAGAAACAGGATAATTAGTGAGTTTGCGGAAAGACTGCCGGCCACAGCCTTTTATCAAAAATGGCTTAAGATAGCTGCTTGACGTGATGGTTCCCTCCATTTAGACTTAGATATTATTATAATATAATTATTTTTAATTGTTAGTAATTCTGTACTGCATTGTCTTTTTTTTTTGTTGGTAATTTATATGGGTGATATGTGCCTGAAATAAAGAGAATTTATTTATTTATTTATTTATTTATTTATTCTAGCAGTAAACAATATCTGATAAAATAAATTATTTTGCCAGAAGGAAATTATCAAGTTGTAAGAAACATCATCAGAATGTTTGTCTAGCTTATGCATGTTTCTTTAGAGTATCTTTAGGGTTGTATTTTTAGAGCAATCTGAATGGTATTAGTGAATAATCTTTTTCTCTTTCTAAGTTAAATTTTTAGTAGATATATAAAATATCATAGGTATAATAAGTGAAGGAGAAACATGTTTGATTTCGTATAAAAATGACGAGAACGGAAGACTGTATTACATTTCATCATCATCATCATCATCTTTATCTTTATTACCACTTCACAAGTTCACTGCTGAACGTAAGCCTCCCCCAAATAGTGCCAAAAAGCACGATCCTGAGCCAACTGCATCCAAGAACTTCCTGCGTGTCTTATCAGGTCGTCACACTGGAGTGACGACCTTCGCCTACCAGTACGAGGCTGTCAGCTGTCACTCGAGAACCTTTTTCTTCCCCATCAGTTGTCGGTTCTTCGAGTACTTCAGCTTACTAATCCGTGGGGCTATGTCGTTTATTCTCGTTCTACTACGGACATTCTATTTCCGATACGGACAGTCTATTTGCCACGCAGAAAAACCCATACTGGATGTACAATCTTGTTTTCAAGTTTTGAGGTATACCTTTAGCAAATATTTAGTTTTCTTTTTTTACGGTTAAATGAGTTTATAGAATATATATTTATATTTTACACAAAGTATTGGTTATTTGTGTAGATGTGATCATTAATGATGAAATGATGAGTTTATGGATGCTGTATTCTACATTCACATCTACACAAATAACCAATACTTTTCTATGACGGGAGAAGCCCAGCCTAGCAATGAACTTATATTTGAATAAAACTATTTATGCGGATTTTATCGCGTTAAATGAACTTATATTTAATTCCCAACGTTTTGGGTGCTTTACAGTACCCATGGTTACGGGAACACTAACATTTTTGACGTCCCAATTTCATAGTTAGCCTGGCTACCATCAGTTTTTAATATTAAATTTTGGTCCGATCTACGCAGAACGAGCTTGCAGTATCTTGAAGTCTTGCTGTGATATGCTTGGCGTTGGATTTAATTTTTCTAATTATAGGATTTCAAGCAGATGGCAACACCCATCCATCTTCTCTATTGAAAAAAGTATTCCATTAAATGTTTCTAGATCAACAATGCACCTTCTTTCCCAGTTTGTTGCAGGTGTGCATGGGCTGCAGTAGCCACATATCATCAGGCGAACTGTCTGCTTGGTTGAAAGTTGTTTAAAAAAAAAACTTCAAAACATTAAAAAGTTGCATAAATACTTACTAAGGTTGCTATGCTTTATTTGATATCCTGTGCTGGCTGATTTTACTTCGTTATCAGAATCAGTATTCAAAAACTCGTCCTTAAAAATATGAAATTAAATTAGGAATTAAATTTTTATTTTTTTTAAGTTTCAACTTTGGATGTCTGTCCATGTGCAATTTTTGGTAAGTATGATGGGTGTTACCACACTAATCGATCGATCATTGATCGACGTTGATCGACGTTGATCGATGTCGATAGATTGGTATGGTAGCTTTAGCTGATCAACGGAAACTGGTCGATAAAACGTTGTTCAATCATCAGTCGACGTCGTTGTGGGCTCATAAACAGTATTTTGCAAAATTTGTTCAGAAGAGGACACGTTATTGTTGGTTAGTACGCACTTGCCCATATAATTATTATGGAGATGAAAATGCATAAACTCCGATGCGACCATTTTTTTAGATCGATTGGTGTAGTAACGCACTAAACTAGTGTGGTGTGATAACACTTTTTAAATAAAATTAAAAAAAAAACATGAAAATATTTTTGTTTCCACGTTGGTGGAACCGCAGTCAAAACGTAGTATGAATAAACAAGAGTTAATTTGCATTTACTCGTAATAAATAAATAATAAATAAATACATTATTTATTTCGTAAAACATTAAAGTAACATTATATGATCATTGATCGAAGTCATCTAGTAATACCTGTAACAGGTGACTTCGCTCTTCCATAGCTAAGAATTACAATATTACTAGCTTGCCAGACAGACGTGGTTCTGCCCTTTTCGACGACACTTTGCCATGTCCTATTAAAAATCCTTAAATTCGCAAAAAAAATTGTGGGTCACTCATGGTTAAAATGGGTTAAGAAGTTTAGGAGTCCATCGCGGACAAATAACATCGTACGTAATTTATATATATTAAGATTAACGAAATAAAATAACTTATAGGAAATAATAAAGATAATAAAAACATGACTTTAGTATACTACCGTCAGTCTCATAGCATTAATACATCAAGTTAAGTTGTGTTTTACACATATAGTGTGTTTGTGTATTTAGTGATTCTAGTATGTGTTGTGATATATAAATATGTGCATGTTGTATGAGTAGTGAGTATGTACTGAGTATGTATGTGTATATGTTGATTTAGTACCTGTATTGTAATAATGTCCCTGTTTCCTCATAATTTAAGGAAGTTAAAAAAATTGTAATCAAATTCTTACATTCCTTATTGGTTTTTCTGTAGGTCTTTGTTTAGTTTGTTATATAGTAAACCGGAGCGACTTGAGTATTGTTTACTAGCAAATGCAGTTTTGCATTTCTTTAATGCAAAGACAGCTTTTCCTCTTTTTTGTTTAATGCTGTCATCGCAGGTTAAGGTTTTACATTGTTTTAATACAGTGAGTAGAATATACAGCTTGCTTACTGATAGGACTTTACTGATGGAGTAAAGTTCATGAGTTAGAAACCTTCTTTTTTTGAAGTGCATTACTTTTAAAAGAGCATGTTGTGTACGTTTCACCTCCAAATTTTAGTTTTACCCGTATTTCCCCAGATATGTTAGTAGGGACTGTGCTAATACCATATAGATTTCTTTAAGTATATTTCTATGGGAGTACTGGTTACCCAATTACTCTCGCAACAAAATAAAATCAAGCAACTTAGCTCATACCTAACTCCGTTTTTTCCATGAAATCACTCCAATCTCTACCAGTCAAAATAACAGCAATATCTTTACGCCGAACAAGAGAATGTGGGCTTTATCGATTTTCAGACAACAAAGATCGTTAAAAGAAAAAGTGTGGGGCCCAATAGACTACCTCGCAGGACGTCGTATGATATCGTGACATCATCACTCATAGGAGTATTGGGCTTCACTGTTTGAGTTCTATCCAAGAGATAGCTCTTAAAAAGAGGCAGTGCAGTGGCTCCTATAGGAAGTCTTTCCAGTTTATGTACAAGAATAGGGATAAAGATTGTGTCAAAGGCTTTTTTGAAGTCCAGTTACACTGACAAACATTTGGTTCCATTGTTCAATTGTTCAGTTACAATTTGACTTAGGGAGAGATTTTTTCTCGGGAGAATTAAAATATAGTTACCATCATCGCCTCGATCTCCACTCTTAAAACTGGAGTAATTAACGATTTTTTGGTGATTTTAGGAATATACCTTACTGAAAGCAGATATTTATAAGGTGACTAATGATGGGAATAAGTTCTTTTTTTGCATGTTTCAGGAAGGTAATAGAAATACAGTCCCAGCCCGGAGTGCTACTAGATCTTAGATTCATGAGCAGTGGCGAAGCTAGAGCTCCAAGCCAGGGCAAGCCCAAGATACAAATTGATAAAAATATAGATTGTTGTTTTTAACAGTTTTATAAAAATACACCAATCTTGATCTGTCTCCACGCTTCAGTTTCATATTCAGTGCTGTCAAGAACGTGTTTAACAAAGCACACAGAAGGCATACCACTGCTAGATAGATTGTATTACATATCAGCAATTGCATAGCTTCGGTGGCTTTGAAGAAAGAAAAACACCGTTTGGGTTTGTTTAAGCGAGAGAAAAAAAAATATTTACATCCAATACAATACATGAACAAAAGTAAAACACAAACAAAGTACAAACAAACTATGTACAAAATTAAAAAAAATATATTTACATTCTAATGGATAAGAGATAAGATAAGATAAGTGGAATCGTCTCGCTTTCTTATGGAAAGATTTAATTACGTCCACATAAAATGTTGGTGAACGTTTTAATTGTACCAATAACTGTTTTTAATTGCGATAATTGATAAGTCTGAAATACACTCTTAACCTTGTGTATTATCTCCACAAAGTTTAAAGATTTCCTCTCCGATTAATACTTTAACACACTTCAATTCAACACAAGGAACACTATTATCCTCCATTTTCATTAAAAATCTTTAAAAAAGCATAAATTTTGAACTCGTAATATTAAATCGCTTAATATAAACAATCGTAGTTATATTTCATTATAGAATATTTTGCCATAGGTTAGAAAGAGAGCGATCGTCTTCTCGAAAGCCCCGTAAAAAGCCCACGCGAGCGAGGGAGACAACTATTAGCTCTATTAAAACTCATTTTTTATGACAGCAGCAGTATCGCTAATGCAATACGAGGTCATCGGTCGACATGTATCGAACAGTGGAGTGCGCGGGAAATTTGAAACATTTTACGAGTTATTTTATTAGTCGATATTATTGATTGATTCAGGTTTAATAAGGCAAGCCCGGCTTTTCGGCTTTAATGGAAGCTTCACCACTGTATCATGAGGGTATTTCTACTTCTTATTCGTCATTGTCTAACAGAACGAATGGGTTAACTTGGGTTGAAATATTGCTATTAGAATGGATTGTCTTGGAGAGCCATTTGTTAAGTAAGCATTAATGAAATTAGTTTTTAAAGTTTATTAACTCTTTATTATCGTCACACGACTTGCTCTAAGTATTTTATATTTTACCACGAAAGCCTATTATTGTCAACTGATATAAAAAGAGGTTGAAACAGTTATCAGGATGCTGTCTGCAGTTTACTATTACGTTAGTATTACGATGATGAAACCAAACTGACCTGAGCCGTCGAATAAAATCAAACGGTCTAAGAAAACCTTAATATATTTTTTATAGATAAAGTTTTACCGCAATCTGTTAAACGGTACGGCAGCGCATAAAATACAAACAAACAAACATTAATTTTTATATATTATATTTTGTTAACATTTATTCTTTATACAAAGGCCAACTGTATATTTTTGTTTTTTATTGTGACCGTGAAACTAAAATCGTCCATAATTTCTGCACAAATTACCTAAAATGAGTGGGGTCTATACACATCGTGGCGATTTTATCGCTCCATACCTCCTATAACCCGATTATAAATTCACATTACTTTTTAGTTTTTAGATATGCAGGTTTTTTTGCACGTGGTAAAACAGCATTCAGAATAGCAACTCGAGGGCTCGAACACAATTAACTCCCGTATTATGATATTTGCGGCACGTGCACCTGAAATGAAGATAGACAGCAACATTTTTCTAATAACAACTCAAAATTGTATAAAATTGCGGTTAGCAACATTTCAATCGTGGCAACTATGGCAAAATCTACTCTATGAAGTAACCTATGGGGAAGGTTTATGTCCAGCTGTGGACTTTTATAGGTTCATTCATCCATTACAGGATGAAATACTATAACAAGTATTACACACACTACAAAAACTCATTACATCGACCTTATAATATCGACACTGAATATTAAAATTCTTAGAAATAAGTAGAGTATTCAATCTATTTTACCTTTTGTTTTTTTTATTCAGTACAAAAGAAAGTTCGTTAAAATTGTTAATATGATGAAAACCGAAATTTGAGCTGTCAAAAACACATTGTATTTATTGTCAAGTTGAGAAAATTTATTCCCGTTCTTTTATGCTTAAACGATATCCCAGCGATAAATTTGCATTTCAATTGGTATAATTAATGTCACAGTGCGAATGGCAATGTTCACTGGATCGTTAAGTACCCACTTATTCATATGTATTATAAGTACATAATAGATAATATGTACGTGATAAAATTTTATTACCTAAACTTTTTGAATTTCACATTATTATTAGACGAAAATTAAACTCGCATTGTGTGTAATTGTACTAAAGGCTCCACGGCTCAACACTAGTACTACTCGTGTATTGAGAAAGATGCCTACATATCACTAGAATTTGAAACCATTTATTAAAAAAATCTTGATCAATTCGACAACAAAATTTATCATTCTACATAAATTGAATTTTCAATCTAGGTATGTTTACTATTAATGGGATATAATGTTGTAATAAACATCCAGGGCACAATTTGTAAAATTCACAATATATTTAAGGACGCGAAAATTTTCTAAAATGATGACAATAGTAAGTTATTATTTTCAATATAGAAATAATAAAATAAAGCATGTATTTAGTTCCACTTCGTTTAAAAAGAGATTAACTTGACTTTATATAGATTAAAAGAAAAAGTCCCTGACAGTTCAGGATAAAGAAGCAACTGTCTCGAATGTATTTTTAATATTTATGGTGCCATTACAAACACAAACGCAGACTTGTATGTCGCCTAATCCTGTGATACCAAGGCTGAGCTGTTAAAAGAACGGAGCCGGTCTTATGTAACGAGTGTTTTTAGTATCCTCAGACTAATCTAAAAGTATAGACGGAGCGCTGCCAAGTACCAATCTGAAGCTAAACATCTTTTATGAGTAAGTGGACTCAATGTTTCCATCCTAATTAAATTTCCCTATAATTTTGCTAATTAATTCAATATTTTACATGGATCCTGAACTTTTTAACCGAGGCATTTTAACCGAGATATTTTACTGACTTAAGGGTAAACAGAGATGTTTTACTGACTGCACGGACTGATAGATACATCATCTGCGTTTTTTATAAATATGAAATTGTTACAATTTGGAGCAACGTTAAACAGCAATACGATTTTTTTTTAAATTCCAATGAAAAATCTGATTTATTCCGTAATATGAAAGAAAACAATAAGCAATATATCTTTAGGTAAGTAACCGTTGGTGCATCTATTAGTGATCGTGTAACTTCTGAACAACTTGACTGATTGTTATGATGTTCACAAAAGGTATTTGTTCTATCGAGGCGATGGTACATTGTTAGGGTGTGAAAGATAACGCTGTGATTGAGTTATTAATAAAGTGGAACTCATCGTTCAAGGTCTGAACAAGGCCTGCCAGGCCAGTTAATTTCACATGTCTGTATATCTCTTTTTTATATTTTATGTTAATAATAAAGAATCAATCAATATATTCTTTATTGTACACCAATACATTAAAACGATAAAAATTAAATATATTTACAGAAAGTATATCAGGCGATCTTATCGTTCTGAAAGAAATTTCTTCTAGTCAACCATTTTGTGGAAAGAACTGTTGTTTACAACGAATTGCGAATAGAGAAGGTGTACATAAATTTGACAATTAAGTAAAAAATATATATGTAAAAATACAAGATGATAAGAGTTGAAGATAAGTGGATAGATACAATTAAGGACGGAAATTATGATGGGATATATTCGAGCTCCAAGTAATAAGCTTTGATTATATTGTTGAAGGAAACAAGGAACTAAACACAGAGTTCCACAAGCGTACAGCTGTAACCGATAATTATTTATGGAAGAAGAAGGATGAATGCGCTGACATACGAAACAAAAGATTGTTCGTGGAACGTGATGACGATCATGAGAGGAAGAGACGAATTCAAAGCGGTCTTTCTGGTAACGTGGAGTCGAGGGATTGAACAGTATGTTTTTATTTATTTATTTATTCTTTATTGCATTCGTATAAAACAGAAAGGATGTGAGTATTGCTGCGAAGGGAAATCGGCAGCCACTTGAGACGTTTATGAAATTCCAAATATGATTCGTAAGCATACATTTGATTTCGCTCTAGTTTATTTAACTGCGCTTCGGTAACGCCCATATAGCAAACATCAGCGCAGTCAAGAACAGACAAAAGTATAGATTGAGCGGACGCAACTTTAGTGACAGTAGGACGAAAATTTCTAAGTGTGCAGAGAGCTTAGCGCTGCAAACATTTTTGTACTTACTTCATTAATCTATGGTTACATGTTAAACAGGAGTCGATTTCTAAATTCCTAACTATATCACGAAAAGTAACAGTAACAGTACAAGCGGAATACAATAATACTCGTAATTTGTAATAAAGATATCCACAGTGGAATGATAATGTACCTAAGTCGTTTCAGTCCGGAAAAATTACTGAAGGTAGTCGATTCCACATGAGAGTTGTGCGAGGAAGAAAACTTCTTGTAAATCGCGCAGTAGTGAACCATCTATCATCCAGGTAGTATGGATAGTAGCTCAAATTCTGTCGCGATGTGCGGTAGTGAAATTGAGAGGCTGGTATTAATCCGAAAAATTCCTCTGGGCACTCTCCGTGGTAAATACGATAGAATACGTAAAGTGACCCAACATGTCTTCGTAGTGCCAATGAGTCAAGCCGATCAGAAAGCGCTCGGGCTCCGACGATTCGAACCACTCTGCGCTGGATGCGATCAAATGGAAGGAGATAGTGGTGACCCCCGGCCCAGAAGGGCTTACCACTGTTCCCATCTCTATGGGAATAGTATTCCATGTGAGGCCGAACCTGCGCTTAGTAACGTTACAGGTGGTGTGTCGGCACGAAATACTGTGCCGCTCTGCTGAGCACACCAAGCCATTTAAAAGCCAGTTTGGCCTTCTCTTCTAAGTGACCACGAAACTGCACGTCACTCGATATTTCGATGCCGAGGATTCCAAAACGTGAGTACCCTGAAACTGAAGAGATACGACAAGGGGTTTGTTTTAGAGGTAAACGTGCAAACTTGTGTCTTCTGAGCATTGAACTAGACTTGGTTTAGTCGCCCCTAATCCGAAACTTTGTTGAACAATATTTCGACTTCAGACACAAGTTGGTTCTGGTACTCTATGACGCTTTCCCGAGAAATATTGGCACGGCCGTTGTATAAAGCATCGTCAGTGCTGTCGTCTGCATATCCATGTGTGTTACCGGTTTGTATCATAACATTAATATGCAGAAGAAATAAAGTTGGTGATAGCACGCAGCCTTGTGGAACGCAAGCGTTAAGTGGCAATGGCATGTCCATATGACTCAAAAAAACCTACAACAAAGGGGAAAAAAGGTTCTCGAATGACGGGTAAACGAAGTGTAGTAGTTGGATAGTGCGATACCTAGTAAGACATGCAGAAAGGTGCAGGCTGTGGCTTATAATCGTGTTTTGTGGCATTTCTTGGGGGAGGCCCTTGTCCTACATTAGATTTGTGTTTAAATACAATGAATATTTCAATGTAAAGTATAATGCTACAACTACAAGTATAATGTATTAACAAGTTTTGCACCTGCTAATATTTCACTTTTTGATAAGCATTATATAATTTATACTTCATATGTGCGTATTCACTGAGAGGTGTTAGCATAAGTGAATATTATATTACCTTATCATATCCATCCTTATAGGTTCTTTTAGCCTTCAATAGATAGTATGTTCGTCTCGTTTTAACGCAATACCAATAATAGCAGTAGAATGAATGTAATTACCAACTAATAAGCAAGATGAGTACATGCTACTACTACAAGAGTAAAGAAATAGAACAAAGTTTCATGCAACTGAGTTTGGAAAATTCCGGAATATTTTGATTTCGAAGTAAACACTGTTAGTATTGATAAAGATATATTAAAATGTTTGCAATATTGTGTATTAGTCTAGTCCAATAAGTTAAAAAACGTATGAATTCTTGTTCTTGCTTCTAAAAATATGTGCGATAGTTCATTCGATTCGGAATGATGTCTAGAAAAATTTGTATCAAGAATTAATTAGTAAGTAAAAAATTGCAATTGTGAGTAACAAAATGAGATGAAAAAAAATAGTTTTTTGTTGAAAACTCAAAAACTATTAATATATAAAAACTTTAAAACAATATCCTTAAAAAGGAGGAAATTTGCAATACCAAATTCACAGCCACCGGAGTTCTATCTGCATTATTTATAATTTTTATTTAACGTCGAAAATAGGACTCCGCGCGACCGTTACGGCATGAGCGCATCGCATCTGAAAACAGTATTTCACGTAAAATAATTTCTTATATATATTTATAAATATTAATTTAAATACTTTAAAAAAAGAAGCAAGCACATCACCTGGAAGTGGGGGTGGCCACTTCCCCTTTAGAAAGGTTGCCGCCTTCGAAAGACCTTTTTTGAAAAGGGTATATATTTAAGGTAGTTAAATAGAATTAATTTACAATCACAAAATACACGGATCACAGGTAATCAACTATAAATTGTACTGAGACTAATTTAATAGCTGATAATAATAATTAATTCGTTTCCACGAATTAATTATCCAAATAGTCTAGGATGAGCTAGTAGCTGGATATTGTAGTCAACAATTTTTATAATTCTAGTCTCCTACAAAACGATCTTATTAACTTAGATAATTATTGTATCCGTAAAAAATTAGACTTGAATGCTTCGAAGTGTAATACTATGTCTTTCGGGCGGAAGCATGATATGCTGTATTTTTCTTACACACTTAAAGGTTTGACAGTTTCTAGATGTGATAAAATAAGGGACCTTGGAGTTACTATTGATACTAAGATTTTGTTTGATCAGCATGTGGAAGATATCGTTAATAAAGCATATAAGGCTCTGGGGTTAAAATCAATGAAAATATTGTTTTGTTCTCTTGTTCGTAGCCATCTCGAATATGCGTGTCAAGTATGGAATCCTCAATATAAAATATATATATTAACAAAATCGAAGCGATTCAAAAATAATTCATTCGATATATAGGTTTTGAATTTCATATATCCAAAGGAGACTACGAATTGCAGTGTTCTCATTTTCATCTCCTCCCACTGCAAACTAGGCGCTATACAGCTGACCTGGTTTTACTAAGTAAAATTACTCAAGATCGTTTAGACTGCCCTGACTTATTGAAAAGATTACATATCTCAATTTCCTCTCGTTCACTGCGCTATTACAATCCTTTACATGTTTCTTTATGTAGATCAAATTACAGGCGAAACTCATTCTTCTTAAGAGCATGTAACTCATTTAATAAATTTTGATAAGACTGTGATAAGGCTGACCTCTTTTCTACTAGTGGTACTACTATCTGCAAATTGATAACATCTGAATTCAGTGGCAATTTACTTTTGAACTCTTAAATCTAATAAAACATCAATGTATAAATTTTATCTACTTATATATGTTGCATGTATGTACCCAAACCGATTACTCATCAGTGAAAACTTTTAATAGGCTTACTTTGTAAAATATATTATATACCACATAGCATTAATTAAAAGCTGTAAGTTTTCCTGTTATAAATAAATAAATACAACAAGTGAACCGTGCCACGCCACCGCCAAGACTGCTGTAACGGCGGCCGCTCCGACCTTTTTATACAATCGAGACAAGTAGCTACACTAGAGCCACTACAGGTGCAATGCGCAGATGGACGGTGCACGTGTTGCTGTATATATATATGGTGTCATCAAAACACTTGAAAAAATAAAGCCCCGTTGGAAATTTGAATAATTGATCTATAATGTTTTTACTTCTTGAAGTCCTTCTTGTATACATACCTATCAAGATCACGCGACAAACAAAAAGTGAAATATTTAAAAAATCTTGTTAATTCTTTGACAAATGTAATTATATTGCTGTTTTTGCATCTAACAAAGGGGAAAACATATTTATCAAGGGGAAATCATTTGTTAAGAAATTGTTTATAGACATATAGGATACATAACATATATAGGATAAATGTACCGAAGTGTCCTTCACCCACTGCATACACTTACAAGTAAGGATGAGAAATAGACTATGAGCTTGTTTATCATCCTTACTTGTCTAATAAATATATACATTACTACATAAAACTTTGTTAGGATTTAATAACTTTTAGCGTGCAATTTGAAACGTAAATTGACAACACAGTCGATATGGTTGTTTTTGTTACGTATACGCCAAACAAAATCCGAAACAATGATCATTTTTAAGCTACGGACACAGATACAAGTAAATATCCTAGCTCCATCGATCGATTGTGTAGACATTCAACCAGTGTATTTGCAACTCTATGCTTGAAAACACAGTAGCTAAGCGACAATGTTTGCATAACACCTGAAGTTAAGTGTCTTTCCACTTCGTTTTCTATTTTGCACCCATTTACCGTTACCAAATGCTTTTACGTGTACTAAAATAATTTTTATGAAATTTATTTATTACTGAATTTTCCTTAATTCCATTCAAATACACAGTGTTTATTTGAATAAATACACAGTTTTATTGTGTTTTCATTAAAATACAAAACTTTAATGTTTGTTTTAATTTCCTTGATACATTTTGCAAGCGTGTCGTTGAAAATGAAAACATGAGATGTAATTTAAAAAATTATTAATATCTTTCTCCACTATACTTACTATGTCTATATTATATTTTTTATTATTTATATATTAACAAAAAAATTAACATAGGCCACTCCATAGCTTGTCAAGCGACCTTAACCGTACTCGTGCGGCCAGCAGTGAAGGACCACGTCTCAAATCCATAAATCACTTTCAACACACACTGGTTGTATTATCTCGTTTTCAAGTTTTGAGGTATATCCGACGAGAAGATGTATCGTAATTTTCCGCACGCTGCCCAACCGACTTGAATCCGTCGATTGACTTTTGGATGAAGTTGGACTTACTTAGTCGGACTATTTGTCCCAGGTAAACATACTCGTCAACAACTTCGACCGTCGTGCTCCCAACAAAGCTACTGGCAAAGGTATGACATAAACGTTACACAACATCTTTGTTTTGTCCTTTTCATCTTAAGACCTATCTGTTTGGAGACACTATTGAGGTCGTTAAGCATAGTGCTTAGGTCCTCCAGAGATTCTAGCATAAGGACTACATCGTCATCAAATCGAAGGTGAGTGATGTACTCGTCATTGATATTAATCCAGTCCAGTAGGTTGAAAATGTTTTATAATGCAGCGGTGAAGAGTTTCGGGGATATAACGTCACCCCGTCTTACACCTCCGCAGTTGGATCAGTTTCGTACTCTGGTTCTGTACTCGGATAGTAATCGTAGCCCTGCTGTAAAAATACTTCAGCACTTCGATATACCGACTGACTGCCTTGTAATGTATATGTCTACTGTAATATATGTGGTCTAAGGTACTAAACCATTTTCAGAAACCGGCTTGTTCAGGAGGCTGGAAGACGTCGAGTCTGCGTACGAGACAATTCGTAATGACTCTGAAAAACAGCACAAAGACGCAGCTCAGAAACAATATCGGTCTGTACTTTTTCAAGAGAGCGTTGTCATCTATCTTAGAGAACAAGACTATCGCACTACTGCTTCACGCCACCATGGAGGATAGTATTAAAGAACCTCTAAAGGACTTTAAGTACTAGTTTTCCACCGGCTTATAGAAGCTCCGCTGTAATTCTATCCTCGCCTGAGGTCTTGCCGTTTTTAAGGTGCTGGAGAGCCATTCTAATCTCGCTCGTGAGATATCATTGGAATAATTTTGGATAAGACTTGCGCTTGAATCATTACTCACACTTCCGTGTGGCTTTAACGATGGCGTTTACAGCTTTTACGAAAAGTTTTTCGAAAAGGCTTCAGTACCGTAGACCACATACATACCTGCGGCAGAGTATACAGAAGACCAAAGAGTACAATTTGCCACTTTGTCTTGCGTGTGTGGACTATGAAAAAGCTTTTGATTCCGTCGAAATTTGGGTAGTGCTACAGCCCCTTCAGCGGTTCGAGTTGACTGTCGATATATCTAAGTGCTGAAGTATTTTTACAGTAGGGCTGCGATGGCTACCCGAGTACAAAATCAGAGTACAAAATCAAAGTACAAAAACTACACAACTGCAGGGAGGGGTAAGACAATGTGACGTTATATCCCCGAAACTCTTCATCGCTGCATTGGAAGACGTTTTCAAGCTACTGAAAGAATTCGGTATTAACATCAATGGCGGATACATCACTCATCTTCGGTTTTCCAAAGATATAGTCCTGATAGCTGAATCACTGGAGTACCTAAGCACTATGCTCAATAACCTCAATAGTGTCTCCCAACGGATAGGTCTTAAGATGAACATCGACAAAACAAAGATTATTTGTAATATACATGTCACACATATGCCGGTAGTTGCTGGAAGCACTTATTTCAAAGTTGTTGGTGATAACGTTTACATGTGACAAATAATCCGACTAGGTAAATCCAGTCAATCAACGGATTCAACTCGGCTGGGCAGCTTTCGGGATATTACGACACATTTTCTCGTCAGGTGTTCCCCCAAACTGAAAACGAGGTAGTAAAATTAGTGCGTGTTGCCAGTGATGACTTATGGATCTGAGACGTGATCATTCACTGCTGGCCGTATGAGGACGCTCAAGGTCACTCAGCGAGCTATGGAAAGGACTATGCATGCTATGTCATAATAATAAATTTAAATATCATCTTAAAGACAAATCAAGTAATTTCCACTTTATTCTTATTTCCTAAATTGAAAATCGAGAATATATTACTAAATAACTTTAACAAACATACGAAATCGCAGGGGTGACCTACATTTATATTAACTTATAAAATTATCAATTTGTATACCATCTTTGTAAGAACATCATTTCAGTCTTTATTATTTTACTTTAAATTAAAATATTTTACTTTTAACTTATTTCTGACATTCGGCATATATTTTTACGTTTATATTGAATAATGCGACATCCATTCTTCTTGCAACATTGAGTAAACTCTTGGGTTACCCCTTTTTTTGAGGCGTGGGCAAAATACCATTGTGTTCTTTTTTTGCTTCCTGCTTTAATTCACGGCTCATTATCAAGTTCTCAGATAAACTTGCTCATCAAATGAAATGAAATGAAATGAATGATTTTTATTCAATATGGATTTTTGTATAATACTTATTGAAAGTCATTTTCTTATTTACCACTGGCTCGCAAAAAACCTCTGTCCTGAGAAGAACCAGTAAGAAACCCAATGGGACTATTTATTAAACATATTTCAATTTACAATAAATTTATTTTGTACAATTTTTGTATGAATTTTTATAGAACAGGCATGGTGGCGTTCACCTCATTCCCAGGGGTTATTTTCATTTCTGTATTCATTTATGTCATAATAACCGTTTTTATTCATAAAACATTTAAACTTGTTTAATGATAAATTTTGTAAATTTTCTGGAATTTTGTTCTAAAAGCGTATACATTGTCCCATAAATGAATTACTAATTCTGTCGAGTCTAATAACTGCTACTACAAGCATATATTTGTTTCTAGTGTCTAAAGTATGAACATCTTTATTCTTATGAAAGCTATTTATATTTTTATGTACATACATTAGATTTTTATGAATATATTGCGATGCCAAAGTTAATATGTTTATTTCCTTAAATTTTTGTCTAAGCGACTCTTCACAATTTAAGTTATAAATTGCCCGTACGGCTCTCTTTTGCAAAACAAGTATGACTTTACTAATAGTTGCATTACCCCATAGTAAGACTCCATAAGACATTACGCTATGAAAGTAACTAAAATAAACTAATCTAGCTTAGCATTGGTTAGACTTCTAATCTTTCTTATAGCATATGCTGCAGAACTAAGTCTACCTGCTAATTTAGATGTATGTGGGCCCCATTGAAGCTTCGCGTCAATAGTAATAACAAGAAAAACAGTGGTATCCTCAAGACTCAACTCTTCTCCACTTAAGAGCACATTGGTATTTGAACGTTTAACATTAGGTATTGTAAATTTAATACATTTTGTCTTATTGCCATTTAAGAACAAGTTATTAGCGTTAAACCAATGTACTAGTTTCGATAGAGCATTATTTACTTTGTCAAAATTAATTGACTGTAGATTGAGTTTGAAAATATCTTTTCCATCTCTAGAAAGACTGAACGAAGGTCTTCTGCCAGAACATAATGAATTACTAAAACATTTTCAAGTTGTTCTAAAAAATACCTATTGTTTCATAAAAATTTATATGTGTCATGACATGGGCATTTGCTCGATGTGAATATTCGCATCGAGAATTTGTTCGTTTTGAGCAGATGGTCATGACACCTAAATCGTCGCGACGAAGCTTGACTGTGTTCCGGCAGTTGTAGTCAAAATGGCGGATGTAGAGGTAATATTTGCTTCATTGGTCTATGCCTTTATTTCCGGAGTCACATTCATGTTCCTCTCCACTACTGTGGTCGGTGACTTCTGACTTGAACACCGCGCTTATTCTAATACGATAATGATTTTGTATAAATAACCTCTTTTTTAATTTGTTAAAGTTAAAAATTTATTTATGTTGCGCTACTACTACTAAAAAACGCTCGACCGAGTTTACTCTTGGGGTATTCACACACCTAGATCCCGTATCGTCTCAAAGATCGAGAATTATTTGCTGAATACCGACACACATAAGCCCCTTGCGAACCCTCGTGTAGTGCAGACAATACACGGAGTCTTGATCGCGTCATATCGAGCGCCGAAGGTAAACCACCCACGTAGATTTACACCTTGTGGTAAGCACAGTTTTATTTTATTATTTTTGGTTTTCATGAATATGCTGTTGCCCCCATCTCCTACTTAATTACCCTCTATCGCCTCCTACTACGGAATTACCCGCGAGATGATACGGGGTAGTAGATTTTCCTACACCGCCACTATATGGAGATTACACCGTTTCTACACAATTTTTTTTATTATTTTGAACGATTAAAGATTAGAAGAGACGAAGAAACGATCAAATTGTTTTAATGAAAACCACCGGAACTAGTGTTGTATTATAGTTAAGTTACATGACGACTCCGTGGCGCAGTGGCTTAGCAATGAGTGGCTGCGCTAGGGGTCGCTCGTTCGAATCCCGCACGGAACAAGTATTTGTATGGCCTACAAATAGTTGTTCCGGGTCTGGACGTTTGTCCTTGTGCAATTTATGTTTGTAAACTGCCCCTACGAAACAAGAGAAAATCTTAGTGTAGGGATAACGTTTAAAAAAAAAGAAAAAAAAGTTAAATCATCATCATAAAATTAATTTTCTGCTAACGACTCCTACACATAAGTTAGATAATACTCTTAATTATTTAAATAAATAAACACTACTTAGTAAAGACTTTACTTTATAAAATATTCGGGAAACACATTACAAGTAAATACAGTATATATACATATTATATATCACTAAAATAAATGAAGTGTGCAAACCAACAGCAATATCGCCCATCACGATGTGACATAGGCCAGCCTCACTACAAACTTATATGCTGGTACTACAAGTATTACCACAACACACAGAATTACGGTAACACATACTACTTTAAAGGCTTTTTATATATCTTTCATGCCTTTCTCTCTGCTGTATTTTCAAAACTTTTTCAAAGGAAGAACTCCGCAACAGATGCTCTTATTGTTCTTTACGTAACAAAGTTTACAATTTGTGCTGAGGAGAAATATAAATTACGATGTTCTTTTACTTATGTACATGCATGTTAGAATACCCGTTTAGTTAAAAGTTAAAGTTACAACCTATATACGTCCCACGGCTGAGGACAGGCCTTTTCTCGTTACTGAGAGGGTTTTAGGGCAAGGAAGTGTTTGCCACGCTGCCCCGATGCGTTTTGGAGAACTTCACGTCTTTGAATTTTTTTTAATTATTTCTCGGACATGCTGGCTTCCTCACGATCTTTTCCATCTCCGCCGAACACATAGTAGATACTCCTTCAGTTATAAGTTAAAGTTACAGCCTATATACGTCCCACGGCAGGGCACAGGCCTTTTCTTGTTACTGAGAGGTATTTAGGGCAAGGAAATGTCCGCCTCCTTGCCCGAATGCGTTTTGGAGAACTTTACGTCCCTGAATTTTTTTTCTTATTTCTCAGACATGCAGGTTTCCTCAAGATCTTTTCCTTTACCTCCGAGCACATGGTAAATCAGCACTTAAAATTACAATTAACAAGTTTTGTTGGGTTGCTCGCATGCTGTGAAATTTACAGGGAGCGCTAACCATCTGAGCTACCACGCCTCTTAGATACCTACTCGATTATTCGTTTATTTAAAATTAATTTCTAGTTTGAAAATAATTAATTTTAAGTATTGAGTCTGGTAAAAACATTTTAAAACGATAAGTAGCTTTAAAATAGCTATTACCTTTGTTGAATTGTTTTATGATACAGACTGTTCACAAGAGAGATGGTATAAAGCAAAGCATTTTACTGAACGATCCCTTCCGGCGAGAAGCGGGCCTTACATCCGCTACCGTTGCTTTTGTCTTTATAATATACGTATACCTTTAGTACGCAGGATAGAAATTATATATTCTATTTGTTAATATATTAAATTTGTTAAAAATTCGAGTATTATTCTTCGTTACGTCTGAAACTTTACATATTTTTACATTAACATACTTTTATTCTTTTTTTTTTTTTAAATAACGTCACTTTAAGATTTTCTCCTGTATCGTGGTTTACATACATCAATTTTACAAAGACAAACATCTAGACCCGGATTATTTATTTTTAGGCTATACAAATAGGCATTGCAACTCATTGCTATGCTACTACGCCACGATATAGTGTCGGCTTTTGACGTAAGTGTCAAAACGAACATATTATAAAATCTATTAACAAATTCTACTTAATATTTATTTATTTATTTTTTTTATAGAAGAGGGGCAAACGAGCATGCGGCTCACCTGATGTTAAGTGACTACCGCCGCCCATGATCAACCGCAACACGCGATGTAAAATATACATGTATTCCTAAGATGTACAGTATATTCTCTGATAATCATCCCGTGGGTGTCGTAAGAGACGACAGAGGGTAGCAAATCAGAAGATGGGCAGCAGCGTCTTCCTTATAACAATTGGTTGCGCGGGAAACGAGTGCTCTCGCACTTTTTGTTCTGTTGGTTGGTGACTGCCCGGTGACTTCTTCCATCCCATTCGCATTCCTTTCCATACGCACTGAAAGGGAGGGGAATCAGTTATGTGGCGCCATTTTCCGCCAATGAGAAGGCGCGCCCTGCCCAGGTGGAAGTGGAGACGGCCGAGAAAATTAAAGAACGACCGCTGCCGCTGCTCGCTGCGCCCTCCTTTCTGCCAAGGAGGGTCGCGTCCGTATACGGCTTAGAGATCTCTAGTTAGACCGTTAAGCCAGTCCCTAAAAGGTGGGGTGTAGTGGGTAAAAGTCTCCACATAACCACGCAGCCGGCTGCGTGTTATGCTATGAGCGTTCCCCACCTCCCTCCCCCACTTTCCGGAGGGTTGCCCATATTTGCTTCGGGCGCAAAAAAAACGCCGCTCGCTCTCTTGCAACACAGTCGTAACACAAAGGTCATCTCCTCGAGGCATGAGACCAAAAGGCAGTCAGAAACCCACCCCGGTAAGTGGTTTTCTTCTCTAAATTTAAAGAGCTGTTCTTTTGTTTTTTTTTCTATTTTTTTAATTAACTATACATCTTTTACAATAAAATAATGTTTGCAACCAGAAACAGCCGAATATAATAATTATTATAGAAGTGACAGCCTATATATGTCCCACTGCCGGGCACAGGCCTTCCCTCGTTTCTGAGAGGGTTTAATTTAAACTAAACGTAACAGAACGCGAATAACCCGGGTTCGATTACCCGCCAATGAAATTGTTAATTGCAATTTTAAGTGCTGATTTACCACGTGCTCGGCGGTGAATGAAAACATCGTGAGAAAACCTGCATGTCTGAGGAATAAGGAAATAATTATTATAATTATATAATAATAATTATTACTATTAGAGAAATATTTTTTTTTTCGTTATTAGAAAGCAAGAAAATATATTAATTTGCCTTGTATTCACATAAAATTTAAACGTTTTTTATAACATTTTTTTCTTGAATATAAATATCTAAGAAAAAATTATAGTCGTTAAGTCCTAATGGAGATAACAATATAAAAGTAACTTGACGAGGTTAAAGCGAAATACTCTATAAAAGCATTCCAGTTAATACAGTCCAAATGAGAACACCGAGGTTATTATGTTTCTTGTCCTGTCTTGTTTAATGCATTCAAGACCATAAGTTTTATTAATTTCGCTTAAGAGGAAAGAGTAAGTCAGTTCAAATTCTAATTTCGCCCCCCACTTCCCCGCGCGTCGCATGCTATGTACCGATATGTTTGTAATCACTAATACTGTAAGTAGAAAGGTCGTTAGACACTTATTTCATTAGGTTTATCATATTTATGCCTGTTTCTTAACGCCAAGCCAGCCGCTTCTTATTTTTATCACGGTTATTTCCCATTTTAATTTTACGTCGTCCTGTTGCGTAATGTATATTCTGATCGTAAGCGACACAACCTCTGCCTTCAAAAGCCTAAGCGATACTAACGGTGCGACAGGAATCAAGCTCAAGACGCCGATAGTTTAGGTAATTTCTTTTTACAGTGAAAATAATGGAATTTAAAAAAAGTAAATAACATAAGCACTGCTTTATAGTTATTTCAGTTAGTATGCAAAGTTTCATGATCTTATTTAAAGTATTTTATGAATAACAGCGGTTTATTGTTTATTTTGGAGGTAACTTTGGATTTTTTTTCTATCGAGAAAATTTTACGAAATCGTGTTTTCGTCTAACATAATCATTAACTTTAATCCTCAACTTTACCATATATTTATTTCAAAATTAATGCTGCAATACTTTCGGCATAACGAAGGATCTTGCTGCCATTTGACATTATATTTCCTCTTAAGTGTTTCGTACAGCTCCCAATTTACTACCACATCTCTTTTCTCATTCCGCTTAATTCTCCTTTTATTTGTTTCTTTACATAAAACCTATTGGAAATACTACAGTTAAGCATTTTTCTTATTTTAAAGATATGGGTTCGAATCATAGAATACTATAATACATACATAATAGAACGGGGGAGTGGGCGGAGCCCGTATAGCCACTAAAATGTCACTAACACGTCTTACGTGTCTATGGGCCACAGCAACCACTTACCATCATGTGGACTGTGTTCACGTTTGTCACCCTATCCTATATAAAAACAAAGTTAGAGTTAAGCGTTGGGGGGGTATGCACAATATAATATTTTGTTTACGAAGATACTTGTAAATATTAAACGTTTAATTAATTTGAGTTGTTCACTTTTGTTAAAAGTTTGTTTAGATACCTACCCCTTTTAATTAGACTCAGTTATCACAATCTCAAGTTGCTCTCAACAACAAAAATGTCGTCTTGCTGATGGATTTTTTCTCCAAATTTTCACCTGAACTAAAATCTACTGATTAAATTAAGAATTATTTAAATAAACATTTAGCCGTTTACATAATATAAATAAGTTTTGGCTTTCTACGCCCCTTCACCATATAAACTTCAACTATACCAAATCTCACACCCCTTCGTTCACGAAGTACTTATGCCTAAAAGGGGGTACAAAGTTTTCCCTGCAAGTATTATATACTTAATATACTTAGTTAAACTTAGTAAATATTATTTTTCATCGAGCAATAATTCAAAATTCTATAAAGTTATTTTTGATTCGTCTGAAAAAAAATATTTCCAATCTATTGTAGGTATATACGATCGTCATGCGACTAATTTACATTTTAATTAGTGTAATTAGTATTTAACAATTCCATTAGACATGAATACCGATATTAACTCTATTACGAATTAATTAATTGTGTTATATGACGTTACCACTTTAATAACGGATACATCAAAGTTATTCATTATCACAAATAGCATGTTTTAGTGATTGTTTTTAAAGTTTAAAGGAGACAACACCAGTAACTTGAATGACATGCATTTTTACCGAAATTAGTCAAAGATGAGGACCTTTCGGCTATTTGACCGACGACAACCTTAAGGAGATTACTTAAACGTAATCTCTGGCAGACGTAAACGTCCAACGCTGTGGTCTGCAATATGCAGCGATGTGGCGTTGCCGCCTCTTCCTTACTGTAAAACCCTCTCAGAAATGAGAGTAGACCTGTGCTCTGCTGTAGGACGTATATAAGCTGTTACTTTACTTTTATAATCACAGGTATTCCGTATAAGTAACCATTGCAGCGAGATCTTGTGATGGTAGTCACGCGTCGTGTTGTGCGTTAAATGGACCGTGGAGTTAGAACGTCGGAGAAATCCGTGACAGTCAATTTACGGTATTGCTCAAAAAATATTCTAATAAAAATGTTATCGTCCTTAATATAATGGATTACCGCACACTTGATTGTAATAATTGGATTTTATTACGATAGAGCCTATGTTTGTACAGTTATCTAGACACATGTTTATCTGTAAACTAAGTTTGGAAAAAAGACACGATCCATTTATAAAGACCTCAATAAAACTTATTACATAATGATTTCTTATATTTACGCGAACACTACACATTGAAATAATACTAGTTTTTACGGAATTTATCGCGTATATTTAACTTTTTAAATACCCGACGTTTCGAACGCTTTACAGCACTCATGGTCACGGGCGGGACTGAGATGTTCAACGTCCATATGTCATAGTTAACCGCGGTTACCGTAGATTAAAATTTAACTTTGAGGAGAAAGCCTTGCTTAGTTCTCCCATAAATCCAAGATTCTACTAGCGGTACGTAGACGACACTTTCACAATTCTACCTTTAGATAAAGTAACTGCATTTTTAGACCATCTTAACTCTATAAATTCTAAAATTCAGTTCACATTGGAGTTAGAGGCGAACAATTCCTTAGCTTTTCTAGATGTGTTAGTAATTCGGAATCCTGATAACACTTTGAGCCATACTGTGTATAGAAAAAAGACCCATACATATAGATATTTAAACGGTGGTTCTCACCACCATCCTTCACAGTTAGCTACCGTGGGTAAATCTTTGTTTCAGAGAGCACGAGGGATCTGTGACAGTAAACACCTGGCTGCAGAGCTCCACCATGTCAAGCAAGTTTTGCATGACAACAAGCTTCGAGTCCCGCGCCTACGTCACAGTAAACGAGTGAAGCCGGCCACAGTCGAGCGTGTACCTGCTGTACTGCCATATGTTAGAGGAGTCACTGACAAGATGGGCTACATCTTGAAGCGCGCTTCCATCAAAACATACTTCAAGCCGCTGAAGAAGATTGGTCAGTTTTACCATCAGTCAAGTGTAATGTCCCTCTGCAAGATGCAGGAGTGTGCTTGATTGTGAATGTGGTCTCTCCTACATAGGACAAACTAAAAGATCAATAAAAACCCGCGTTAAAGAACATATAGCTGATGTGAAGAATCGACGCTCCGGGAAGTCTGCTTTACTCGACATTAGAAAGAAACACATCTTTAAATTATAACATCATTTATGAACAAAATATCCAAATTTTAGAACCGTTTCCGAGAAACCAGTTACATATGAAAAATATATGTATGTTTTTTTCTTTTCTGTAAGGATACTGTAATCAAAAATATTTGACCAAAGCTTCGTACGTATAATGCCATAAAAATGTATGTAACTCCGTAAACAAATGATTTTTATTATTTTTTAGCTACAATATCCCTTTCCGTATAAAATAACCTAACCTAAAAGGCTTGGTATTTATTGGTTTCACTCCTAAACTAGTAAGGCCTATTTCAACTGCTGGGCCAGCAAAACAGTCATCATAATCACGAAGTAAATAACAAATCGACCTTGATACAATCATCTAAATAACCTACATTAATTTCACACAATAACACCGCCCACCTGTCACTTCCCTTCGTTACCTCTTACGCTTCGCAAAGAAAATGTTTTTAAATTCACCATCTCCTCACATCTCTCTGCTCGCAACCTAACCTCTCCATTTTTCCACATAAATAACTTCACACTAACATTTCAAACCTTCAAATAGCCGCTACTGTCCCGAAAAAACATACTAAAGTTTGCATAGTCTACCTTACCCATATTGTGTCTTGCATTAATACAAACATTTCCCTCATTTTCACCTTCTACCAATACTTTAACTAAAGTATCTCCATCTGGCACCTATGGATCTTTATATACTCTAATTCTGAATCGGCTGGCTTATTTTACAATATCTATGGCACTTAAAACTCTCTCAGGACTTCTTTTCATGAATAACTTTAGTTCATTCTTTTTCAGATTAAGCTCTATCCCTTTGTTGTCAATAACAGGTTTCCTTATTATAAGTGCCACATTTTTAAAATTAATATAAGTAATAACTGCAGTCGTTTCCATTTCAACTTCATCACCACAAAGGATTAATAGGATTACCACACTAGCTCGTGCTTGTCTATTGAATAATTATTTAAGTCACTACCCGTGTATAAATACCCCATTTACTCATGGAGTCTTTTTATGTGCATTATTTAATTTTGACATAATTTGGATCTTTTATTCTTGTTCAGTAGTCGCTTTATAACCTGACATGTTGCTATGTGCCTACAATGATGACTTCTAACACATAGCTAGTTTTTTCTTAAAAATACTTTGTATTTGCTTCAGTGTTCATCTTTTTACGATTCATTAATAAGTCCAGTAAGGATGCATAATCATGATGCCAGGGAAAAGCGTCAGCTAACACTAATTTCCATGCATCTCATATGATCGTATGAATCAAGATGACCGAACCAGTTTCGCGCTTGAACTTTAAATTAAAAGATTTTAAATCATCACTTCAATTATAAATGTCACTTAATTGTTCAATTTTCTTTATCTAACTTTTAACATTTACGTCTTTATTTTCCGGGTCGAATTGAGGAAAAAGGTGTCCGGTTTTATATAATCCTTTAGTTATTGACTCTGTTTCATCATTTATAATACTTCTCACAGCTTTCTCTACTTTTCCAGCAATTTAAGATCTTATTGATTCACTATATGATTGTGCTTCATCAATTAAGTCCTTCTCACTTGATGCTAATCTTCTACACATAGATGTTATATGCCTGCTATCATGTTTAAAATTTCGACTCATATTGTTTTTCTGTGCGGTTTACTATCCCAATTCTGAACTTTAACGTCGTAACTTTTTAAATGAATTGAACAACTTTTGGCTTCCTATCACCATATTTTAATATTTTTGTAAGAATATGCAATGTCCATGAAACACAAATTTTACAACAATAGAGTGGCCATCAGATTTATCTCTCCTCTCCGCTCTAACAATTACAAATAAACGCCTCTCCACGTCACACATGACAGCACACCGCACCTCGAGACAACTTTTCAATCTTTATTACAACTGCAACATGGCTCTACCACTTAAGAAATTTATGTAAATAATGTTATTTAATAGGATGTTTGAACTATCGTATATACGAGTACATATACGTATCGACATAAATGTGTATATTTTCTTATATACATCACGACATGACACATTATATATAACTGTGTGTAAAACATTGCAGTGACAAATGACACACAAGAAGATGAAATATAGCTTTTGAGATACAGAAATGTACAGATCTAAGCATAACGAATGTCCGCCTGAAAATCTGAGTGCGCGGATATTATTATAATAGTTTTACATTTTAATTGATAACAGCTATTATTTTGGGTTAATGTTGATGACCTAGTTCTAAGCTTTCCTAGTAAGTAACGGCGGAATAAATTTATGGTTATGAGAATGTCAGGAGTCTGCATTCTAAATTGCGCAATAAATGTAACTCAAGTATTTATGAGCGTTTTATTCCGCAATGAACAATAAATTTTACATAAAGCAAGTGAATTATTATTTGAACCCCACTGTGGCAATCAATCATTACGTTTTGCGAGTATGACGCTCGTAAACATTACTGTCATAAAATAATTTTTATCCCCACACTTAGATTTTCTTTGAGATCGAGGAGTCGTTTCACCTACATAAATTGCACATGGACATAAATCTGTACTGGAGCTTTAGACCATAGAAACATTTTTTGCTTGCGGGATACGAAAGCTGGACCTCGCATTACCGCTACCAAATCCTTAACTAATTCGCTAATGCGTTGTCAATAACCTATATGATAAACATAGAGCCAGTAGTGCTGGTCCTCATCTCCAGTTATGAAATTAGAGTGGGGATTTCAAATAGACTCATCCATCGTTAACGGGGCACTCCCCGTTTGTCATTCACAACATTAACAGTATTTGGAAAGCTCGTATGTTACTGCTTACTAAAATATTTTCAGGGGGTGTGAGAAATCTGCCAACTCGCATTAGGACAGCTGTCTAAAATTACATTATAATATCGACTTACCTCAAAATAAAATATTGGCAACATAATACTTTGCCCTAAAGTATTTACTGTTTAATAATAAATATATAGAAGGTATTGCTTCGTATTTAAAACTTATTTAGATAAACTATTTTCCATTTTCCATGCTTCTGAAATCTTATCCTATGCTCCGAGTCTTCGATCAATTTTTAAAATATTTATTAAATAAAGTTATAGAGAAAATAAAATTACTATGACTATTTCAATATAGCCAAATTTCCAAAACAATGTTGATGTGGATTTTTTGCCGAATAACTTTGATTTATATTCACATAAGTACTCACATAAAAGGAATTTTCATGTTAAAGTAAATGGAGTTTGTTATGGATGCTACTAGTATTGTGCTTATTATATCTAGCACCCGTTCAGATTTTAACTCTATATCGTCAAAGTCAACAGCACTGAACGTCGTTTGTAACGGACTTTGGCCTTTTTTACACATTTTTTTGTTTTTAGTGGAATTATGATTAACACTGTATGTTAAAATAATTTTATTCACAAATGAATTCGTTTTTTTAACTGCTCAAAATATATTGAAATCGAGCGCGACGCCTCAGGAGAAGAATATCAGTAACAACCGTGCCCTATTAAAATATACTAAGATTTCTTTTATCTCGAATAAATTACAATAGACTAAGAGCGCAATAAAAATTTCTCGTTGTAATTTTTTTTTTCAAATATGGATTTATCCATGCTCTGGGCTTTGTCCGTTTTAATGTAGAAAAATATTAATTCTTGGGTAAATTTAATTAATTCCAAATTCGTATTATAAATACATGAATATAAAACATGACATAAATTTTATGAACATTAAAGAAATTCCATTTAGGCAAGTCTATAATCATTAATTATTATAACGAATGTAATTATTATACGAAGCTTGTTCAACTAATATCTACATAATATTTCATGAAAGTCCCTTCGTAAGTTCTTCTTACCGTTATTTATATCTTTGCATTACCTGTTGCTGTTGAAAGCAAAATTTTGCTAGCGAACGCAGGAGTTTTGCGTTTAAGCAAATATTAAGCTTTACGCTAGCTGACCAAATTAACCACGTTTTATGCGCAAATTGTTTTCAGAATTAGGGCTTTTCCGCAGAGCTTTCATTTACATTACATTCGGTAATTAGCATCGCTGATTAGATATTCATATGGTACATAGATAAAATCTTAATATATATAAATTACGTGTCACGTAGTTTGGTCCAACTTGAGAGATAGGATAGTTCTTTTGCCCACATTTTTTTTGCGAATTTAAGGGTTTTTAATAGGACATGACAAATTGTCGTCGAAAAGTGCAGAGCAACGTCTGCCTGGCGAGCTAGTAGCTATATACTTTATAAGTAACAAAATAACTGAATAACTGTCGTTACCTGATGTCGATACATTACACATATATTAATAAATAAGTGTACCACCACCGTAAACATAATGATATATTATTTTTGACTGCCTCGTTGGTCTTGTGGTTCTAGTAGTGCGACTGCCGATCATGTGATCCCGGTTCGGGTCGGGCCAAAAAAAATCAGTTATTGAGTTATCCATTAAGAAATTCTTAGTAGGTTTCCGGATTCAGAAAGTTGGCGGTGTCTCACCCCCGGTGCCTCGTAAAGCACGTAAAGCCATCTATCCTGCGCCTGATCTCTCACCGGTCGTGTCGGTTTGCTGTCCCGTCGGATTATAAGAGTGAGGGAATAGAGAGTGCACCTGTGCTTGCGCATACACTTGGGCACTGTAATCCTATCCTGCGCCAATGGCTAGTCTCCGTTGAGGCTGGCCGCCGTGACCAAAATTCGGTCTGGAGGACATTATTATATCATTTTTAAACAAAACGATGCAAAAAAAAAGTGGCGGCGTAAAAATGTCAACTGACTCATATCATCCCGTGGGTGACTTTAGAGGCGACAGAGGGAAACAAATCAGGAAATGGGCAGCAGCGTATTCCTAACGACTAAAAATAAAAAACTGCGTTTTTCAACACGTTTTATAGGCGTGGCTACTACTACTAGATAAGAATACTCTATAATAATAATAATAACGAGGTCTATTTCAAGGAGATTCTCTCAGCCCGTTACGGTTTTGCCTAGCACTCAATCCACTATCAAATATTGCAGGAGAAGCCCACCCTTCCCCCCTACGGAAATGTATAGTTTTATGAGTAATGATTTTTTTTTAATCATAACCTCACTTTATACACAGAAATATATACCTAAAGTTACTTCTGTAATAACTTCGCTGCTGCGGGAAGTGCAGCCTCTTCACCCTTGCGTAGCAAATCGCAGGCACCCATGCTCACCTCCGCAGTTTTGGCTTATTGGTTGTCTTCGGCGACAAGCCTCAGTCGCTACGAGTGGCACGGGTGGCTGTAAATTGCTACGGCGGACAGAGGCTGCTCTCCCTCCGCACCTACGGCTTTACAAAAACACTCTAGGAGTAGGGCAGACAAGACTACGTGGAGTGGACTATCAATCGTATTTATAAAGTCAGATTACCCTAAACTCTGCTATGATAGTGGTAAATGAAACAATTTAATGTGAATTGCATTGAGCTATTATGTACTACGTACTAGAGGAGACACTGCATTCAGCTACTCTGTTCCACTCAACTGCGGTGTATGTCACTGCACTTTAATCAGTCACTCGCTAGGCGCATATAGAGTTGTCACGTGTTGTGTTGATTTAAAAAAAAATCTCTTGATAAAAATATGCCTTCGTGTGTACTTAGGTATTGCACAAATAATTCAAGAAATGTCAGTAAAAGCCAAGGAATTACTTTTCATCGGTGAGTAGATATTTAATTATTAAAAAAAGCATTATTGATTAATTATTAAACAAATTATTCCTTTGACGCCAATTTGTGTCATGAAATATAGATTATGAAATTTATTTGTTCAGATGCGACATTTTTGCGAGCAAGTGTAGGGCGATTATATTACGTACAATTTTTTTTTGTAGAAACAAATAGAATTATTTATAACTAGGCTAAATTAATTACGTTTATATTTCCTGATTATTCTTTTATTTTATTTTTAGGTTTCCACGTCCAAGCCACGAAAACAGAGAAAAGTGGATTAAATTCGTCCAAAATAATCGTAGGGAAGAGACGTGGTTACCAACAATTCACACATACATTTGTTCTTTGCATTTTAGGGAAGAGGATAAATATAGTACGAAGAAAGGAAGAAATTTTCTGAAAAAGTCTGCAGTACCTTGTATAGATGTAAGTGATGAATGTTTATTATATATACTATTGTAACAATAGAAATGTAGAGATAAAAAAAACTTTTTAAAATAAATAATTATATTTTAAAATACTAAAGTAAATAACTAACTTAAATACTCTCAATTTTGTTTAGTCGATAAATTCTGATGTTTTTCAGCCTAGGGGTATTGATGAATCAATGGAATCAATGAATCAACAAGCAATGGATCCTATATCGATACCAGTGAGCGACTCAGAATCGATTTTCGATAGTCCTAGGAAAATTATCTTGAAACGAAAACTTCAAAACGTCACTATAGTTAAGAAAAAATTACAAAAAAAATTAAAAAAAAATTCAGCGGCAAAATAGAAGTTTCAAGAAGAAATGTGAATCTTTAACTGGTATTATAAAATCCGTGAGAAAGAAATTTTGTCTGGATAGAATAGCCGAGACTAATATAATGGCTAAAGCAAAAGTTTTTGAACTAAATAAGAAGTTTTTTAAATTAAAGAAACAGAAAGGACAATATTTGAAATATACACCGACTCTGCGTAAATTTGCCTTAACATTGCATTATTACTCACCAGCGGCTTACAAATATGTAAGACAAATTTACAGTAACGCTCTTCCACATCCACGTACTCTCTGTCGATGGTATGGATCAGTCAACGCTGAACCAGGGTTCACCAATGAAGCATTTCAAGCTTTAAAAATCAAATGTAACGTAACAGAACAACCGGTAGTGTGCACGTTGATCTTTGATGAGATGGCCATTCGTAGGCAAAAATTATTTCATAATCAACAGAATGTCGGTGCTGTTAATTTTGGCGCAGGTCCACAAGAAGCTGACGAAGAAGTTGCATCACAGGCTTTGGTGTTTATGTTAGTCTCACTAACGGAAAATTGGAAACTGCCTGTAGGCTACTTTTTAACTTCCAGTATAAACGCTGAAACCAAGGCTAATTTAATAACAACATGTTTACAAAAATGTCATGAAGTTGGAGTAACGGTCGCAAGCCTTACATTCGATGGTTGCCCTGCAAACTTCTCCACTGCCGAAATTCTAGGTTGTGAACTAACTGATTTGAATAACATTAAGACTGATTTTCCGCACCCGTCAACTCAAGAAAAAATTTGTGTATTTTTAGATCCATGTCATGTAATCAAATTAATTCGAAACACCTTTGAGAGAAAAAGAATATTATTTGATGAAGATGGCAAAAAAGTGAGATGGGAATTGCTTATAAATCTGAATAAACTTCAACAAAATGAGGGTCTGAGATTTGGTAACAAACTAACACCGCGTCACATCCATTTTAGAAACCAAGTTATGAAAGTTAAACTAGCTACGCAATTAATGAGCATGAGTGTGGCAAAAGCGCTGGTTCTTTGTAATGAAGTATTAAAGTCAACGCGGTTTCTGGATTCGTCAGCAACTGTAAATTTTATAACTATAATGAACAATTTTTTTGATACAATGAACTCGAGAAAGTGCCATTTTTATGGATTTAAACGTCCATTAGATGAATGTAACAAATCTACAATATTTTCATTTTTAAATAGTGTGAAGGATTATATACTGAACTTGAAATTTCATGTAAAATCTAGAAGAGTTATAAAAAGAAAAAATTTTGAACCTCAAATAAAATTGTCGATAGCAAAAAAAGAAAATTGTAGAGTCACCAAATAAAACGGGGTTCGTTGGCGCAATTATCTGCATAGAATCTCTGAAAACACTTTACAAACATCTAGTTGAAGAAAAACAGTTTGTCAAATTTATTTCCACTTACCGACTCAGTCAAGATCATTTGGAAATATAAGAAAACACGGTGGATACAATAATAATCCTAATGTTTTGCAATTCCGGGCTGCGTACAAAAAAACTCTAAATCACTTGGAACTACGATCATCATTTACTGGTAATTGTATCCCACTGGACAATTTCACTATTTTACAATGTTCTTCTACTGACATAATTAACAGCACAACACCCCTTAATAGACATGATGACCAACAATATGAAGTTTTATCATCTACCTGTATACTGAATTCTGATATTGAAGCCGAAAATAATTGTAACATATTTGCTGAGACACTAAATAAAGAACATGTTACGAGTAGTTCCCAATTGATTGTTGGATACATTTCTGGATATATAGGCAGAATTTTAACAAAATTATTAAAATGCGAAGAATGCGTAAATAGCTTAATCACGACAGAAAAGCTGCCACACCACAAATTGATAACCATCAAAGATATGGGTGGCTTATGCTACTCTACTGGCGATGTGTATAAAATATGTTTGACCACGGAAACCGTGATACGAAAACTTATAAGACAAAGAATAAAATATAACTTCAATTTCATTATTGTTAAAACTTTAGAATTTTTCATTGAAAAAGAGGTATTTACATCCTTAATTCAACATTCATTTAATCAGCCAAGTACTTTCAATCACAGGGTTCACTTGATTCGGGCTATCATAAATAAATACACAAATATTCGTTTAAAACACGAAGCAAAAACTGATCAAGATAAAGAATATTTATCTAAACGGCAAAAATTAACTAAACTCATATTGTTTAAAGGCACTTAATAAAGTTTATTTTTTATTTTTACCAAAACATTTATAAATTTAATAATTGAAATTAATTTTCAGCAAAAAGAAAACAAATAAGTGATTTAAATAAATATATTTCATTTGCTTCGATTCCTTTCATTTTATATAGTTATCTTTTAAAATATTCATATAAACATGTAATTCAAATGCAATTGTGATAATATTATTTATTATCGTATTAATTTACCTCTTAATATTCAAAATAATTGACAAATTATTTAAATTTTAACTCGTTTTAATAAATTTACTACAATATATGTAATTTAAATAAACAATAGTTATTAATTACATACTGATCATTCTACCTAACTAATATATGATGACAAAAAACCGCGACTCTACTATTACCGCGCATGCGCGAAGAAATAGAGTAGCGCACAATTTTTGTTTGGAATAGCTTCTCTAGTACGTAGTACATTATAACTCAATGGTGAATTGTTTTAATTCTGTTTTATGAAAAACCTTTCGACTGCTCTCCACTGCGGCTCAATTTGTTGTATATGAGTCCTGACTTTAACCACAAATGGATTGTCTAGGTTCGAGTAATTAACTCCTATATTGGTGTATCCGTGTTAAAAAAAAAACAAATTGACGTATTTGCGTTTAGTTATATGCAATGAAATTTATTTTCATCATAATTAATTCAATAGACATTTCCGAAATCTAAAAACAGAGTAAAAGGTTCAAGTTTAACCCTGACAAACCTCCTAAAATTAAAACAAAATTAAAAAATCAAGTACCGGACGTCTACTTCATAATACTAGACCAAATTGACATATTCGAGTTTTGTTATAAGCAATTTGTGGTGAAATTTATTTTTATTGTAATTAATTCAAAAGGCATTTCCTAAATTCAAAAACAGTGTAAAAGATTCAAGCTCAACTCTGACAAACCTCTTAAATTGAAAACAACATTAAATGTCAGGCACCGGACGTCTACTTCATAATACTAGACAAAATTGATATATTTGACTTTCGTTTTAAGCAATTTTTGGTGAAATTTAGTTTTAGCGTAATTATTTCAAAACACATTTCCGACATCGAAAACCAGTATAATAGATTCAAGTTTAAGCCTAACAAGCCTCCTGAACTAAAAAAATCAAACTCCATAAAATCAAGTACGTCTACAAGTATAGCCAACCCGCTCTTCAAACTAGGTAAGACACATCATTAATTTTTGACATCTTTAGGATATTAACACACCACATGTAGCCGTGTGATGTACAGCGGAGTAGAATAGCACCACCCCATATGTACCTGTGGGTGTCGTAGAAGGCGACTAAGGGGTTGTGAAAAAGGACTGACCCCTTGTACCTTTTTCACTGATATACCTACTGATCCATCCGTCCGAGTCCCTCTCTGATTGTAACAGTCGTTCCACTGGGTCCAGGAGACAAAGACGAGTATGTGCACCTGTGTCCGTGCGTACACTTGTACACGTTAATATCTCCTGCGCAATTGACCTGCTTCCAAATAGGCCTCCAATCTAAACCATTGTCCTACGGCGATGGGAGGAGGCAGCGAGGCTTAACGTGATGCTCATTGTGTTTTGTCTGACTCCTGCACGTAGGCTATCTTGGGGGTGTAGTGTACATCGTGGTCACTTCTGCTGTGCATCGGGGTGACAGAACGGATTCGGCAGCACCCAAGGCGACAAAGCAGCCCTATTCAGGAAGGCGCTGCTTTCCTCGCTCAGGCGGGGAAGGGGCTAGAAAAGGTGCCCTAAACAAATGCTCACTCCACCCCTTTAGGATGGTTGCAACCGTCGCTGCCTTCGCATCACAAATTTGCGGTCGACGCCACAAAAAAAAGAATGGAAAATGTTATTCATCAAAATCTTTGACATTTGGCGCGTGGACTGTGTGCACACTTCTTGACCTCGACCAAATTACCTGCCCTCAGCGAAAAACTGCCATTGTAGCTCAGGAACTAAGTCGCTATAATATTGATGAGCCGCGAAGGTGTGATGTAGGCTTCACTGTCAAGAAATAACTTGCTGCTCAATTACAAGAGTTCCCTGTACACACCTCGGACCGCATTACCACATTGCGCCTTTACATGTAACGTGAAAATTATCTTAATGTCATCAGTGTTTAGGTTTAAGAATGCGAAAACATGAGGACTGGTTTGATGTGAATGATGGGGTAAGAATTGCAGTTCTACCGGACGCTATTGATAAACACCGTAGGCTCTTAAAGCAGCACAGTAGAACTCATCAGAGTGGAGGTGTTATGGAGTTGCGTCATAGTGAACTGGTGCTGCGTAAACTCGCACGACAAGCGAAGGATAAGTGGTGGCAGGAGAGTGGCTCGGTGAGTTTAATGATGAGGTGCGACATTTACTCGGTGCGTTATCTATGCCGAAAGTTCCACTGAATTCAACTAGCGGTTCACCGCTAGCTAGCTTAGATTAGGCTAGGTCAGGTTAGCTGCTTTTAAAAAACGCTGAAGCGCTTTTTAAAAGCAGGGAGGATATACTCGAGCGATGGGCGGAGCATTTCAACACCCTACTTAACGTAGATCATTTTGTTGACATAGACCACGTTCGCTGTCTACCTCAGCAACCTTTCGCCCTCTAACTCGATGAGCCAGTGTCTTCTGACGAGGTTGCTCTTGCCATTAAGCAACTGCAAAATGAACGCGCGGTTGGTGTTGATTCTATACCGAGTGAATTATTGAAGTATGGCGGTGGGATTTGTATTCGGCGTTATGGGAACATTTTGTTGTTATGTGGGAAAAAGAACAAGTCCCTAATTCTTTTAAGGTATCCCTCATTCGAGCCCTATATAAAGATAAGGGTGACCGGTAGAACTGCAATTCTCACCGTGGCATTTCTCTACTTTCAGTGCCTGGAAAGGTCTTCGCCAGACTTCTATTAAACCGCCTCAGGAAACTTTCTAAAAAAATTTTGCCGGAATCCCAGTCTGGCTTCCGACCTGACCGTGGTACCTGTTACGTACTGACGTGGTACGTGGTAACTGCAGAAAAAAAGCAGGCAACAGGATCGTAATATATATCTCTGTTTTGTAGACCTTGACAAGGTATTCGATATTACCACGAGAAGCCCTCTGGATAGTGCTGTGGAAAATTGTATGCACTGAGAATATACTGTACAATTTACAGCCGTCATATACGGACGCTGGATCGTTTCCACTTGCAATGTCTGCGCAAAATTCTCAACTTCCGTTGGTCTGATCGTATTCGGAATACAGAAGTGCTGCGTAGAGCCTGTACTGTAGGGATTGATGCCAACCCTATGGGGCGACAACTCCGTTGGTGTGGACACTTATCGCGAATGTCAGACCAGCGTACGACAAAATGCGCCTTTTTCTCTGAACTTGAAAGGGCAATCGTAAGCATGGCGGACGACTCCTCAGGTACAAAGATATATAAGCGCCACATGAAGAATTACGACATTGAGCCTTCAGAGTGGGAGCAAGCAGCCGCTCGACGACCGGTCTTTGGTGAAAGCCAAGGTCAAAATGTTTGAGGAGAATCGCTGAACTCAAAGCACGCCCACCTTGTGCGATTAACTATAATTCCTGTAATGGTGTGCTCACCTGCCCGCATTGCGCGCGAACATTTGTAAATAAGAGCAGCTACGTTAGCCATGCCCAAACACACCAACGACAGGATCGGAGTTGAAGAGGTTGCCGTGACCGAAATCGGTTGAGGATTATATAATAAGTATTCATAGTGTAATTAAGTGTCGAAATTATTCGAATGATGTCCTTATGTTAAGCTGTCCTAGCGAAGACCAATAATTTCCTCATTTTACCTTAGTTTTATTAAAGATTACTTATATTTGCACGAATATACATTAAATAAAAACCTAATTTACGGAAATAATCGCGATTATTTTTAAAACTTCAGGTATTTAAAAGCAATAATGAACATGAAAAATTTCATAAAATATGTTTTATTGAATTAGTGTCATTAGTTGAAATATTCTGTTAAAATTCAATAGAAAAATTATAACTTAAAGCAAATTTTACACATTGATGTATATATTACACAACTCAATGATTTTACACTACTCATCATCGTTGACGCCGTGTAGTTGCAGCGTAAGACAATCCACAATCTCATATCAACCCATAAGAGAGGAAATAAACAGGAGATAAGCAGCAGTATCTTCCTGACAACAGCTCAGAATAACCAAATATGGAGGAACTATGTCAGTGTCCACAGTGACAGTAAGTGCTAGCGTGCTTTCGAGCATTCGAGCGTGCGTAGATACGTACGTGCGTGGGTATAACCTCAGTTCAAATTCGCATACAATCAGCATAATAATTTATGAAATCGGCACTTACCAATTAATGAACTATTTCTACCTCAACAACTTAGTGCACATATGATATAATGGAGCAGTTTACCAAAGTGGTTCTACGAGAGAGGTAAATACAGCGTGTGCTCTGTTGGCCGTAAAACCACTTTAGATGCAAATTACCTTCTAAAGCATTGTTTCCACACAGAGCGTGATGAATTTTGTTATAACTACATATTTATCTTTCCGTTTAGTGACAGTGTAAGGGAATAAATCGTTTCATTTAGTCCCTTAGAGTTAATTTTTTTTTTAATTTAGTCCCTTAAAAAAAGCTTTAGATAACCACCACCATTACACCAGAAATAATATGCACAGACCGGTGACGGGGTGCAGCGATAAAGGTGCAAAACTTATAGTACTGCTACCGCTAATCCGCCACTCTAGCGTGGTGATGAAGTCCATCTAAACTAGAGAGAACCATGTGGAATTTTAAGGGTTGTTTAAGAAAAAGATATATCATATTATTTTTACGTGGTAGAACCTAGCTGCAACTATATTATAGTTGTAGCCCGAATTGGTCGACCGGGACACGACCACGCACTCACAGAATACCAGCGTAAAATAGCAGCGTAATGCTGCTGTGTTTCGTATGATGGTTGTAGAGAACCGGAGATCCGTTTTACTGAAAACGAGGCATTCCATCTTGATCCTCACGGGTGGCAGCGCATCTGCATTTTGATTCGTAATCTAGAATCGACTCAGATGCCTATGGGCTACACCATCCACTTACCATCAGGTGGACTGTGGTCGTTCGTCACCAAGGGCTATAAAAAATAGTCCTCAAGAGTGACAATGCATTTGCATTTTGATTCTTAATTGAGAATAAATTAAAAAAATGTGGATATCTATAGGCCACAGCATCCACTTACCATCAGGTGGACTGTGTGCTCGTTTATCATCCAATGCAATAAAAAATTCCTAGCTTAACTAAATTTTCAAAGGAAATGTGATGATTTGATTGAAATTGAAACAAGTCGTTGATATAATTTAAGTTGTTGGGTTGAATGATGCACCCCATGACCTTAAGCATAATCCGTTTTATTACAAAAAAGCAGTTTATGATTAGCCCCAGGCTTAAACTAGAGTACGTTTCAATCAAAGACATTTAAATATATATTTGGTTTCAGTAAAGAAGTCCTGTGGAAATTATGCGAACTTAACTCTTAAGTTATTATAGGCAAAGAGTATAAAATCACTTCTCTTTAACTATAGGTATAATCAGATTTTTTATATAAGAGACGGGGCTAACGAGCATACGGCTCACCTGATGGTAAGTGACTACCGCCGCCCATGAGCAACTGCAACACCAGGGGAATCGCAGATGCGTTGCCGGCCTTTTAAAAAGGAGTAGGCTCTTTTCTTGAAGGTCCCTAAGTCATATCGGTCCGGAAAAATCTCAGGTGATTCGACAGTAAATGTTGAATTTTACGAAGACCGTGCCGCTGCGACTAAGGATATTTATTGTTAGGAAAGAGGGTTTAAAAAATAACAGAGAACAAATGAGGGTAGAACTGTAACCTCCCACTCGTTGTAGCAGTATAAAGTATCGCGCTAGCAGCTAAGTGAGATCAGTCGGTAATTCTACGAGTCTCATTGCCATTATGCCCGTTGGGGTAGTTCTTCTATTGTAGGCTGAGAAGATCGTGTGTCTTATATGCTGTACTGTGCTACATTGAGATGAGTAGTGTTCCTGTTGGTTTGCATACATTGGTGTTATCATGTAATTATGTCCATCACGTTAAACCAGTGTGTGATTATGACGGGGACATATTACGGTTGGTTGAACTGTAATTACATTGAATGTAAAGTACAGTACTCTAATTGGTTGCTGATAATTATTAAATTGTATAAGCAAGAGAGCAAGTTGGTAATTCGCTAACACCTTTATAATTTTTAACAATTAATTTCCAAAATAATTTCTAATAGTAAAGAAAGTTTGTTGCCAAATAATATAATTTTATTTCAACAATTTTGAGAATAATTCCTTAATATATAATAATCTAAATGAACATCCTTTATGACAAGGACTCTGTTCGGGACTATAAAATTCGTTAAGTTAAAAGACTGGAAAAGATTACTAAAACATAATAATAATGTCCTCCAGATCGAATCCCGCCCACAGCGGCCTGCCTCAACGGAGGCTAACCATCGGCGCAGGACGGGATTATAGTGCCCAAGTGTATGCGCAAGTACAGGTGCACTCTCTATTCCCTCACTCATAATCCGATGGGACAGTAAACCGACACGACCGGAGAGAGATCAGGACCAACGGATTTACGTGTTTTCCTAGGAATAACACCGCCAACTTCCTGACTCCGGGCCATTACTAAGAATTTTTTGACGGGAAAACTCAATAATGAATTTTTTGGCCCGACCCGAGATTAGAACCCAAGACCTCATGATCAGCAGTGACACTACTACAACCACTAGACCAACGAGGCAATCAAGTTTCCTATACTGTTTTTAAAACCTTACGGCGTAAAATCCTTCTCTTTCCATTCGGCACGTAATTTTTTTTATAGAATTAGGGTGTAGTGTAGTGCTCCCACGTTAATATACTTTAGTGTTAAGGTAGAATAATAAGGCAGTCTTAAAGTTTTAGTACCAACCACACGTCTCCTTCATTGACACCTTTCCTATATTACATGGCGACCCTGCCATGCGATGCGCTGCGACGATGCACGCGCACCGTCGCGCCCTTCAAAAATTGTTTAATAAAATGGTAAAATAATTTAAATAAAAAAGAAATAATATAAAGGAAAAAATTCAATTATTGAATTGACCAAACTAAGAAAACCAAAAACTCATACGAGAAGTGGCTACAACAATAATAATTTTAAAGAAGTTGACTCAAAATTAAAATATGTGTAGTTAACTATGAAGACAATCAAACTATGATGATAATTAATTTATTAATTAGTAGACGAAGAATGAGGAAAATAAAGTGTGGATTTCAAGATAGGGCATTTTAATTTAAAGAGGCAAGAAGCAGTTGTACTCTAGCGAACTTAGCCCAGAAGAATATGAAAATTGCGCCAAAGGAACAAAGAAAAAATTATGAGATAAGTTCTCACCTTTTATAATGAAAGCTTCGCCACCTATGTAATTTTAATTCTATTGAAAACTATATTTATCAATTTGAGATTGTTTTAATATTCTTTTGTTATTATGTTTTTAAAGCTAAATATTAAATATTCTGTATGTAACATATTATTATGTTGAAATTATTTATCAGATAATTATCCATATAATTGATTTTTCCATATTTTTATAACTCTTTCAAAAAAATTGCAAATAATACAATATTAAAAATTAAGTTACATTTTAAGCACTTATGTGGTTTGACAATTTTATATTTACTTTTATTCCGTTATAATTTTATATTATTTTATTACTGTGTCCTGACAAAAAAATTATGAAATACTAATTTAATAGATTACATTTTTACGTAGGTACTTGATTTGAAATATCACTGTGATATATTTCGTTGATTTTTTTTCCGAATCCAAATTTTGAAAATATCATTATGTGTTAGATTTTATTTCTGAAGTAATTAAATTTTAAATTCATATAACAGGTCACAGCCTACTTAAAATAATAAAATTGGTTCTTTTGAATGTTTAAATAAATTAATGTATCGTTGCGTAAAGTTGATAACTGTTATAGTGATTTTCAGTTATTTTGTGTACACGATACAATAAATATCATACTTCTAGCATTTTTTTCGATCTCTGTAAAAGTAACAACTATTTACAATATAACTATTTCTAAACTTCTGTGTAATTTAAGGAAATGTCTAAAACTATCCTTTTAAAAGGTAAATTTTACTGGCATTCATATTATAACATATTGTACAAGATGTCTTAAAATTAAATGTGAATCATACCGTGTGTTCATAGTTCCATGTAATCGCAAACATTTCCATATAGGACGTACTTTGGAATTTAAAACAAAGGTGTCTCAGGTTGCTATTACCAAAGATTTATATAGAATCTTTGGCTATTACTGCTAAGATTACAATTTGTATTTTGATCTGTAATTTGTTATGATAGTAATGATGACTTATGTTCCCATTATTATTTCCTTGTTCTGTTAATTTTAATTTGCAAAGTAGTAATTTAATTTCGATTTTATATTGTAAGAATATTTAAAGCTTTTAAAATATTCTAATTTATTACTTTGTCGAAAAATAGTACTTACTTGTGAGGATTATGAAATAATTTCTTGGTGTAAATGATTTTGAAAGTCCTCTTATGTACTTACACAATTTATTTATTTAAATTTTGTTGTGCCAATATTGTGAGCCTCATTCCCTGACTATAAATGATATTATATGATATTTTTAAAAGATACGAGAGAAGTTTAGGATTAAATTTATGGTTAAGTTACGGAATACATAATTAAAAATGAAAATATTGATAATGTATAGTTGCGAGAGTAAGATATAGAAAATTATCGGAGGTTAGTATATCCACATACAATCAGCCTGATCAGCTGAGAGTTTGGAAAACCTAATAGCCGATTAATTTTTTAAGGTTGTTCAGACACGATTATATGCGGAATAAGTTTTAATGTATTTTAATGAGGGAAATGGTAATTTATTATGAATTATATAGGAATATTGTCCACTATCTTGATCATGTATGTACGCGAGCCGTGTACATGAAAGTTATGGTACAATTAAATATTGAATTACATGAGCTGAAATATAAAGAAGTGAATTAAATGATATTGGTAATTTTCTTGATCATGTATGTACGCGAGTCGTGTACGTGAAAGAAATAACATACATGTGTAATGAATAGCTAAAGTACTAGTTATGGATAAAATAGGAAAATAAATAAGTAATGATTAACTAAGAATGAAGTAAATATATGAAAAAAAAGAATAAAATAAAATATTGAAATGTAAAAGATTATGAAGATTAAGAGAATATTATATATAATACTAGCTACTAGCCAGGCAGACGTTGTTCTGCTCTTTTCGGCGACCCTTTGTCATAGCCTATTAAAATCCTTAAATTTGAAAAAAATATGTAAGTCACTCATAGTCAAAAAAACTATCCTATCTCTCAAGCTGGACCAAACTGCACACGGTATGCGAATTTTATTAAAATCGGTTGAGTAGTTTAGGAGCCCATCGCGGACAAACTACGTGACACGTAATTATATATATTATCATTATTGTCCTGACTAGACAAATGGTAGGCATAATAACAAAATGATTAAGGATACGAATAAATAGTATTGTAAATTTTCGTGAAAATCAAGACATAATTTTATGTTATTCATAATTATGCCTGATTATGTCAATTATACTACTGCGACTATGCATTTTTGCTTGTCTTAGATTATAGTTTTTATAATGATATTAACCTTTTTTAGAATAACCTTAAGGATCTATTTTAAGAATTGATAAAAAAGTATAGATAGCATATTTTTTATTCTTTTGTCGGTGGGAGGTGTAGTATAGTGCTCCCACGTTAATATACTTACTTTAGTGTTAAGGTAGAATAATGAGGCAGTCTAATTAAAGTTTTAGTACCAACCACACGTCTCCTTCATTAACATCTTTCCTATATTACAAGGGTTTAGAAGTTTAGGCTATAGTTTTATCACGTGTATTAGCAATGCTGCAAATGTCAACCATGAGTAAAAAAAAATCAACGAAACTTTTGCATTTAATCCAGACGATCCGAACTCTGATATATTTTCCATTCGGTTTGTTAATGTCATTAACAATCGTTTAAAATAACAATCAATCGCCAGAATAAAATTTGTACTAAGTAGACATAGAATTGAACTAGCGCTGATTGCAGCAGTCAATTAGTTAGGTCTTACCTTGGACAGTCAACTAAACTGCAATAAAAACAACAATGTGACTCTGCAATGAATCGAGGGATACAGTGGATCCAGGAACAATGCCCCGCAGATGAACTGGCCTGAAGAGGATCGGCTATGGCTGTTACAGCGCCAAAACCGATCATACAGATCCTTTTTGGTAACGGTCGTTCACTGGTATGTAACCAATAAAAATTTTGCAAACAAAAACTTTACTAATAAACATGCTCAGCTTTGGCAAAATCTAGTGGACTGTAAGCAAACTAGGGGGGCCCTGCCAGAAATAAGGTGTCGTTTAACCAAGGTCTTAATGAAATTTAACGAGCCACAGACCAGGATAGCAAAAAGTGATATTAGAGGACATGGCTACTTTATTAACAAATATTTATTTACTATAATAGGTGTTACAGATAGTTCCCTGTGCAGGGCACGTAGGAGGAGGAAACAGCAGCCCTTCAGCATCTGGGCACGCCAAGATCACTGCGCGAAGTTGATCGTAACGTTAAAGGACTGTTGAGCTTCTTCGGGGATATTTCATGGCTTAAATAGTCACGGTGTGGGAGAGGCCAAGGGCAGATCCCGCCTGCGCACGGGATCTGCCCTTGGACGTGGAAATACGGAGGGCGGCCCGTCGTAAAATATCTAACAAACTCTTTGAAACTTCGTGCAGTTGATTGTCTTACCGAGCTTAAGTTTACTGAAACGGCTTGTCCCTTAGTAAAGTCCCAAAGAGAGCCCATATTACTACATATTAAACTACAATTGGTTTGCTTAATTCGCAAAATTATTAGTAACAAAAGTCCACTTTATTTATACAAGAGTAAGAATACCTATGAAGTAAATACACGTAAAAGCGCCTCAAAAATGCTGAATATTCCATGTCATAAGACAAAGAACTTCAAAGGATGTTTTAAATATTCGGCCGCGAAAATATGGAATGATTTGCCGTCCTTAAAAGAAAATTTTAATATTACATTTGCAACATAAAAAAAGGTTAAAAAGGGGTTACTTCATAAACAAAAGGCTTTTTAGGCCGAATGACTTTATGTTTATTTTATGATAATATTTTTATTATTTTTATTTAACACATAAACTGTAATGAGGGTTACCACTAATACATAATTATGTACGATGTGCGTGCGACTAAAATATACCCAAAATAGGGGAGAATTCACAGAACAAAGAAAGAGTTCATAGAAATCAGAGGCGTAGCAAAAAAAGAGGTAGCAGAGAGGCATAGCCCCGAGCGGCAGATTAAGGAAAGAAAATCAGCTCCGTCCTAACTTGTTTAATGATGTCCGTAAAAGTCTGAAGAAATCTAAAAAATACCTCGTAATATACATATACATTGAAAATTCTTAAAATTAAGCTGCACACTCGCACAAGAGTAGACGTAAGTTTAAAAATATATTGTATTGTTTTAGTAAAGTAAAGTAAAGTTACAGCGTATATACGTCCAACTGCTGGGCACAGGCCTCCCCTCATTTCTGAGGGGTTATTAGTGGGAAGTGTCCGCTGCGCTGCCCCAATGCGTGTTGGCGATCTTCACGTGTCTTCGATTTTTTTTCGCTTTTCTCAGACATGCAGATTTCCTCACGATGTTTTCCTTCACCGCCGAGCACGTGGTAAATCAGCACTTAAAATTGCAATTAACAATTTCATTGGTGCCGGCGGGGATCGAACCCGGTTTTCTCGCATACTGTGAAATTTACAGCGAGCACTAACCATCTGAGCTACCACGGCTCATTTTGTCAATTTTATTGTTTTATTCACTTTAAATTTAAGATAAAATAAAAATACGATAGCTACATGGATTCGATATTCGATCCCCGTCAGCACCACTGAAATTGTTAATTGCAATTTTAAGTGCCTACTCAATCACCACGTGTTCGGCAGTGAAGGATAACATCTTGAGGAAACCTTCACGCATTTATGAGAAATTTAAAAACGTATATCATATTTCGAAGATATGTAACGTGTGCCAACACACATTGAGGGATTGCGGCAGACACAGCCTGCATTAAAATCACTCTAGGAAATGGGAGGAGCCCTGTGCCAATCTATGAAATGTAAATAGGCTGTAATTTTACTATGATTTACTTTATTAATTTTTAAATAATAAATTTATGAAACATATAAACTTTTTTATATTATATATAAATTATTTTATTTATTTAAATAAAAATACTGACAAATTAAATGAATATATCGTTAACTTAAGTCTAAAACCATGATACTTTGATTGCTGTTTTTCGTATGGTGAGTGTAGAGAACTGGAGTGCCGGAAACCATTTTTACTGGAAACGAGATATTTCATACCTAAGGGGTAACAACGCATTAACATTTTGATTCTTAATCGAGGATAGATGTAGATGTCTACGGGCGATAGCACCTACTTACCGTCAAGTGGACTGTGTGCTATTTTGTGAGCATTATTCTATAAAAACAAACCGACAGAATTGCTTCTATTTTGAGAAAAGACATAAAAATATCAGTTGTACGATTATTTAAAATAAAGAGAAAATCTATAGCTAAATAAAAGCAACCAAAAGAAAAATAATTAATAAAAAATTAAAAATGATATCAAAAGAAAATTAACAACTTACATCTCATTAAAATGTAGTGGTGGCTTAAAAGAAACTACTACCCCACATCATTCCGTTAGTATTATTAGAGACAGCATTTTCTTGAAGGCAACTGAAAATAATGAAAAAATGCGGTTACCAACACAGTTTTTTCCAACAAAATTTGTCCTAAAAAAAGTTGTGAATAACAAGACAGGTATCGGACGTGTTATTGTCAGCTCCGTTGTTTTATTTTGATATTCGTTGTTAAAGTTCTAAAACGTCATCGAGTCGTATATAATTCGTAGCTTAATTCCTCGGCCTTGTGTTAATATATAAATTGTGTCCGTGTCTTAAAAACTGTGAGTGATATAAACGATTTTATTTCAAGATTAGCCCTGTGATATTGATTATAAGTGGGTTATGCATACATTTGGTGGACAATATATTATGATTAAATACCCACTATAATAAAAATCTCACATCTATATTACGATACGACGTAGCGACGAGCGTTTTGGCGCAGAGGTCTGTTCTAACATCGTGAAACCATGGCTTGATTCTTCCATTGTCATCCTTCTTTTTGTTCTTGTTTCTTTTTTCTTTTTTCTAAACAAATTATTTTAATTTATTGTTGGTTTTTGTTAGTTCAAATAAAAGTCGAGGTTAGATTGCTAGCTAATGTTAACATAAAAAAAACATTTACGCAATTAGCCACGTTACAAACTATACTTTATTATTGCATTTACGTACACCACAATGGAAAACAAACTTTTTTGTATTGCCTGCAAATATTTGCCACCACCTCCTGGTGAAAGTGTTTATGTATGCACTGCAGGCAAGAATACCATTTAAAATGTTTGAATATGGATAAAACTGCTTTCTTTAAATTAGACGGCCAAACTAAATCTAAATAGAAATGCCCAACTTGCTTTAATGTAACAAATCGAGGCAAGGGCGATATTTCGAACACACATTCAATAATCTCCTGCGAAGACTCTCTTTCTGTTGAACACTCGGAAACCTCACTAGGTCCTCAGCCACCAACTTCTATGTGCCCTTCTCTAGGACAAGAAGTTACATTAGAGAGTATAGCCAGACTTCTTGATGTGAAACTTGATGCTAAATTAGATGAAAAATTTGAATCACTCAAGAAATCATTCTATATTATTTATAAATCATTAATCAAAACTGAGATTGTTACAGCCATTGATTAAGTCAAAATTGAATTTACCGAGACTACAGACTTTCTACATCAGGAGCAAAAAGAACTCAAGTCAAATATTGAATCTGCTGAAATAAAAGTTAAGGCACTAGAAAAAATTAATACCGATCTAACAAACAAAATGAGTGTACTGCATCGTCGTTTGGAATCCATGGAAAAAATTTCCCGCAGTCACAACGTGGAGATTCAAGCAGTCCCCGAAAAAGAGAATGAGAATCTTTTGACGCTTGTCAAAAATATTTATGCTACAGTAAAACTACCAACGACAGACGCTGAAATTAGTATGTGTCGAAGGGTTGCTAAATTGCCGACCACATCAGCCCAACGCCCACGTAATATTTTGCTTTCGCTGCCTTCCAATCGGCATCATAATAATCTTCTGTCAGCGGTCAAACGTTTATAACGTTATAATAAGGCTAACCCTGGCAACACATTAAGCACATTTAGGAATTCAAGGGGACAGATGCCCAATTTACGTTTCCGAACATCTCTCTCCGGAAACCAAGGAGCTTTTTGCTTTGACACGGGCTACTGCTCGTGGAAAATATAAATACGTATGGGTTAAATTCGGAAATATATATGTGAGAAAAGATGATAATTCTTCAGCAGTACATATTAAAAACAAAGATTGCTTGGCTAAAATTAGTTAATTGATTTATATTGTAGTAACTCACTTTTTGTTTTTGTTTATTTTGCGTTTAAGCTTTGTATTTTTGTTTGTCTTGAATATTAATTTATTATCAAAATGTTATCCATATGCGTTCAAAAACACATCATCTGTATACAAATATACTAAATAATGAATATGATATTATTTGCTTAACCAAAACTAACTTAGATGAAGGTATTTTTAATGAAGAATTATTTGATGAGCGTTATAATGTATTCAGATGGGACAGAAGGGAATACGCTTATGGCGGATGAAAATACGAGGGAGGAGGTGTGGTCTTGGCCATAAAAAAATGTTTTACTGTTACTCGTAGGCAATTTTCGGAAAGTAACTTTAAGGATATTTGGGTTTCACTTATTTCTACAAATTGTTTGTTATTAAATATATGTGTTTGTTATCTTCCACCTTATTTTCAGTCGGACGACATCAATAAACTTATGAAACACCATCAAAGTATCATACTTAGCAATGCCCATTCTGGACATTTCTTATTAGTAGGCGATTTTAATTTTCCTGACATAGACTGGGAGATCTCTAATTTAGAATTACGTTTAATTCCAAATGCTTCTACTGGCACTAAGGGCCGTTTTCTATTAGATACTATGGCATTGCCGTGTAGTAGTGGTTGAGAATATCCACTACCCCATATCTTCCCGTGGGTGTCGTAAGAGGCGACAGAGGGACACAAAAAGGAGATGGGCAGCAGCATCTTCCTAATAACAACAATAACATAATAAAAAACTGCGGTTCCCAACCCGCTCGTCAATCGTGAAATATCCCCCATCAATCGATCAAATAAACGCCCGCTATTTCTGGCTACGGTGGCGACCATGGTAACGGCGGGGCAGGGGGTGCTAAGAATCTCCGGTGGAGGTTCGGTTGCCACCTACGACGACTCGACCTGGCAACGTATAACGCCCGCACCCTGAGGACTGACGAGAAGATCCTGGAGCTGGAAGAAGAGGTAGTCAAGTTGCGCTGGGGTATTATAGGATTATCCGAGGTCCGAAGAGAGGGAGAGGACACGGTAATTCTCGAATCCGGCAACTTGTTCTATCACCGGGAGGGCGACCATCTGTCCCAAGGAGGTGTCGGATTTATCGTCCACAAGTCTCTCGTCAACAACGTTGTAAAGATTGGGAGTGTGTCGACGAGGGTCGCGTGCCTGATACTCAGAATCACCAAACGGTATTCGCTGAAGGTCATACAGGTCTACGCACCAACCTCGGCACATCCCGATGATGGAGAAAGTATGAGAATATTTCAGAGCCATGCATTCCTCCAAAACCCACTACACGGTGTTGTTGGGAGACTTCAACGCAAAACTAGGCACAAAAGAAAACGGTGAGCTGAAGTTAGGGAAATTTGGAGTAGGGCAACGGAACCGTAGGGGCCAGCAGCTGGCCGACTTTATGGAGAAAGAGGGACTCTTTATGATGAACTCTTTCTTCCAGAAGCGGCCCCACAGGAAGTGGACCTGGTCGAGCTCCGACGGTTCGACAAAAAATGAGATTGACTTCATTATGACGACCAGACGCCAACTGTTCAGTGATATCTCAGTGATCGCAAGGGTGAAAACCGGCAGCGACCACCAAATGGTTAGAGGCACACTGAACCTAAACGTTAAGTTGGAGAGGTCTCGTCTAATGAAGGCAACGCTCCGTCCCCCTCGTGCTCCCAGAATCCAGAATCCAGAAACTTTTCAGCTCGAGTTACGCAACCGCTTTCAGTGCCTAGAAGATTGCAATGCAGTGGATGATATGAATGACAAGCTCGTGGAAACTGTCCATGCGGTCGGAGCTAAGTTCTGCAAGACCCGCCGCAGAAGAACACAAAAACTCTCCGATCACACTCTTAATCTCATGGCTGTTAGACGGGAGATAAGGCTGCAATCGTCAACAGATTTGACAGCATACAGGCAACTGAACAGACAGATCTCCAAATGCATGCGGCGAGACTTACGCAACTTTAATACTGCTCGTATTAAAGAAGCGATCGAGCGGAACCAGGGCTCCAAAGTCTTTGCCAGAGATCTGTCTGCCAGAAAGAGCCAACTGTCAAAGCTGTAGACTGAGTGTGGCAGCATCGTTTCCGAGACACCTGAGATGTTGAGTGAGATTGAGAGGTTCTATGGGCAGCTCTACACATCATCGTTGGAGCCACACGCAAGTGTGAGTAACAATCCAAGAGCAAGTCTTACCCGACACTATTCCGATGATATCCCAGACGTCAGTCTAAGCGAGATTAGAATGGCTCTCCAGCACCTTAAAAACGGCAGGGCCCCAGGCGAGGATGGAATTACAGCGGAGCTTCTGAAAGCGGGTGGAACACCGGTACTCGAAGTCCTTCAGAAGCTCTTCAATTCCGTCCTCCATGGTGGCACTACTCCGGAGGCGTGGAGCAGAAGTGCGGTGGTCTTGTTCTTTAAGAGAGGCGACAACGCTCTCTTGAAGAACTACAGACCGATTTCCCTTCTGAGCCGCGTCTACGTGCTGTTTTCGAGAGTCATTACGAATCGTCTCGCACGCAGACTCGACGACTTCCAGCCTCTCGAACAAGCCGGTTTCCGAAAAGGCTTCAGTACCATAGACCACATACATACCCTGCGGCAGATTGTACAGAAGACCGAAGAGTACAATCTGCCACTTTGCCTGGTGTATGTGGACTATGAGAAAGCCTTTGATTCCGTCGAAATTTGGGCGGTGCTACAGTCCCTTCAGCGGTGTCAAGTTGACTGTCGGTATATCGAAGTGCTGAAGTGTTTGTATAGTAGGGCTACGATGGCTATCCGAGTACAGAACCAGAGTTCGAATCCTATCCAACTGCAGAGAGGTGTAAGACAGGGTGACGTTATATCCCCGAAACTTTTCACCTCTGCGTTGGAAGACGTTTTCAAGCTACTGGACTGGAAAGGATACGGTATTAATATCAATGGCGAGTACATCACTCACCTTCGATTTACCGATGATATAGTCCTTATGGTAGAACCCCTGGAGGACCTTAGCACTATGCTCAATGACCTCAATGGTGTCTCCCAACAAATAGGTCTTAAGATGAACATGGACAAAACAAAGATCATGTTTAATGTCCATGTCACACCTATGCCGGTAGTTGTTAGGAGCACTATGCTCGAAGTTGTTGACGAGTACGTTTACCTGGGACAAATAGTCCGACTAAGTAAGTCCAACTTCGACCGAGAGGTCAATCGACGGATTCAACTCGGCTGGGCAGCGTTCGGGAAATTACGATACATCTTCTCGTCAGGTATACCTCAAAACCTGAAAACTAAGTTGAACAACCAGTACGTGTTGCCAGTGATGACTTACGGATCAGAGACGTGGTCCTTCACTGCTGGCCGTATGAGGACGCTCAAGGTCGCTCAGCGCGCTATGGAGAGGGCTATGCTCGGAGTTTCACTGCGTGATAGACTCAGAAATGAGGATATCCGCAGTAAAACCAGAGTGACCGACATAGCCCAACGGATTAGTAAGCTGAAGTGGCAATGGGCCGGCCATATAGCTCGAAGAACCGATAACCGATGGGGAAGAAAGGTTCTCGAGTGGCAGCCTCGGTACCGGTAGGCGTAGTGTAGGGCGACCCCCCACTAGATGGAGTGACGACCTGGTAAGACATGCAGGAAGTCGATGGATGCAGGTGGCTCAGGACCGTGCTTTATGGCACTGCTTGGGGGAGGCCTATGTTCAGCAGTGGACTTGTGAAGGGCTGTAATGATGATGACTATGGCATTATGTGATCTGAAACAATATAATAATTCTAAGAATCAGAATGATCGTCTACTTGATCTTGTATTATCAACTATCGATGAACTAATATTAAAAGAAGTAGAACCATTATTGAAACTGGACGGTCATCATCCATCTATAGAAATTAATCTTAATTATACAAATAATAAACCAAATTTTGTTAAATTTTATCGTAAACTTTTGAAACCAAATTATCATAAATGTGATTTTGAAAAAATTAAAGATCATTTAAGAAAAGTTAATTGGCATGAACTGTTAATTGACTTGGACCCTGATAGTGCTGTTGATGCTATGTATAAAGAACTTAATTCAGCTATTTTGCTGTTTGCACCATTTAAAAAATGTAATCCTAACTAATACCCATACTGGTTTAATTTTCCTCTTATTCGTTGCCTTCGAGATAAGAAAAAGTATCATAAGTTGTATAAAAAATTTGGTAATCCCAGGGATGATACATACAATATGCTGAGAACTTGTAGTAAACACTTAATTGAAGCCTGCTACAAATCGATTCAAAATGAAGTTGAGAATAGTTTAGGTAAAAACGTTAAACATTTCTTTAAGTTCGTTAATAACAAAAAATCAAGTAAAGGTATTCCTGAATCTATGACTCATGATGCTAAAACTGCTACAGATCCCCAAGGAATCCGTGAACTTTTTTCAGCGTATTTTGTTTCTGTTTATGAAAAACCTGACAACTGTGAACCCAAATTTAATATACCAGACAGGTCTAATCTTGCACTATCAAATATAGCTATTAGTAGAGATGATATTATTAGAAAGATTAAAACACTAGAGGCTCACAAAGGCCCAGGTCCCGATGGAATTCCATCGTTATTTATTAAGGCGTGTTGTGAAGAACTTAGTTTTCCATTATATATAATTTTCAATAAGTCTATTAAGAGCCGCATATTCCCCTCTGTTTAGAAAAATGCCTATGTAAATCCAATTCATAAGTCTGGTGATAAAACAAAATGTTATATTATTATTATATTTTTAAAAACGTTACCCCTACACTAGGATTTCTCCTGTATCGTGGGGGCAGTTTACAAACATAAATTGCACAAGGACAAACATCCATACCCGGAACAATTACTTGTAGGCCATACAAATACTTGTTCCGTGCGGTATTCGAACCTGCGACTCCCAGCGCAGCCACTCATTGCTAAGCCACTACGCCAGAGAGTCATTAATGTGAAAACTATAGGCCAATTAGTATCTTATCCTGTATGGCTAAAATTTTTGAATCGTTGGCTTATGAACATATTTACAACCACGTGAAACAAAGCATATCAAACTTACATCATGGTTTTGTTACTGGTAGATCAACCGTTAGTAATTTACTTGTCTACAAAAATTACATCTGTCAAGCGTTTGCTACCCAACGCCAAGTAGACTCGATTTATACTGACTTTTCAAAGGCATTTGACAAAGTCAACCATAGAATACTCGCGGCTAAATTAGCAGCATACGGGATACAAGGCAATTTGTTGCGTTGGATAATTTCCTATCTTTCTAAACGTAGTCAGATCGTTGCAATAAAAGATTTCCTCTCCAAACAAGTACATGTAACATCCGGGGTTCCTCAAGGGTCCATCTTGGCCCTCTTTTGTTTAATATATTTATTAATGACTTGGTAGACCATATCACAAGTGAATGTTTACTATATGCAGACGATACGAAAGTTTTCCGTATAATCGATGATGTTAATGACTGCCTCTTGTTGCAACGGGACCTTAATAATATTCATACCTGGTGTTCTCATAATAAAATGCATTTGAATGTAACTAAATGTTTTTTTGTAACTTTCACAACTAAGAAAACTCGTCTAAAGTATACATACCACATCAATGATCAAACTTTGTCTGAAATTAATGTTGCTAAATTTTTTTAGATTAGATTTGGGCGTTATCTTTGACTCTTAACTAGATTTTAAGCAACATTTTAATCACTTAACGTAACGTGGTTATCAGTTAGTTGGTTTTGTTACACGAGTTATGAAGGAATTCAAGAGACCCCTTAGTCTAATATATGTATCTTTTTAACACTTTTGTGAGACCGATCCTTGAATACGCCTCAGTAGTTTGGTCACCCTATTATGAAGTACATATAGCTAATATTTAACGACTCCAGAGATGTATTCTGCGGAGCTTATGTCGTAAACATGGATTGATCCGCCAGTTGCCATCGTATAATGAAAGAGTGAATTACTTTGGAGTTACGAAATTAGATAAACGAAGACAATATTCTGAGCTTATTTACCTTCACAAAATCATTCACTCCTCCATCGATTGCCCAGAATTGCTTGGTTTAATTAATTTTAACGGTCGATCCCGTCTGCGTAACCCGTGTATCTTTCGCCTTGATGTTTACAGAAACAACACGTCTTTCTTTAATCCGGTCATTCGAATGTGTCGAAATTTTGACATACATTTAAATTCACAGTAAATTCCTAGTATACTGTCTACTTAAGTATTAATTATAGTCTGATGTCCTTTCCTCTAAAAAACTTGGCGTGCTCAGCAGAGCAGGACTGTATTTCATGCCGTCGCACTGCCTGCAACTTTACAAGACGCAGGTTCGGCTTCACATAGAATAATGTTCCCATCTCTGGGCTGGGGCTCTCCAGTGCCAGCTACTTCCACGTGACCGCCTCCAGAAGAGAGCGGCTCAAATCGTCGACGACCGAGTCTTTTCCGATCGGCTTGATTCACTGACGCTGCGAAGAGATTCAACATCTCTTCGCATTTTCTTATAATCTAGTACGGGGATCTTCCGCGTACGACCTCTCTGTGGAATAGTTTACCACGGGCGATAAAAATTTTCCGGACCGATACGACTTAGGGACTTCCAGAAAAGTCCTTAGTCCTTTCTAAAAGGCCGGCAACGCACCTGCAATTCTCGAGGTGTTGCAGTTATTCATGGGCGGCGGTAGTCTCTTAACATCAGGTGAACTGTATGTCGTCATTTACCCCCTCTCCTACAAAACAAAGAATTGCAGATGCGTTGCCAGTCTTAAAAAAAATTGTAAGCTCTTTTCTTACGGGCCCTAATAATGATATGAAGAATCAATTTTTGTTTCATAAACGAAAATTTTAATCTCATTTTATCTCAGTAAAAAGGTTTGTAGGATTCTTACATACTTCGAACGCAAGTAGTACCTATATTTTATAAACATCATTTAAAAGGCGATACAAATAATAATGATATCCTTCAGACCGAATTTCGGCCATGGCGGCCTGCCTCAACGGAGGTTAGCCAACGGCGCAGGACAGGATTATGGTGCCCAAGTGTATGCGCAAGCACAGGTGCACTCTCTATTCCCGATGGGAATCACTCTCATAATCCGATGGGACGGTAAACCGACACGACCGGAGAGAGATCAGGCGTAGGACCAACGGCTTTACGTGCTTTCCTAGGCACGGTGGTGAGACACCGCCAACTTCCTGACTCCGGGCAGCTACTGAGAATTTCTTGACAGAAAAACTCAATAATTGATTTTTTGGCCCGACTCGGGATTTGAACTCAGGATTTAATGATCAGCAGTCGCACTACTACTACCGCTAGACCAACGAGGCAGACGGCGATATAAATTAAATTAATTCGTATTCGTAGTTAACATCGCTTATTAAAAACAATATATATTTTGTTAATTTTAAATGAATTATATTGTTGCACAAGTTTGTTTAAACTCTCTTTTACAATTTGGTTTACAGATGATGATGCATTTTTTTCATATAAGGCAGAAAAATAATTCGGCAAGAAAATGAATACAAAAAAGTTGTAGTCAAGGGAATTTTGCAAGGAAAGAAACCACAAAACAAGGTCCGAGGCCTCATGCATCCATCGACTTCTTACCAGGTCATCACTCTATCCAATGCTGGCCTATCCTATATTTCGCTGACCGGTGCGAGGCAGCCAGTCGGGAACCTCTCGTCCTCATCGGTTGTCGGATGTTTGAGCTATGTGGTTGAATCTTTACTGATCCGTTGGGTTATGTCGTTACTCTGAGTCTACTGCGGATATCTTCATTACGAGTTCTACTACGCAGTGAAACTCCGAGCATAACCCTCTTCATAGCTCGCTGTGCAACCTTAAGTTTCTCATACAGCCAGTAGTGTAAGACCAAAATTCAAACCCAAACGTCATCACTAGCAACACGTACTGGTTGTACACTCTTGTTTTTGGGCATTGAGAAATACGTCACAAAAAGACAAAACATAAATATAAATATTTAATCTAAGAAATAAACATAAACATTGCCTCGCCAATTTGGATCCCTTGATTGACTTTTTAGTTGAAGTTTAAGTTACCCAGTTGGTCATCATCCAAGGTAATCATACTTGTAATAATTTCGAGCATAGTATTCCCAACAAAAACCGGCATAGGTACGAAATGAGCATTAAACATGACTTTTGGCTTGTCGGTGTACATCGCTGGGAATAACTATTGAGGGCATTGAGCTTAGAGGTAGTATCCTCCAGAATTACATTATACATAATATATACATATATTATGTAGTTTTAAAAAAGGTACATTAGTTTGAAGCACTTTAATGATTAATACCCACTTTTCCTGTACTAAATTTCTACAATCACGGAGAAAATCTAAGTCCGTTTGACGACATGCAATGCTTAAATTAACTATACAAAACTTGGGTAGGCGTTATTAAAAACAAAAGGCTTTTTCTAAAGGCATTGATCCTACATAAAAACGATATAATTACCTCAAACAATTTCCGTTTGAACTGACGGCCAACTTTGCTTTGTGTTGTTATTCATCGTCTTAAAAGTATTTCATACTACGTCAAACACATTCTACGATGAAATGATTAGCAAAGTAAATTATTACAGAACGTTATCGTATGAAACTTTGAAATGCCATTAAAATATCTATATCATAAAATAACACCAAATATGTCAATCCCTATTGACATTGACTCCCCGCAGCTCATATCAAATCGAGGGATTTATAGGTTACTAGCCTTTTACCCGCGGCTTCACTCGCTTGGGCTTGAATTTAGAAACATTGATAATACTATTTCGTGTGTGTCGATAATACTATGACGTCAAAAGCGTCAAGTTTTGATGAAAACTCAATTTTCGAAAAACGGGGTAAAAACAATAACTTCCCGATTTTTGAAAATTTTCAATTTTCTTAGCGGAAAGTTAAAAAGGTACAAAGAAACATTTTAAAATAAACATTTGGGAAAAAATACGTTAACTTATTTCAAAAAAAGCTGCAATTTCATAGGTAAATACCTAGTATTTATTTAAATTAAACATAACATTAAAAATGTATGTATAAAATATTTCGTGGAGCGATAGGGTGCCTGGATTTGAATTCCGGAAACGGATGGTCACAAAATGGTGGGGGTGACTAGGTTGCCCTTCGAATCCGTAGTGAATGAACCACAAATGGTTGGGCTACAGTGGTCTCGGGTATGTGGCCTTGAAAGGAAAAGGGGAGATCTCCCGCCGGGCAAGTTGTTATACCCGGGGAGCGGCCAACGCTCCGTGTGATAGTTCGGAGAAGTTCTATATATACTGTTTATGATTCGGAATGTTGATAGCGCGATTTAGGCTTCGGTGTGTTTTCGCTTGTGGCGCGACGACAGCGCCGCTACATCACCCCCCTGCTCAGACCAGAGGTCGATAGTGCAGTCGAGTTGTCGACGAATGTGCAAGTGCCAGGAGATTGCCTTGTAGTCTGCGGTGAGTCGAGAAGAAGGCAAGTAATCTGCGAGAGTGCCGTGAAGCAGAGGCGAGCAGTAAGGCTCAGAACCGTGCCGAACACTGTAGCGCAGAGAGTAGCTTGAAGGAACAGGAAGCATTATTATTCCAGTGCTGCGATGAACCTTGTGAAGCTAGATGGCTTGCAGGATATGAAGACTGCAGACGATATCTACTCGGGAGCGAATGGGTGGGGTATTCTATGACGATGACGAAGCTTGAAGTTTCCGAAGGTTGTTTGGTTGCGTGTTCAGATCACGTCGGATGGTCACCACTGTGGTCACAAAATGGTGGGGGTGACTAGGTTGCCCTTCGAATCCGTAGTGAATGAACCACAAATGGTTGGGCTACAGTGGTCTAGGGTTTGTGGCCTTGAAAGGAAAAGGGGAGATCTCCCGCCGGGCAAGTTGTTATGCCCGGGGAGCGGCCAACGCTCCGTGTGATAGTTCGGAAAAGTTCTATATATACTGTTTATGATTCGGAATGTTGATAGCGCGATTTAGCGCGGTGTGTTTTCGCTTGTGGTGCGACGACAGCGCCGCTACAGGTTCGATTCCCGGGAACAATGGCCTCAAAATTTTAGGGTGCGAGAATAACGAAAGTGGACTGTAATTAGCGTGGTTCGTTATAAACTAAAAACTAAACGGCGGACCTGACATGTTGCAGGTTTTGGACAATACACTTGTTGCAATCTAATTCACTATATTAGCTGGCATGACAGGAGCATGAGCTAGTGTGGGAAAGACAGCTCAAGATAAGAACAGGCACTTACTTGGGCGCGGCTGCAAGCGGCCTCACTCCAAGGCCTCGAGGCTGGTGGAACTCCGTTGCAACTGTTGGCGCCTTGTGCTAGCGGTAACTACTAAAGTTTGTGCTGTTCTGTGGTTCGACTGCCACAGGGGCGCTATCACAGTTAAGATCGTGCGGCAACTGGTGCGACTGAGCGCACGACGATAACTCTGGTCGGCCGGCGGCGTGCTTCCGGCCCCTTTCACTTTTTCGTAGCCCCCTCTGATTGGGCGCGCAAAATGACACCACCTTGTCTAGCCTCCTATTGGGCATGCCCGTGCGGGAAGGGAAACAGAAGACAGAAAATAGATTATTGCCGGCTAATAAACTAACTTATTTAGCACAATACATATTTGTGTTTTGGCGCAAGCAAAATTATTATGGCTGAATTACAGATAAGCCAGCAGAAAAACATAATAAATATATACAGATAGAAACATTTAAATAGAATTACAATAACGGAAAGCTTATCAACTACAAACGGTGGTCATATCACTTTTACGTTACAAGTCAATCGTTAAATTTGTAATTTAATACGTAGACGGATAGGTGCAACGTGCAATATGAAATGTATTATAAATCTCATCATTATAAAGTAATCCATTCCTTTTGGAGTTGCAGCTACCAGTTCTGGAAAGCGATCAAACTGTGAAAAGGAGACTGCACGTAGTCTACCTTCATGCTCGTAGACCGCCTCTGATTACAGCACTACGAAGACGTGGCAAACTCGGATAAAAAATACAATGGGAAAACGAATAATTGGCTTATAACGATTGCTGATGTTCTAGGGTGTTGTAAATCTGGTTCGGCTACCATATAAATCCACATAACATAGGTATTTGGCGACTGGACGTGAAGGCTGACTGAAAAATCCCCATGAGGTCTAACTTTAAGTATCATGGTGGAACAATCATAGTTTAGGCGGGAGGGCGATAAACTTAAACGAGGCCTTGGTGGATGAACCAACTTTATTTGGGCACACCCAATTTAACTGTTGCAAAATACAGTGATGATTGAATAAAAGTAATACTACATATATTTAATTCACAAAGTTTCGCACAGGTAGTCACGGTGGGACTGTTGTGTTTGACCCCGTTGTCTTCGTTAGCCGAGCTACCTTTCAGCCTTTGAATATTAATTTTTGGTCCGATCTACGCAGAACAAACGCATAGTATATTTATGTCTTGTAGTTTTATGCTTGCGTTTGAATTTAATTTTAACAGAAAGATCCCAAGTAGGTGGTAGCACATCTTTTTTATCGAAATTTAGATGTTTTTTTTTATTTCGATAGTCTCGCGAATTGAATTTTATTCAATGTTTAAGTATTCATGTAACCTATAAATATAAGGCTCAGTAGTATTGTGCACTTTCGCGGGTTTTAGGCTGCATGAAGTCACATAAAACACACATGACGGCTTATTGCGGACATAAGTCCTGTATCAATAATTATACTCTGTCAAATTTATTTAACATTCAGAAAGTTAGTTGGCAAAATCGATAAAATATCGATACATTAAATGTCAGTAGTAACTTTAATATTATTTTACATACAATAAGAAACAAAAGTCTTTCGAATAGATGACCATACCGTAATGTGGTAGGTACTGGAACCTGTAGTAGGTAGGTGTATCAAGGTGTTAGTCCTAGATGCCACATTGACCGTACCGAACGGCCCAAATAAAGTCTACTATAATTAGTAGACTCGCTTCTCACTGACATCAGTGTCATTTGAATCACTTAGGGATAACGTGCTCACGAAAAATAATTAATTATGCCGGTTTGTGCTGTCAAATTGTGTCGCAATTATGTGGGAAAAGCGAATAATAACACCAAGATCACTTTTCATCGGTAAGTTTTGTTATTTCACCATTATTATTTTAAGAAAACACGATTTTTTAATTCGTTACCTAGTAGGTTGGTCTGATTAGCCGGTGTTGTCAGTTTATTACTAGGGAGTTTTGGCGAAGTTATGGGAGACAAAATACAAATATTATTACATCATCTTCAACACAAATCAGCAACACAAGTGCTTAGTAGAAGCGTTGCAAAAGCCATAGAATTTTGTCGGGTGGAATTAAATATCTCAGGTTTCGAGGATAGCAAAGATACGGAAGAGTTCATCATGTTAATAAATAATGTTTTCGATATTTTCAATAGTAGAAATCTAAGCCAACATGGATTTTGCCATCCATTATTAATATTTAATAAAGGGGAGGTATTCGATTTATTAGAGAAAGCAAAAGAATTTGTCTTGAAATTGAGTCTTAAAGTTTCTAGAAAAAAGAAGTTATAAGGAAGGAGAACATTCAAAAGCAATCATTATAAAAACCAATACATCTGTTTTAAAATCACAAATATTTACCGGTTTTCTAGGGATATTAATTGATATAGAGAGTTTAAAAAAAATTGTATGACTCCCTTATACCCACCAAAAAACTAAAATATTTGGCAACATACCGCTTAAGTCAAGATCACATTGAATTATTTTTTGGTGCCGTACGAATGCATGGAGGTTACAACGATAACCCGAATGCGAGACAATTTAAGGGAATTTTCAGAAAGCTTCTATGTCACATGGAACTCAAAGCAGTTGATTCTGGTAATTGTGTGCCTTTAGAAAGCATCAGCATCCTAACATGTACTTCTGCAGTCAAATGTATAAATGAAACTACGTCTCAAACGCGAGCAGAAGATGACAATGAGTGTGATACTGTAAGCGCTGCTCCATATGATATTTTAACACAGACTGATATTTCTTTATTAATTAATCCAGAATATACAGACTATTTCGAGCAAGTAGTTGGTTACATAGCAGGGTTTGTTGTTCGACGTATTTGTGGACTGATTAAATGTAATAACTGTATTCAGGCCATTAAATCAAACGAAATATTACAATTTCATAAATTAGTTAGTATTCGAGATCAGGGCGGTCTTATATATGCTTCGGAAGATGCGTTCAACATTTGTAAGGCTTCTGAGTACGTCATTAGAGACTTTATAAAACAGGGCTACATAGTAACAACATCCTCTAATTATGAACAGATAAGTCTTAAAATAACTAGTCAGTTTGTCGGTCAGACTTATTTCAAAAATATCAGTGATTGTTGTCAACATCACCAAACAAGCCTGTTAAGACTAATAATAGAAAAATATTTGCAAATAAGATGTCACCATATTTATAAATCAGATAACGTAGCCCAGGCAATAAAATCAAAGAGAAAACTATTCCGAAAACAGCACAAAGAGATGGCTTTTGATCTATAAATTACTCTATATTTTTTCATAGCATTTTTTTGTTGTTACTAAAATAAATAAAAAACAAATCTACGAAATAATTCCTTTATTCAACCTATTTTGTTTAACTTTTATCTTATTAAACAAGTATAAAATCAAAGCCTCGGCCGTTTGGTCTCCCCAGACGAGGTCTCCCATCTGGTTAGGTTTTATTTATTTATGTATTTATTTTATTTTATTGATATTTATGCATATCCATCATTTTCATTTATATATTTATTAAATTATAACTAAAAGTACATAAATAACAAAATTAACTATATAAATACCAAAAAAAATAATATTGTTTATTCGTTAAACATGGTACATTAAAGATGACAAAAAAGTTGTAAAATTATTTAACATAATATATTAAATCATTATTTTTATAAGTAAGCAAATCAATATATTATACATAATTAAAATTAAATTAATTAAATTAAAAGTACAATTGTCATGACAATAATTATCATTTTATAACTAGGCAAATTAAATTAAATATATATAGAAAAAAAAATTAAAAAGTCAAATGAGTACTTAATCTAATGGGAAATATTCAAGAGCTGGTATCACTCAGCTCGCCCCCGGGTGACGCAGCGCGCTTGTTAAACAATAGTAGTTACACGTACTTGTGTGTGTAATAAGCACACAAGCGCTTCAAATCTGGCCTGTTGTTTTGGTTGCGATTGTAGCGCAACACTCTATCTAGACAGGTATATAATCAAAGCATTTACACTTCATGAGGTAACACATTAGGTGTACAACATAATGAGGTGATGCTGGCATTGCCCCACCCAGGCACTACATTTAAATCCGAATGAACACGCGTGTCATATGCTTCAACGACATTTGGTTGCTTTACGAAAATTTCCGAAAATCGTGAAGATAAAGTGAGCTTTTTATGAACCCTCGTCGAACCTTCTAGATAAAGATAACCCCATTTTCATAATAAATAATTGTTGCAGATGCATCATTAATATACGTGGTTTTTATGCAGATTAATTTTTACTTTTAAAAATATGTAATGTTTTTAATTTTGTTTCATTTTTCAATCACCAATAACAGAATATATCAATTTATTACAAAGCCGTTTTTTTTTAATAACAAGATATTTGTTAAACATCCTGTTTGAGTACAAAATACTGCGAATTTTTTAATAAACATGTTTTAAGAAATTCTTTCTTTTTTATATATCAATAAAAAAAGTTTTCATAAATCCAAATATGCATGCCTTAAGCGCCGATATAACCTTATTACTGTTACTTCTAATTTTCCGATAGATAATCCCAACCACATCTTATATCGTCGGTTTACGGTGACGTAACAATTATATTAAATAGGGCAATTCTTGGCTATGCGAAAGATCCATTTTAACTCCTCGCAATGACCAGGCATCTGAGATTAATAACAAAATACTGTCGAATATACAGGGGGGAAAGCAAAGTTTATAGTTCAATAAATAGAATGGTCGATGAACAAGAAGCCACTAATTACCCGATAGAATTTTTAAATTCTTTAAATATGCCCGGACTTCCTTCTCGTGAAATTTGTTTAAAAATTGGCATTCCGATTATTCTGCTTCGAAATTTAAGACCACCACAACTTTGCAATGGAACTCGGCTAAAAGTAACCCAGTTGCAACAAAATATAATCGAGGCTCAAATTTTAACAGGGTGCGGTGCAGGAGAAACCGTCTTTATTCCATTCTTGATTTTTAGGCGCTAGTAGAACATGCCTATACTTATGTCATGATGTTCGCTTGTTGTCATAGGGTGACAAACTAGCACACTGTCTAAGTGGTTGCTGTGGCCCATAGACATCTACATCTATCCTCGATTACGAATCAAAATGCAGATGCGTTGTCACCCGTGAGGACTAAGATGGAATGCCTCGTTTCCAGTAAAAAGGGTCTCCGGTTCTCTCTCACCATACGAAATACAGCAGCACGGCTCTACCAAATAATTTTCCATTCCAATTTAAAAGAACGCAATTCCCAGTATCAGTATGTTATGCAATGACAATTAATAAGGCTCAAGGGCAGACTTTTCGTGTTGCTGGAGTAGAGCTCGGTGTCAGTTGTTTCTCGCATGGTCAGTTGTACGTCGCTCTTTCCCGGGTTAGCAGTTCTAGAAATCTTTATGTTCACGTGCCGGACAGGTCAACTTTCAACATAGTTTACCCGGAAGCTTTGCGCTGAAGTATTTTTGTTCTATAAGTACTTAAGCCTCATGTGAACGTGATCTAAACAGTATTACCAATATATTAACTTAATAACACATAAGGAGTTACACTCCATCCAAAGCCCAGCTACACTATAACATATATAGGAATGACGTCTTAGCAAAAGTTGTTTAGTCTGATGGGCATTTCCTGTTGACTTACAAAAATCGTCAAAAGGAAAAAGAAGAATCAAATAGAATCGTCTCGCGAATCACGTTGTTTTTCCGTCCCGGGCTCTTAGAATTCAACATCAGACGTTTCAGATCTTCGATTTTGACGAACCCGTTGTCGCTGGCATAAGCAACAGGATCCGCGTACGAAGTCGCGGGCAGAAGCTAGTACTTAATAATATCTTACCTTGGTCAAATATCTACCAAATTTGGTTTTTGGAATGTTTTGTATTTCTACAGCGATCGATATTTTTCATCACGAGCCTCTGTAAACAAACGACACAGTAACTCACGTATTTAGTAAAATATATTATCACAAGGCTGCTCAAGGCATCGAAAATTTCGGAATTTCTCAGCCAAATAAAATTAATTATAACTAAAGAAAACAAAATTAAACAGATACATGATAGATGAAGAGATTAAAAATTAGATTCAGTTGAACAACTGATGTATTCCAAAGTTATCGTGTTTACCTCTCCATATGAACTTAGTAAATCTACACCATAAGCCACTAAAACCACTTTTTTAATGTAAAAATAGCAACTAATTTTATTTAATTTAATTAAAAAATTAATTTTAATTAAAAAAATTAGTTCAACAATCATTTATCTTTCTGACAATGTGTTTTTTATATTATTTACATATCCAATATGATTGTTAGATGTGATTTCATGCGACAAAACGTTGGATTCTTGATTTTTAGGCGCTAGTAGAACATACTTACACTTATGTCATGATGTTCGCTTGTTGTCATAGGGTGACAAACTAGCACACAGTCTAAGTGGTTGCTATAATCATGTATACGAGTATATCCATAGATTTTATTGATATGTTCACATAGGTGTGAACCGTGCTATAAAAGTAATTTATGACGATGTTTGTTAGCGCATAAAATATTATGGCAATGTATTGTATTCTTGCACATGAATGGCCTGTTAAGGAAACATAAGAAGATAATCGTTACATATAACATTCGAAGCGAAATAGAAAAATGTCAACAGCTGTTCTATCATTTCTTTTATTCAATGTTGCCGCACCGAACGCTAGCACTGAATATGCAGTGCTATTTGTGTGTTTTTATAGATGTTTTAATTGAGCACATAGCTCACCCGATGGTAAATGGATGCTGTGCTTACGGACTCCCACGGTACATTATATCCACGGTTAAAAATCAAAATGCAGATAAGATGCGAACGAAAATGGAAAGCATCGTTAGCAATAAGGAGTGTAATTATTATTATTTTATTATTATTTATATTAGATGTATTATTATGTCTAGGTTTCAAATATTTTAATGTCTGAAGTTTTATTTTAACATTATTGATTTTAATATGTCGGCCTTTTAATATTTTATTTATGTTATTATTCTTCATTCTTTAGAATTTTTCAATACGCCTGCAGCTCTTTTTCCGGACGAACCACGTACGCTACAACACAACTACCACAAAAAAAATTGCCAGATATTAACGTATCAATAATAGAATATGTAAATGGCACTAATAATATTAATTATAATATACATAACACAGTTGTATGCTGTATTTTCATAGAGGTGTTTAACAGAGGAACAAAAATAGTCTGGATTATAAATTTAGTATTTCAAATTTATAACAATTTTAAATTCAATAAAATAAATTGGGGAATTGACCAAAAAAATAATATTTTAATATCATCAACTCTTCATATACCCCGTGTAAAGCTTGGTCCCTGTGGTTACAGGGTGCACTTGCAGGATAAATTACGCTAAGCGACAATCTTCTCACCTATTGTTAAATTAGCCAATGATATATTTTGGAACTAATTGTCAAAAAACGTATTATAAATATTACTTGCCTAGTATCTAAATTTTAGTTAGTTTAACAAATTTTAAGATAACTTTAACTAGGATATAAAACCGGCCTTTACTGGGATATAAAACTAGTCTTTTCTTTGACCTTTTGATTTTTAAAATCACAAATCCATAACAAATCCGAATTCTGGCACACAGCCGTATGTCTAGATTGGACCCATCATAGTAATAAAGTTTCGAAGCGAGAAAATTACCAGCTTACTCGGCTTTAAAACAACCGAAAAGAAAGATCTATGCGAACACAGTCGCGGGTACAGCTAATATGTAATATAATTTTATTTATCTTAAGCTCGTCTAAAGCTCTTTTTTATGAATGCTTATCTGCTACCGTTTTTAAATAGGAGAGATATATAAAATATCTCCGTTTTTTGTCGGAAAAAGTTATCGAGACTTAATCATGTTTATCAATATTTACTCACGCTTTAACGTTTATTTTTAAAGCAGTGAAGCATTATAAGAACGGAAATACTGTACCCTTACGTTATTTAGAACAAATCCATTTTATTTGCAGGTTTTAAAGATGACAATCTCCGAGTAAGCATATTTATGTTATTGCGGTATCTTTGCGTTTATGTACTCTAAGATAAAATATAATTTATTTCTCAAAATACTTAACTCTTATTTTATAACGAATGACCGCAACAAGTTTTATTGTTACAATGTTATCAATGTTCAAATAAAGATAAAGCTCACAATCGAAATGCTTTACCACACCTCATACATGTTAATAATGGAATGATTATAATAACGGGTGAGGCAAAAATAATCACTCTATTGGAAGACGCTATAATTTTTCGAATGGTATCAAATGTCAAATCCGTTTTGACATATTTGAAGCAAACAAATATAAAATACATGACGACAGGTCATGAATCGCTGTACTCCTCAAGAACCCGGAATAATTGTTTCCATTTTTTTGCGCAATAATTCGTCTGTGATGTTGGCACAGCGTAAATTTCGTCGCAGATTTCCCGACCGCCCGACACCATCTGGACAAACACTGCTGCTTTTTTTCGTGCGAAGAGACCGGGACAACGAGATGCTCCTCGACGTAGCCGACCGAAGATGTCGAAAAGAACCCCGGAAAATCGACCAGACGACGTGCCACGCAATTGGGCCTTAGCAGGCAGTCCCTACGACGAATTTTGGTGAAATACCTGAAGATGCTCCCTTACAAAGGCAGACAGTGCATCAGCTGTTAGCTGTTGACCGCCAAACGCGCGCAATTTACGCTCAAGCCATTCTAAATCTCAACCAAGAAGATGACGATTTTTCATCGAAACTCATCATTTCTTTTATAAGATAGGGTGACAAACTAGTAGCCAGTCCACCTGATGGTAAGTCGTTACTGCGGCTTACAGACATCTACATTTATCCTCGATTACAAATCAAAATACAGATGCGTTGTCACCAGTGAGGCTTAAGATGGAATGCCTCGTTTCCAGTGAAAAGGGTCTCCGGTTCTCTACACTATGCATTTTAATTTGTAATCGAGGACAGATGTAGATGTCTATGGACCACAGCGGCCACTTACCATCAGGTGGACTGTGTGCTCGTTTGTCAACCTATCCTATAAAAACAAAGATTTTTAAGATAAAAAACCGCGCAGAGCCGGTGTAAGAATATCCACCAGTCCATATCATTCCGTAGGTGTCGTAAGAGGCGACAGAGAGAAATTGAAACAGGTGATAGGCAGCAGCATTTTCCTCCCATCCTTTTTGTTTTGCATTGTTATATATTTATACACACAGAGAGAGAGAGAGAGAAAGAGAGAGCGAGAGATCATTTTATTATGTCTTTAAAATTTTATCTAAATTTTAATTTATTTAAACATTACAACTATATATTCCTAAACAAGGGGGTATAGGACTGTATCTCCTAAATACAGGTTAATAAGTAACCTAGTTAGGAGACTCAGGATTCTATCCATTTCAGATTGGTCCTCATGATGTATTGTATACATTTTTAAAAAGTATGTAAACTATAAAAAATGTCAATAAAGAATTACTATTATTATTATATAATAATTATTATTATTTCCACTCAAATTAATTTATTATAAAAGACCCCCCTAAAAGACAATTCCTTGGGGAGGCCTTTGTTTAGAAGTGTTCATTTATAAACTATAATGCATAACGAATTTAAGACAATATTTGACAAAATTTTGAATTACACTACGTTATGAATGTTACACCACATTTTTCACATTTGTTTGATTTGTTGCTCGATGAAAGCACTTGGAACTTGTTAACCCAGATACTATGTCCTACTATGTTAAGCATTTCGTTCGTTCATAATACTGAGAAGGGATTATATATTTTCAACATCATGTATTTTTATCTTTTTATATTTAAATGAGTAACACTCCACCACCACGGTACTATAAGATATGTTTTGATGAATTTATATACTTGTAAATATCCATGAAAAATATTTATTTTTAAGTTTAATAAGTTGACGCAACAAAAGAAAATAAAATTTCTCTCATTTTCCAACGACATGGGTCGTGTCGGATGCGTGTGAACTCAAGTGTACATTAGTTTATTGTTATACACCGAGATGGTACCCGTCAAAGGCTTTTCTAATGACAAGACCTACATATGTAGTACTTGACATTCCTGTTTTCTCTATTTATTTAATGAGACAATTATTTGTTATAAAAGGCCTTTAACAAAATTAACTTAATTAACTTAACTTGCGATCAGAGGACTAGCCTTTTTATAGTTAAGGCTTTTCACAAGAGCTTCAGCACTCATGATTTTCTGCTTTCCGCATCCAGTCGATACACACCATGTCGCTCAAGTCGTAAGTCTAGCGAGTGCTAACTCAGACTACACTGCACTTTGCCATTCGCGGTCAGCAATCCAGTACATTGATACTCTAACGGGCACCGTTGAGGTGATAAACGTGGTTGCCCACTGCCGCATCAATCTGCAGATGCTTTAAACTATATTGGTAACTTATTATAAAAGGGTGGCACACTAAGTCTAGAGCCGTGGTAGCTCAGATGGTTAGCGCTCGCTGTAAATTTCACAGTACGCTCAAACCGGGTTCGATCCCCGCCGGCACCAATGAAATTGTTAATTGCAATTTTAAGTGCTGATTTACCATGTGCTCGGCGGTGAAGGAAAACATCGTGAGGAAACCTGCACGTCAGAGAAATAAATAAAAAAATATATTTCGAAGACATGTGAAGTTCGCCAACACGCTATGGGGCAGCGCGGCGGACAATTCCTTGCCCTAAAAACCCTCTCAGAAATGAGCGGAGGCCTGTACCCAGCAGTGGGACGTATATAGGCTGTAACTTTACTTTTACTTTACTTACTAAGTCCACCTGATGGTGAATAAGTGATGTGATCGATGGACACCGACACGTAACATCGATGATAATACAAATTGTATATGTGAGGACTAATATGATATGCTTCATTACTAGTAAAGAGGTTCTCTCCACTCACCATACATGTACAGCTTGATGCAAATTTTCTCTTATTGTTATTTTCTTTAAAACGAAGACAATTTACGTGATATATTTGACAAACATCCAGAGCTGAAACGTGGAATAGGAAAAATCCTTAATTAACCAGAAAAAAAGAAGGTAAGATCTTTTCTAGTTCGACTTGATACCGTCCCCCTGATTTTTCATAATTTGGAAAACGATTATCTGAAGAACGAAAAATTCAGAAATCAATTTTATTACATATAATAACATTAACAATTATATATAAAATTATAAATACTTAATTAGCTACAACAACTAACAACTTAAATTTGAAATACCAAATAAGTATGATTATTTAACTGATGTATGGAATCAATCTGTCATTTGATTTCATAATCCTAAATTTATCGACTGTGATAAGATCAAATATAATATCACCGGTCAGATGGAACTCAGTACCCACATATTATTGATTATGAATTAATATGTGAAATAATCGAATAACCATCTAAGAATAATAAGGTTTGGAGAATTATAACTCCAACATAATATATAGTTTATTATTCAAAATAGAAGTCATTTATTAGCTTGTGTATGTAACAAAAAGCTTAATGAGAGCTTTTTCTTAATGTCCATAAAAATGTCAAATATCTGCATCTACTATCTACGTTATAAAGTAAAGATCACACAATACTTTCATAGTAAGTTTTTGTGTTTTGACTAACGTACGTACTAACTTTTAACCCTAAATTGGTCCACGTAGAGCGTAAAATAAAATGCAGATCTACATATTAGTGGTCTTTGGGCAAGTAACTCAATTATCGAAAAATCACTTTAAACTAAATTTGTGAAACATATAGCACCATATCCATAATAAAATGTTAAGAAATTAAGATTTATTTATTTCTCTTAAAAATTGTCTTATCACCCTTTCCATCAAATCTCAAAAGATTAGTTGTAAAATGGTGTTGTAGAAAAAAAGTGGTTAGAAATAGATTTTGCATCAAAATTGTAAGTCATAAGACAAAGTGTAGACCTTTTCATGTAAAATAAAAAGTTTAAACATTTTAATATGTTTCTTAAAGTTTATTAGATGATTCATCAAAATACATAAATTTTTACATTATTTCAATTTTACAAAAAAAAAAGCACCTACATGTTTTTCGGATTTTAGTTAACCTAGATAACTCCTAGCATTTCTCTTTATTTTTTTAGTTTTATTACAATCTATTCATGAAGTTCAACCTAAACAGACGAACAGATATTTTTTTTAATTATGGTTATTAATATCTTAATACCATGCAAATAACCCTTTATATGCTTTACTTGCCATTTATTTCTTTATTACAAGCAGACGCTTCCATTTTATTTATATGTAAAGATTATATAAGAATGGTTGCAGGCTTTGCCTTGTGTAACCTCGTAACCATCACATAATGTTGTTGAGGGTTTTAGGCTTGAATTCCAGGCAACCATATTAATTATGTGATTTTTCACGTCTGTTTGGCGCCGCGACGTGCGTTTCATCGAGCACAAATAGATTAGGACGAGTGAATGGCCTTTTGCTTTGTTCGTACACTTCTAGGGTTTGGATTCGGGGGTGATAGCACAGATAGCACTTGGAAGTTATTTCTGTGGAGAAAATCAGACACGAGAACATCAATATAACTAGTTAAACAATCATTTAATTACTCGTTTTCACACTTTGGTGTAATTTTAACATTCACAATCACATTGATATCATGTTTTCAGATGGCATCTGCCCTCACCCGTAGGGAGCGCCTGTTCTTAGAGAAAGCTTCCTCCTTTGTCCCACTCTGATCCATTTTCAGTCAAGAATCATAAGCTAATAGCAGTTTACAGATCTATACCTAAACGAAATTCAACATTTTGTCAATCTAAATTTTCAATTCAACGAAATAAGTAGTTCTTGTAAGCTAACAGGTTGGCTTTAACCCACGTGCCAATCGTAAGAACTAAAGCAAATCCTTCCTTTTGTGAGAGAGGCCCATATGGCCATGGGCTCTTTAGGGGACGTTTAAAATAAGGGAACACGGGAAAATGAAAAAATAAGTGAGATAACTACATATATGCTGAACATGTACAACAAGATCAAATCAAGTGATCTTTGATTAACAGGTAAATTGCCAAATTATTGTTAGAAGTAATTACCAGTGGAAGGGTATCGGCTGTGAGCTCAGTGACCCGCCTGTTGAACATGATGAATGAGACCAAATTATCCAAGAAGTGAAGCAAGCCACAAAGTGACAGAGTAAATATGCAACTCAAAATTTAGTTTCACTTTAATTTACTTCTAGGCTACTATGAGAAGCGAAAAATAATACGAAATGACCATATTTCACTTTGATAGTATTTTAATTTGACATATTATTATTATAGTCAACCAAATCTAAGAAATAACTTTTGACGTTTCACATTAATCATTCCGCAATAACTTTGCACAAACGTACTCACATGATTTAAAATAACCTTTTACGTAAATCCGAAGAATTATGAAGTTATCTATATTTCATTATAACGTGTATAGTTTTTTATGACTAATTTAAATTCGAATCTTTCAAACAAAGCAAAATTTAAAAAAATAACCAGTATCAATTTTTTACTTGACGTTTCAATGATATGTCGCTATGTACCTTACCGTAGTGTTTGGATGGTTAAAATTCATTGTTATGCGAATAATCGGCAAAAATATTCAAATAATCGAATCATTAATTTTCTTAATGTATTATTTGTTTAATTAAATTTTTATTATTAAAATTCCTTAAATTACATGAATCATAAATAAAACAAGTTTATTTTTTTTTACTTTGTCAACGTAAAGTGTAGGCATAAAAACTCATATACAAGGCCGCGCTGAAAAAAACACTACGTAATTTCAATCTCCCGCCATTTCGAGAGCTTACTGTGCGTAATTTTGTGATTTTGTGTTTGTCTTCTTATTTTGTGACTCGGCTTTAACTTTTTAGACTGCTTCTTTTATATTCGTTAAAGTATGTGCCCATGTCACAAAGGATGATTGGGCAAAAGTGGTAGAAAAAACCAATAAATTAATTATGGATGACTTTGAAAGAGACATTAATTTTGACCGCGTTGTTAAAAATCAAATAGAAATTAATCTTAATAACGACAGCTCAACTAATTGTAGTGAAATTGATTGAATAAATTTATTTTTAATCTAGTTTCAATTTTAAATTTTTATAACTTTTCCTCTAGAAATAAGCAGTAGTAACAAATACGAAGAAACTGATAAATCTTGTATTTTAAATTAACCGGTTTTAATTTATTCTGGCATTATTTAAACCATACTGTAAATGATTACCAACTCTAAATAATCGATATCAATTTTTTTAAGAGCCGAATATTATACGTTCCCATTTTTCGGTTGGCATGCTTGGTGCAATAAGTCTGACAGCTGTCAAAATGTATTTTTTAGATTTGGTTGACTATAGGAATATTACTGTAGAGGGTGTGGAGATTTCGTATGTTGATGAAAAAAAAGTTGCAAGACGCACCGAAAACGCATGGAACAACTATTTGTCTACAAAAGATCTTATGAAGGGTGATCTTCCTCTGTCCCTGAAAAGGAGACTCATGGCATACTTCTCATCCTTACCTACGGTACCCAGACATGGTCTTTGATGGTCCAGCAGAAGTCCACACTTGAGGTTAGTCAAAGAGCAATAGAACACAGTATTCTGGGCATTAAACTTTTACACCGATTATGAATACCGAAATCCGTTCCAGATCGAAAATTGCTAATATCACACGAAAAGCTGATACGCTGAAATGGGACTGGACTGTACATAGCTGCCGAATTCCAAATGAACAATTGACAAAATTTACAACCCAATGGGTTCCCGTAAAAGGCAAACGTCAGCGAGGTAGACCCAGGCAGATATATCGGGGTGAACTGGACTCCTTCATGAAGGCCTGGGCTGTAGTGGCTCTGGAGAGAAAGAAGTGAAAAGAGACTAGGAAGGCCTTGGCCCTGCAGCGGGATATTTCAGGCTAGTAATAATAATAACAATAATAAAATTATATATTATACGGGATGTACTATGCGGGTCAAAAATCTTATTAGCGTCCGATATCTGGTCCATATCCAGTAAATAAGATGTTCACAAGGCTTAATGGAAATAATAATCAACAGGATTGAGAATATGGCGTCTCCTTACAATGTAAGAGGACGAAATCCATCAGTAGGTTAAATTATAATAGGCTGAAATTGGATACAATAAGAGTAAAGCTGCAGCCTATATACGTCCCACAGCTGAGCATAGGCCATCTCTCACTTCTTAGAGGGTTTTAGGGCAAGAAAATGTCCGCCGCACTGCCACAATGCGTGTTGGCGGACTTCACATATCTTCAAAACATTTTTTTTATTTCTCAGGTATGCTGGTTTCCTCAGGATGTTTTCCTTCACCACCGAGCACGTGGTAAGTCAGCCCTAAAAATTGCAATTAACAATTACATTTTGGCCGACGGGGATCGAACCCGAATTTAAATTTTACAGCGAGCGTTAAGTCCGTGAGCTACCACGGCTGGAAGATGTATTAAAGAATGAAATTCATCAAATTTATAAATCGAATAATTTTATTATATCGCAAAAACAGCCTTGCCATGTATTTGCGGTGTGAGAATATCCACTACACCATATCATCTTTTGGGTGTCTAAACCGTCTTCTTAATAACGATTAAAAATAAAAAACTACGATTTCCACACCCTCTTGCTAAGCTTGGCAACTACGCCAAATATCCACCCTATGAGGCAATCTATGGGGAAGGCCCATGTTCTAACCACAACGGTAGTCAATATGTAAAAATTCTCGTATCAAAATCGAATCAAACTTACACACTTTCTTAAAATATAGTCCAGGGACTACGTACTCGTACATAGGCTGCACTAAAAGTATCGGGAATGGAATATTTCCACTGTTCCTGTCATATTAAAATCTTTTTAATTGAAAACTGCTTTGTTTTAAAAATCGAATACCATTTATTTATTTAAAAAAAAGATTCTCGGCTTTTCACAAGGTTTTGTCAAACTTGTTTAGTCGTTGAGAAAATGGAATTGACTCGAGAAAATTCAAGAGGGATGACTTTCGAAGTGGTTTAATACAAAAACAGTGTGTTGACCGGATGATTTCTGTATTTGGTGATGAAGCCCCATCCAAAGCCACAATTTATCGCTGGTTTGCTGAATTTCAACGTGGACGTGTCAAGCCAGTGATGACCCCCGTCAAGGTCGTCTAAAAACTGCAGTCACCCAAGAAAACGTTGATGCTGTGCGTAAGCTGATTGAGGAAGGTCGACATGTGACATACCGCGAAATTGAGGCAACTTTAGACATTGGCATGAGTCAAATACAAATAATCTTGCATGAACAATTAGGTGTAAAAAAGTTGTTTTCCCGATGGGTATACCGCATTCGCTCTGTGAAGAGCAAAAAGCGGCTCGCGTTACTTGGTGCGTCAGAACTCTCTAAAGATTCCACGCAGGATCCTCAAATGCTGTATACAACATTGTATCAGGTGACAAATCCTAGGTATACGTGTACGAACTCGAAACAAAAAACCAGTCACGAATTTGGGTGTTCGAAAATGAGTTTAAGCCAACAAAAATTGTTCGTTCACGGAGTGTTGCAAAAAAAATGGTGGCCACGTTTATCTCCAAAACCGGCCATGTTACGACTATTCCTCTTGAGGGACAAAGAAAGGTTAATGCAGATTTTTTTATGTTTGCCACAGGTCGTTTCTGAACTCCGTAAAGAGAACTGCAACCGCCGCATCATCCTCCATCACGACAATGCGAGTTCTCACACCGCACACAGAACAAAAGTTTTTAGACCATAGACATAGAATTATTAGACCCTAACCTCCGAATGGAATGGTTACTTGAAGCAACCATGAGTGGTTCCATCGTATGGAAAAATGTGTCAAATTTCGCGGAGAATAGTTCGAAAAGCAATAAATACATTTTTAAATAGTAATGTTATGTCACTTCCTTGATTACCGAAATTTTCAGTGCCGCCCTCGTATACACGAGTTAACCCGCCAGCAATGAAATTGTAATTTTCCATTTTATGTGCTTATTTACGACGTGCTTAAAGCTGATGAAAAACATTGTATATAACCCACATGTCTAAAAAACAAAATATTTCGAATACATGTAAAGTTTATAACACACAAAAGAGATACGCTGTTCTAGCATCGCCATAACCCTATCAGAAATAAAATGAGAGCATACATACTTTCCTACCTGTAGTTATTATGATTAAAACGTCAGACTTTATATTTTTGTTGTATTACAAAAAAAAATACCTTGTTAAAACTTCTAGAAAATAGCGCTTAGAAGTTCGACGGCGTACGACGCAAATGGATAAATAAATGATTCAGCATCGACCGCCCTACCTAAAAATATGTGTTTAGAACACGTGATTACTATAAGAAATAAGCTGCTTATACACACTTGAAATTCTGAAAAAAAAAACAAATTAAAGTTCCATTTTACATAATTTATAAAAATGAATACGTATATAATTTTTATACTCTTATAAAAATTTTAAATTACAAAAAATAAATTATTAAGGTAAACTGGTATTGAATATTTCAATATATTCAGACTGGTCTTTGTAAATTTAAAAGAAAGATTAAATGAGTAAATATATTGTGGAATAATCATGTGTATATCAGGAGTATTATAATATTCCATTTACCTGTCCTATTGATGACACGCGGTACACGGGTCGCTACTTCAGCTTCCTGAGCTACTAGCGAGTAACAAACGAGCACACAGATCACTGATAATTGGATGCTGTGGCCCACACACATCTAATCTCTATTAAAAATCAAAATATACATGCGTTATCACCCCTAAATACTAAGATGCAATACTTCGTTACCAGGGAGATCTTCGGTTCTCTACACTCACCATACGAAATACAGACCTTATTATTAATTTATTTTACGCTGGTATTCCATTAGGGCCTCAACCTTTACCAGTCATACCGACCCATTCATGCTACAGCCATAGGAGACATACACGTAGGAGAATCCCCTTAGTACTTCAGTTCTAAGGAAAACTACTGAAAGAACGCTATACGATTATAGCACTCATGAAACTTTCTTTACGGCTACAGCTGTGTCATTAACCTAATTTGGTACGATAGGGTTGAAAAAAAATAACAAATTAAACTAAATTTGACAAAAATCACTTGACATCTTTTTTATTCAAGCCGTAGTAGCTCCTCCCGCTTATCCACTCCTCTGCCGGCAGTCCGGCTTTGATCCTTACCGACACCAATAAAACTTTGAGTGTTGATTATCCGCGTGTGACTAGACTAATATATTTTGAAGTCATGTAAAGTCCGTAATAGCATCCTTTTATAGTATGTAGCTTTATTTTACTATACTTTCTCATTATCTTAATGGGATATGTCGCTCTTATTGTAAGAAATAATCTATATTAAAAATTTTACTTTATTACCTGGTTCCTGAGGCGCCACAGCTCTAATTCTACCCTCTTGTCTTCTCTCCATCTCACTCACCCCACCAACAATAAACTTCACTCACATTACATCGCAATCAGTTGTATTATAGGACTAATTACTCTATAATATTTAACAAAAAGTTATGAAAACTAAAAAAACGTATTAATAAATTATTTACTGTTGCTAACTAGATTTATTTTGTCATCTGCCTGTTACTAATTCCTAAAGAAGGATACTATTGACACGTGACTGTTTTTAATCGGTTTGCTTATATCATCGTCATCATAAATAAATATAATATGATCTTGACCAAAAAATAAAAAGACTACTCCGTCTTAAACTTTGTAACAAGTTTGGAATTATTTTACGAATTTTTTTATATATAATATGGTTGGAGCCCTTTATTGAAAGTATTATTGATTATATTATATACGATAACTTCTTAGAAATTATAATGACCAAAAAATTATGCCAAGTTAATCTGTTTGAAACTTATATTCACTTATTATATATACCATTTAACAGGCTTTATTAGGCTTCATAATGTTAAAGTACATGTAAACGTAAACAAATGTGTACTAAATTGTATTTTTTTCATTCCTCAGAAATAATTTTATATAGTTTAACTTCTTAGTTTATTATTTCTCTTTATCATTTCTGCTCTAGAGTAATTTAAAGTATTTTCATCATAAATAACGGCAAAATGCTATATTGTTTAAGTAAATTATTTAACAGTACGTTAAATCTATAAAGCCCAAAGCAACACGTATCTTTACTAGTATATATAGAGCGTGATGTTTTTTAAAATTAATATATGAATGGTTATTACTTGTTAACAACTTTATCTTGACACCAGCCTTGGCAAAAAACGTTAAGATAGTTGAACGTTAAAAATTTTTATATTTAATATGCTAAATATAATAATATTTTTAAAATTTCGTATATTATTCATTTGACAATAATAAATAATTTATCTTTACACCAAAAATGATTTTATTTGTGAATATCAAACTTTTTCATAACTTTAACACATTTTACCGCGTTTTGTTTATATCACAAAGCTCACAGCGAGGCTGCCGAAGTATGGTTCAATCTTTTTTAAATGTTATAAAAAGAAAAACTATGGTTATCATATAATTATGTACGCATAAAATACGAAACATGGGAAAATTATTCGTAAATTTTGTCGAAATTTTAAATATCTTGTTTGAATTTCGTAAAGGGCGGGGTGCGAATTTTCTCCGCTTCGCACACTCGCACCGACAGCGACGTTGATGCGACTGACCGTAGCCGCTACGCTTAGCCCAACCACGACAATCCTCGCTTACATAAGCCACACCACGCTGAATATCGACTAGGTACCATCGTCAAACTTTCAGTAACCGAGTAAGTACGATGTGATCATTATCAAACTGCCTTTTATACAACGGTACCATTGTAAAATTACTAATAATATCCAAAACCTCTTTATGACAATCCGAGGTACTATTCTTTCCTATTCACCTCCTTTGATTTATGATATCCCTTTCTACGAAAAAACAACAAGGAAGATTTATTAAAGGAAAAAGTATAATAAAAATCCTTTTCGGTTGAATTGTAGAATCAAACATTGTGAAATTTACTAGCAACAGTAGGTTCCACAATATTTTGCATTACAGATAGATAGTGGTAAAACACACGGTAATGGAATGCCAGCCATCGGAAATAATATAAATAGAATTAAGAGTTCTGTTGCAGTATATTACGGGGGGAATTTAGCATCTAGAATTATTACGAACAATTTCGCTTGCAAAGACTCTTCAAAAGACCAGTGAATCAAGCCAATCTGAAAAAACTTGGTCGTCGACAATTCGATTAACTGAAAACCCATGGGGCTCATATAAAAATGGTATTTTAGGCCATCTCTTGATAGAGTTACGCCTTTTCACTATAAAGGAGGCATTCTATCTTAGTCCTCAGGTTGACAACTCATCTATTTTGAATCTTAATCAGAGATAAACGTAGATGAGTGACAAACGAGCACATGATCCAGTTGATTGTAAGTGGATGCTGTAGCCCATATCCAGATGGATAAATATTTTTTATTTATTAAGATTCAAAATAGATGAGTTGTCAACCTGAAGACTAAGATGGAATACCTCGTTTCCATTAAAAAGGGTCTGCGATTCTCTACACTCACCATATGTGCGGAACACAGCAGCACTGACCTAACTCATAGATGGGCGGAGGCAGTAGAGTCTAAGGGGGAGGCGTTGTCCGTTAGTTTGGACATTGCGAAGGCCTTCGATCGGATTTGGCACAAAGCGCTTCTTAAAAGCTCCCTTCCTATGGGCTTCGGAACGGTGCAAGCTCCAATTACAAGCCTATTAATGCTGGTGTTCTACAAGGCTGCGTTCTATCGCCAACGCTGTTTCTTCTGCATCAATGATATGTTGCAAGCCCGTAACATTCTTTGCTATGCAGATGACAGCACTGGTGATGCTCTGTACACCGGCCGTGCCAATATTTCTCGGGGAAACGTCTCCAAGTACCGTGACAAACTTGTGTCTGAAGTCGAGTCTTTGCTGAACAAAGTGTCGGATTGGGGGCGACTAAATCTAGTCCAGTTTAACCCTCAGAAGACACAAGTTTGCGCGTTAACCGCTAAAAAGAACCCCTTTGTCGTATCTCTTCAGTTTCAAGGCACTCCCCTTGTTGCTTCAGCCAGTATCGGAATCCTCAGTGTCGACATATCGAGCGACGTGCAGTTTCGTGGTCACTTGGAAGAGAAGGTTAAATTGCCCTCAAAAAAGCTTGGCGTGCTCTGCAAAGCGGGACAGTATTTCATGCCGGCACACCACCTGCAACTTTTCAAGGCGCAGGTTCGGCCGCACATGGAATACTGTTCCCATCTCTGGGCTGAGGCTCCCCAGTGCCAGCTCCTTTCACTTGACCGCATCCAGCGCAGAGCGGCTCGAATCGTCGACGACCGAGTGTTTTCCGATCGGCTCGATTCACCGAATGGCGCTACGAATGGATGTTGCATCTCTTTGCGTTTTCTTTCGCATATACCACGGGTAGTGCTCTGAGGAATTGTTCGGATTAATCCCAGCCGCCAAATTTCGTGAACGCACTACGCGGCAAACGTCCTGATACCATCCACACTATCTGGATACTTAGCGGTCCACCACTGTACGTTTCAGAAGGAGTTTTCTTTCGCATACGACCTCTCTGTGGAATAGTTTACCACCGGCAATTTTTCCGGACCAAAGGACCAAACGACCCAAGGACCTTCAAGAAAAGAGCTTACTCCTTTCTAAAGGGCCGGCAACGCACCTGCAATTCCCCTGGTGTTGCGGTTGATCATGGGCGGCGGTAGTCACTTAACATCAAGTGAGCCGCATGCTCGTTTACCCCTCTTCTATAAAAAAACTGAGCTGCTATTTCACAGAATACCAGCGTAAAATAGCAGC